>BJKM01000087.1:1200000-1577209 GCA_015082035.1 Chaenogobius annularis | reverse complement strand
GTCTCCATTTGTATAAATGTGCATGACATTAAACATGTAGACTGTGTGAGGAACAGGAATATGCCTTGTCCGAACCTTGGCTCCTCAATCATGTTAGTGCAGTGAGACACTGAAGGACAGGGAGGGGCCATGGAGACAGGGACAACAAGGAAGACAGGGTCAGCCGTTAATGAAAGCAGCAATCTTTGCTGTCATGTCACATCTAAAGCGCTGGTACATGAGTGTGTGTGTGTGTGTGTGTGTGTGTGTTTGTGTGTGTGAGAGTGGGTGTGTGGGTATTTATCACATTGTGGGGGACAACCATCTTTGTAATCTTTATACACATGCTCAATTCAGGGGGACCAAAAAAAATTCTGACTAAAAATCAGGTCCTTGTGAGGCAAATCCTTTATTTTTAGAACAAGAATATGATTTCAAGTTAAGATATGATGTGAACCCTTAACAATAGGTTAAGGGTTTTGATTAAGGTTAGGTAAGTAGTAAGTATGGTTAAGGTTAGAGTTAGTCTACAGGAAATTAATGTAAGTCAATGTAATGTCCCCATAGGACATGTAAACCCTGCATGATCTGTTTGCATGTGTGTGCTGTCAGCTCCGATAGTGTGGCCTAATGCTCACTGTCCAGTCTGATGGCCTGTTTGCGGCGGCTCGGACCGGTCACTTCACATCAGTGTAAGGTGCTTATATGTGCCCTTCATATGTGTATGCACGGAAAAATCAAATCAAAAGAAATTCATGCACGAGAGTGAACAAGAGCAGCAGAGACACACTGTCACAATACCTATGTACTATGTCAGAATGCATGAATACTTCAATACACAGAGTAGAGGAGATGCTCTCTAATATCTGCATTAAATTCAAGAGCAGCAAAGAAGACCATATTGGACAGGTCCTTCAACATGCATTTCTTCTCATCAAAAGTTATAGACCCTTTATGTGGCTGAAGGATGCGCATGTAGTAATTGACTGTGTGTACTCTAGAGTGCGTGGGTATTGTAGTGTTTCTGTGATTGCCTGCTCTTGATGTGAATGTTGTTGCTTTCTGTTATTTGCTGCAGAACATGAACCTGCTGGAAAAAATTTTTTTATCGAGTCAGGCGTGAATAAATGCATTACTTTTTCTGTGTATAAAAATGAAATGAAAATGTTGCAATTCTAATGAAAGAGGCCTTATATAAATAACACACTTGAACTTTTTCCCTTCATTAATTAGGCCATAAACAAGTCTCCTGCGTCTCTTAGTTCACTGACCATTACTTTTCTCATCAATCGAATAATAAATTAAGCTGTGGGGGGCAGTGGGCACATGCCGTCTGACTCACAGGCTTTTGGCTGCTCACTACAGCATGTAATTATCACCATAACTGAGATGTTTCTTTTGTGTGTGTTTCATGCACACTGCTTTGTTATTCATTCCCTGTATTCCAAAATAGATGCTGATTTCTATTGGTTCTCTGGGCAGCACAAATGCACTCTCTTAAGTGAGCCTTAATAAGGTCATGTCAAAGCTCATCTATCCTGGTGGCTACAGATAAAGACTCTGCTGCAGTGTCTGGTCACTCTTACCACATCTCCCACTCTAATAAATGGCTGTCCAAAAGCACAACAGCAGAAATTGGAGGAGAGGTTAAGGGGGTGATACATCCACATGGCTGTTTAGCATATAGGATGTGTGGCAAACTAGGCCAGAGGAGCAGTCACGCTTAAAGATTCATTGCAAATTTTTCTGACCATAGCCCCGCACACCCCCCTCACCTCCATCACTTTGTTCTCCCACATGCTGAGCTTGCACGGCTATGCTAATTTCCCCCGGCCGTGAATGACAATACGGTCTGTGTCACTGTGCACTCATAAGCGTCCATGCAATTACTCCAGTCCAGAGGCTTTGGATGACTGTCATCTGACACGATCGCACACACTGGACCAGCCTCTGTCCGGGTTAGAAGGGGAACTCTTACCCCCTGCACACACACGCTGGATGGATCCGCAGCTAAGATTTCAATACAGGACTTCTTTATGATCTGGAAAAAAATGTAAAGGTCTTAGAAATTGTTTTGTACAAAAGTCTTCATAAAATCTCATACCGAGTCGATGATTCCCCTGAGGGCCTGGAAGCCGCCCCACACAGGAAAAACATGCTCTATGGTATCTGCTATAGTTGCAAGCTACAAACAAATAAGCATCTTAGCTTTCCCAAATACACAAATAATAATATCTTGAAAGTAATTACCGGTAATTTCTTACCTGGGTCTGGTTGAAGTCTTTCACTCCAACACAGTAAACTATGGCACCCATTGATCTGGCCCTCTGAGCCTACAAAAAGGAAAACAGTCTCTGCCAAGTATGCTTATAATAAAAATGTAAAATTTCTCTCTCTCTTTTTTTTTCACCTCTCTCTGTGCAGTATCAAACTGCCACTCGTTCAACTCTCCATCTGTCAGAGCAATTATTACACTGGCCGTCCCTGTGAATACAAAACCATTCACATACATGTTTCTAAGTTCCTGAGCATTTGCGGTTTTTTAATATTACAAATAGAGTACCTTGCTTTTCTTGATGAATTTGTTTATTAGCCTGCAAAAAACAATAACCGATATTTTAATACATTTCAATTTGAGTGCGAGAAATGGGACGGATGACACATAAATTCAAACAGTGATGGATGGTATAGCACATATAAAAAGAGACTGACCATTTCCAGTCCAAGGTTCATGTATGTGTCTCCACCTGGAACCACTTTCCTCAGAGCCATTAAGCCTCCAGTGATGGCTTCCCTAAAACCAAAACAAATAACTGGATCAATAAAACAGGGCAGCTAATACAATTCAGCAGATTCAAATTGCATTAAGTGAATCTGGCTTGAATTGTACATTTACAAAGCAATGCATAGTAGACATTTTGGTACCTGTTCTCTGTCAGTTTCATGATGACTTTTCCTTGAGTGGAGAAGACTATGAAAGACATCCTGAGCATGGGGCTGTAAAGATAAATAATGGTAGGACATAAGAATTACAGTCAGGCCACCAACTCCATGCACAGTTGGAATTTGTACCTGATAAACTTTTCCGCAAGTTGCTCAACAAAAGAATAAATCTCTGTCCAGTGATGTTTCACACTGCCTGACCTGCAATGTAACAAAACCAGTTAGTTGAATGGAGGGGAATAGGTCTGCCAAAAAAGATCACAGTTTCAATTTGTCAACTTTATCATGATTCATGTAAAATTATAATGCCTTTAAGTGGTAAATACAGTCATTTGCTTGTTCTTAGAGTTCATACTTTGATTGGTTGATTCCATCTTTCACTCACTCACAGGAGTGGGTGAAAAAAGTGTGTGTTTTTGATCATAGAGCTTCAGAAAACACTGAATCATGATCTGAACATGGGGGTGTAACACCCTTATTTTCTGTTACACGCCTTTGTAGCAAACAAATGATGATTTTAATTCCAAAACAGTTTCAGAAAAAAAGAGAAAAGACTGCTTTTTACAAGCATTACATTCTTTTGTGTGTAACTCTTGTAGTTTTAGATATTTTAACATGTGCCGTGGTGTGACATCAACTGTACATACATACAGCAGCCCTTCATGTAAAAGAAATATAAGTACCCAAAATGTAAATATAACTATCCCATCCTGAAGGATATAATATAATAATTGTATATAAGCTTTATAAGCTTTCACACCGCAGGCAGAAAGGTAGGATTAAAAAAAAAAAAAAAGAAAAAAAAAAAAAGAATATAATAATGATCCATTTTGACCTGTATCTTAAACCTTTAACCCCAGACTTCTTCCGGGTGCATAAATGACAAATGACAAATTTCTTCTTCAAAACAAGAAAAAAACTGAACAAGACACAGAAAATAAGTCCATCCCCTATCTGCCCCATTTTTTCATTATTGCCTTCTTTGTTTGTATGTTTTGATTTCACTCTTTAGAGGTCGTCAACACAGATTTTAACCAGGGATTCTTTATTTCATCCATATGACCCAACTGTTTGTCATCTGCCAGTAAAGCCTGTACAGGAGCCTCAGGCACATTACACACAATATTTTTCTATTGAGCTTCATATTCCGGGTCACACAAGTCAATGGTGTAATTAAAGAATGTATTACATTCTTATCGTTATGCTAGCACTAATTTTTTTTAAAAGAAAAGTGTTAGTTACGCGGTAGGACATTTAGGGCTTAAAATGAAGCAGAACTTCATTCTAAAACTATGTGTGCTTTATAGACTTTATTTTTGTATTGAATTTTATAGTAATTCAACTATAAATATTTAAACTGATAACGCAAAAAAATTATTCATGTCAAATACCCATTCATCTATTTGCTAACTGTATCAAAATGATTATTATTACTAAATGGTAAATGAGATTTATATTAATATTTAACATATTGCTCTTTGCTTATGGAAACATGCAATGCACTTCTTCACTATGTTACATTTTCTGATATTGCATTGGTAATTCAGTGGATTTGTTTATGCCTGTGTTTAGCCATTGAGCAGTTCTAAATGTAGTTAACATTCTTATACACCAGCCAATCACTTGTCAAACTGAGGTTTGACAATTAAGCCAAGTATGACTGACCAAATGAAAAAGCTATCCCAGGGGAAAGCTAATGGTGGCTAATTGGTGGCGGGCCAGGGGGTTAGAGTCAGAAAGTGACAGATGTAGCCCTGTGCCTCTAGCGGAGTGAGAGTAGCAGGCAGCTGTGCCATGTTTTACCGTGTCCCTCTGCCTTATGTGGGACCATGAGGGCCAACAGATGTCCCAGGGTGGGTAGCCAGTCCAAGCACGGGTTGGGGGGTCCAGGCAGTGAAAAGACTGAACTACCGAGAGTCACAGGAGTGACCCTAAGAGGGAGCATTGTCAGTGTGCGAAGTCCTATTGACGGACACATCAAACAGCCCTGTGACGCCCAAACTAAAGCAGGGTCGTAAAAGAGGGAAAGCTACTCACATTCATGACTGCAGTAATGCTCTTTTGACCAGTCTTGTGTGGAAATCTACTTCCTGCCCCACTGCTATACTTATACAGGCAGAATCAGACATAATATATAGCCTAGTAATTTACCATATTTCAAATATTACATAAATGATAATCTACTTGTGGTTACATACCTTTGATATTTTTTTTTAACAATAATAAATTTTTGCATAACAAGAATGCATTTTGAGTGACAGTGGTCCAGTTTACGACAGCCTTCGCCCAATCACCCGACAGCCACAGTTTTGTAGCCATGAACGTTGCAGAGTCCAATACACAGAAAATTCAGCTAAATCACCATGCAACTATGGTTACCCAAGAATAAAATCCACACAAAAATAAAACAAAAACATTTATTGGATTTAAATACAAGCAGAGCAGATTGTAAGGTAACTGAGTGGTTAATGAGCATTCCCACCAGCAACAGCTTTATAAATGCAGCACAGGCAAAACCAGCCCTCTGCGGCCTCACAGGTGTAGCTGACGTGGCTGACGTCTCCTACTTGGTTACAATAGACAGGCATTTTATGAAAATAAGTTATGTGCTTCTTGCATAAAGCATCTCCATCACGTTATAAGAATATAACAAAGTAATACTGTGTCTGTTGACCCTTTTAAACATTACACCTCTTGTTCTGTATGTGGGAAACCAAATAGAGGAGAAGAATGCAGTCTGGTATTTAGAGTGGTGTCAGACATGGAAGAGGAATGCACTGACTGAACTGTGGTGCTCTAGTTTGTTTAAGTTAAGGTAGTACATTTCTGCAGACACCATGTCTGTACAGAAACAGCAAAACATTAATATATGCATAGCAATAAGATAGGTAAACATGCATTTGATTGGGTCATAGTGCATGACATTTAGGAGGTGAATAAAACCAGTGTTTGATGAAAGAGGAGAAGAGAAAGACCAAAGCCTTCCTAAAGGTTAAATCATCTGGACCAGTCAACAAACAAACAGGCCATGTGCAGCCCCAGGTCCACAGAAATACTACACAAAAACTACAAAGATCCGTAGAAATATCAGTAAGATAACACATGTTAATTTTGCAATACAAATAATATAGTTCTTACGTAATAAAAGAGCAATAACACTTTGAATCCAGGACAGTAATTGACCTTAAAGCCTCAACCCTTTGCACAACTGGCCTACAGTTTTTTGTTTTGTTTTTTCTCTTTGAAAGTCAGGTTTGGTGTAAAACTTGGCATGTTTTGACAGGTTTAGAGCCCAAGTGCAAGTGCCTTTCATGCCGAGCGGTAACATACACAAAAATGAGCATTCTATTGTACAAGTCAGCATAAAAAATCTAAGTCTGGTTGCCATGTTCTGTGTGGAATTGCATTCCACCTGCATGGAATTTAAAAAGTACAGTATGTGTTGCAAGTTCAATAAATATCACTGTCTTATTCTTGTAATGGAAATTCAATGCCACCGGGAAACTGTCTGTGCAGCCACAGTACAACGCTCGGGACCCATTTCCAGATGTTGTACTATTGGACCATACCTTAAACAACAGTAAAGTTCTACTATGTATGAATGTGGTAGGATCCTCATAACTGATTATTTGCTAACTGAATAAGCCTGGACTGACTCATTGTTCTGCAGAAGCGGTGAGCTCACTGTCTGAGGTGTTGTGGGCAGCTGTGTCCGCCGGCGTCATCAGCTGAAACTCTATCCATCTGCACGCCCTGCCCACATCCCGAGTGCCTGTTTGTCTCACCAGACACAGAGGAGCGGATTGGAGCGAAATGAAATAATACTGACAGTTTACAACGTCCACACAACAACATATTTATAAAAGTTAAAAAACATGCTTTTCTTTAAGATAACATCAGTCAAACGCGTGAGACTGCTCTGGATCCACCATAAAACAACACATTCTTCATTTAGGCTACAATCGAGTTTAGTTAGTAAAACAAACAGGTGGTTATAACAATGTTTTAGATCATATCCAGGCGCCCATGCACGGTTTTGTTGTAGTTTTCTAGTTGCAGAACTGATATTTGGACTGATGCGCTTCGGTGTTTGGGCTGTAGCATGGCAAAGCACAGCGGCTCCAAATGAACAAAGCTATAAATAAAAGGGGACACTCACTTGTCCAGGACAAAGTAGAGGTCGAAAGCGCCTTGACAAGACCTCTCCTCCTCCTGCTGAAGCTCTCCATTCACTGCGCTCCCAACAATGAGAAGTCCCAGCGCAGCCACAGCGAGCAACACGGCACTCTTCCTCCTCGCCATCTTTCCCGGTTTCTGCTCACTTCTCCAGCGCCGTGACAGCATTAAAATCCTCACATTTTGCCTTCACTTGACTTTCAACTCAACTTTATACGAAAGTTGATGAGTTTATAAACGTTCTGGAATAAGTAAACGAGTCAAGTTGTCTGTTGTTGTTTCGAGTTATGCCGGCTCCTCAAATCTTCTCTGGGCTTTGAGAGGAGCAAAAAAAAAAAAAGGACTGGAGCAGAAGAGGAGAGGAGCGACACCCGAGGAGACAGGCAAAACTCCACTTTAGCAGGCTGGCCAAACCAGAACCCCAAATACACACACATGCACTGGGGGAAAGGGTTAGGCTTATGCGCACTGGGTTCTTTTGAAAAGCTCTTCTTGACTCGCTGTAAAGCGCATGATATTTGAGCACTTTCTCAGATTGGTGTTTAGTCAAAATCTGCAAATCATTATTTACATTCCGCTCCATGTGTCCCATTACACATGTGGCTCAGTGCCCAACTGATTTAGCCTAAAACGAAGCTTTGGTGCAGAATAATGCATTAAATGCTCATTAGTTAAGTAATGAATAATGTATTTGCCCGATGGCACAAACACTGCTTCATGTCATGGCAACACCAGTGTGTAACACATATAAAACAGCAGGTTCACTTGCATTACTTATAAGACCGTGATAACGTGATGACACGTTGGATAAAGATACGATTCAGACACCAGTCTCAAAGGTGTAATGTGAAGATAAGAACTATGAAATGTGTTATCCAGGTGCGATGTGTGATAATGTCATAAACCAGAAGAAAGACGCACCAGCATCTTGCGCCAGAGTAAGATCACAAGCGCCTTTCCATACTGAACAAACTGAAAGAACCGTAACTCAGACCAAAGGCACTTTGACAAGAAGCTAGATTCATCATGCGCGTGTGAGTGAGCGTATGCGCGCGCATTCAGCCCGCGCGCCACGCTTCAGTGCGCTGTGTGGAGGAGATAAGAGCGAGCGAGGGAGGAAGAGGACGCCAGTAGCAGCGGTCACTCGGATTTAAACCTTTGCTGCTTTGCTCACGTTGAAAGTACCACGGCATCTGCACTGCACAGCCCCTGCTACCAGCACTTATGTTCACGAGGTAAGACACCTGAAGAGTTTATTTGATCGTTATCCAGATTTAAAGATGCGAATGACTGGGAACGTCAAAGTGTGGATGCCAAAGCTGCTGCAGCCTGTGCCACTATTGTTTATTATAATGATTAAGTTCTCTGGACCGGACCAGGGAGTTGCAGCAGATGGGAAGACAAAAGGGGAAGCCAACCCAATAACGAAACAAAGAAACATCTCGGCTTCTCGTCCCGAAACTGAGGGTTTAGTCTGGCCACTGCAGGGAAAGAACTTGTAAAACACTGTAGCTTACTTGCCTTCTTCGCTAGATAGCTTATTAACACATGCATTTGTTGTTGTTTTTACAGTTTATCAATGGAGCCCACGTTGGTTCCTCGATGCTCGTGGTCTGGTGAAAGTAAACCCATGCAACATCCTCCAGATGTACACAGTGTGGTCGTTACGCGCAGCATCCCACCTGGCACCTGTTTCGGTCCATGCGCGCTTCAGGGCACGAGTGACAGCATCACTTTCATAGCGCAGAAGTCCAGCGATAACCGGAGCAAGGCCCATGTGTTCAGGGTATGATTTATTAAGTAGCCTACGTTTACGATGGATTGTACTTCATTATGCTTCAACTGTTTATTCAGTGGCATCGTATGTCAAAAGCTTTAAACTTTGGAGGCGCGTAAAGGCCTAGTTTACTTCATTTAGGCCATCGTAATAACCCTTTTCTTGGTTATAACAGGTGGACCCCGAGGCTTTGAGTAACTCTGCGCTGCTGCTCTCTTGGTTGCGCCTCATCCAAGCCGCGCGTAACGCACAGGAGCAGAACACAGAGGCCTTTCTGAAAGCAGACCAGCTTCACATACGCACCACGCGAGAGGTTCGGCCCGAAGAGGAGCTTCTCGTGTGGTACGACGAGGAACTGTGTCGCCTGCTGGGATTCACAGAGTTGAGGAGAGAGCTTTCTCAAGGTAAAAAAGTCTTGTGCTCGCAGCGCTACACATTGGCGTCTACAATTGTCTCACTTTTTTTTTCTTGCAGACTTCAAGTGTGCCAGATGCAGCCAGGTGTTTAAACACGAATATCCCTTCCTAGCCCACTGCCGCTTCCTCTGCACCCAAATGAAGGCTGACGCCTGGAGCCAAGACTACACTAAACACATAGCCCACAACATCAGCAGAAGGCAACACAAAGTGACCGACTTTCACAACATCGCCAGGGATTTGGAAAAGAAAAACAAATTGGAGGCGGCTATGGACGTTTCGCCAAGGAAAAGAAAGTATGAGGATACACTTTATCACAAAAGTAGAAAAGCGGTTTTGTTGGAGAAAACAAATATCTCAAATGATGCCAACATCACAACATATGGACACCTGGCAGTGGGAGGTCCAAGCGCGGACACGAAAGAAAAGGTTGATAAAAGTGGATGTAAAAAAGACGAAGTGCTCGATACAAAGACGAGTGCACAGTTGGAAACAGGGGAGAGCTCCAACAGCAGCGCATTTTCCTTAATTCGGTCCAATACCCAAGGAGAATTGAAAAGTGCTTTTTGCAAACCTCATAAAAGGGCATTTCCTCTCAATATTGCACCACCAGCGCCCTCTAGCCGCGTTGAGGAGATGACAGCTCCCGTGGCATCCTCGAGACCCCTGATGGGATACAACTTGATGACGTCCAGTGTTCTGAACACAGATTTGCACAGCTCTTTGTCCTCGGCGGTGGCGCTAAACGGCGCGTTTCATTACGCACCTGAGCACTGGTCTCGAAGCATCGGCACAGTTCATCTTCACTCCAAGTCTTCCCCTCCGGCCTCTCTCACCGCGCTTCCTCCTACTTTCACTTCTTTTGGTGTTTCTGTACAAAACTGGTGCGCCAAATGCAACTTGTCCTTCCGCATGACCTCTGACCTTGTGTTTCACATGCGCTCACATCATAAGAAGGAATTTGCCGCCGAATCTCAAGTGAAAAGGAGGCGAGAGGAGAAACTTACCTGCCCCATTTGTCACGAGTACTTTCGGGAACGACATCACCTTTCTAGACATATGACCTCCCATAATTGACCACACCACGGACACGGACATTATTTATTTATGCATTTTTTGACTCAATTAAACTAGAAAGTGAATGTAGTCTCTCCACTAGGGGGCGATAAAGGTACGTGCACTGTGTGTTTGCCTGCGTGACTGTGCCTTATGAAATGTAAATGCGCTCAAATACAGTTTGGAACTTTGTGGGGTTTGTTTTTGCACATTTGAACTTAAACAAAATACAAAATCAAAAGCCTTTTGTTTGTTTGTCCAGGATTATTGAAATGTGTGCTTTTGCTTCCTCTGGTTGATGGTGACTCTTTTCTCCCAGCTTTTAGTCATAGCTTTATTTTGTACAAAATAACAAATAAAATATTTATGGAAAATGTTTATCTATTGTTTATTAGGCCTATTATTATTAGTGTTACAGTATTATAGGTAGTTGGATGTAGTGCTAGTCTAAAATATTAAACAAATGGGACATGGCTGTTAAGTAAATGACAGCTGGAATGTCATTTAAACTGATAAACATTTTGTTACTACTTCTTATTTCATTTGATTCCCACTAAAGCCCTGTTTGTGGCTTAATCAGTTCAGTCTTGGTGCAGATAAATAGCTCTTTCTGTTGCAGGTAATGAGGCAAGAGAAGCCGCAAGGTTCAAGAGAAGGTCAAGTCTGCATTTTAAGATCTACAAAAGTAAGCAAAAGGTCACAAATTCTTTACTCTATGTGAAAGGAGGTGTTTTTTCCTGTATTCTTATTATTGTTTGGTCTTTAGTGGCTATACAAGTGAGCCTCCAGTCTTCAAAACACATGAAACATATGTTGTTTGACCATATTGTTTCCGGGATAATTTTAGATTTTTGCTAATTAAAGTAAATCTTTACTGGTAGTATTCACGGCACCTTATCATTTCATAACAATAATGACCTCTTTAGTACTCAATGCCAATAACATGTTTTCTCTGACCATGTTGTTTTATGTTGTGCTAATTACATTTGTTGTTTCATGGTTCATTTTGTTGCATGCGGTCACTGCATTGTAACTCTGCATTGAATGGTTGTATTATTTTCCCAGGCTGACTTAACGTTGAGGAAAAAAGCTATTCTAGCCTGCACACTAAGGGCCCTCTGTTGCTCAATAATGGCTCTATTGCTGCCTATTAATTGAACAGTCATTCTGTGGAAAAAAAAATATTATTCTTGGTTCCTTACTTTTGACTTTCGGCATGTTCCTTTTTTTTGAAAATGAGCCGAGACTGCTGCGGTTTTGCTGCCTGGAATAGACCATTGTGAATAGTCTTTAGTAAAGTGTGCTTGCGGTGGCAAGCTTGGTTATGTGTGTATGCAGACTGTGTACTGCAAAATATATGAATTAGAAATGCAGTAAGATAAATTAATGCATTATTACTGATTATCGTTAATAATATAAAAAATGTGTATCACAATGTGTATCTCAGAGCCTATAGATCACAATTTTTATTTAATCACAATTCGCGTATACTCAGTAGGTTTATATTGTCTTCAAGTGGAAGTGAAGATATGCGTCTTCTGAGAGTTTACACTTTGAGCATGAAGAACTGATGACCTATTGAGTGAGTGATTAAAAACACATAGATATCTTGTATATGTATATAATAAACAGAAAAACACTGATGTCAGATTGTCATAGTAGAAGATTCCAATTTAATCTTATATGCTCATGTTTCCCACCTCTACATTCAAGTGTAAGGAACAGAACTATACCTGATGAAACTATGGGTCAAACTTACAATGGTAATATAGTGCCTAAACTTTCACACAAATACAGAAATGGACTTATTCAGAGTTAAATGCTTGTTCCATTGGCTCGATAATTCACAAAATCTTTTGCTTCTTTAGTGAGTGTATATATATATATCAATTATATGACCAAACTTGATCCGCAAGTATTGAACCTGATCATTATTTCTGTGGGATTGGTTCCACAAATATACGTTATTAATCTGATGTGATAAAGTCCTTTGAAATCAAATCAAAAATCAAAGTCTTTCATCTTTGTTTATTTCTGCTGACAGAGAAGACACTGAACTTTGTGCCTGTTTTTGTTTCATGTGGACAGGCCCAGTAATTGCACAAATATTAACCATAAACCAGGTAAGCAAATCTGCAATCTAAAAATCTGACCTGTGCTCCAGCTCAAATCCCAACAACACAACCTTTACTGACCTTTTCTGAAATATCAAACCGCATTTTTGTTTATGCGTAAAACTTGCAGCATTGTTAAGCAAGAGTATTTCACATAATAGTCAAGGAATGTCTATGAAATGCTTTATTCCAAACTTTTTAATGTTCTCCGAGTGTTGACATTTGGCTTTTTACGACTATTTTTATCAGCATCTGCAGCCATGTATTAAATGTAATCCCTTCAGGGTCATGATACTCCAGATTGCTGTATTTTAGAGCGTGACTAATAGCTACACAGTCAGACAGCCAGTATTACATGCATGTCTGTACATTAGGAGTGGTTTACAACAATCCTATCGTCATTGAGACAAATTTACCGTCCAGTGTTTTGTACTGACATCAAAGCTTGCGTTGTTACAAACAGATGTGGTGCTACGGGGCCGACTGCGACTCCAGGCTAAGAACTCCAAACTAACTAAGGTTAATGATACAAAGGTGCACTGTCATTTTGTTTTCATCCTCCACTTGACTGAAACCATGAATTAGACCTTTCCCTAAACATCCGTGTTAAAAGGCCATTGAAGGGAGCATCCTGCACTTGAGATGTTTAACTGTGGGTCGTAGGCACCGATAGAGAGGAAGTGCATTGTGTTTTGAAGTTGGAGTGGCTCTGGTCTAATTGGCGCATAAGTCTGCTTCCTTCTGCCGCCATTAATCCGGCGCGGCCACATCGTTCGCTGGACAAGAGGCTTTGGTGTGGGGTGGTAATGGCTTCAAGGAGCTTCAGTGGAATGCTGGGTATCTGTGAGTGGGACTTTCCTGCCTTTGTAGTGTTTTAAATGGTCCAAAGAATGAACATAAGACAAACGTGTTTACTCAAAATAACACTTAACAACAATCCTTTAAAATGTATAGAATTAAATTATTTTATTCTAGCGCAAAGACACACATTCTTTTATAAATTAAGAAACACATTTATAAAATAGTGTCTAATATAACACAGAGTAACAGAACCTATAAATCCTGACACATTGTCAAGTTTCACATTTAAAATAGAAAAATATTTCTGTTAACTTTCCAAGCATTATAAGGGCAGATAAATGAAAGCCAGATGAATACTTCCTTTTTACATACACAAAACAAGACTCTTAAGTATCCTCAGTCTTGCAAGACATTATAATGGCATGTATGTACAATCTGGCCTATAATTATCTTTAGATGAACTACAGCTGTACACAGTATGTAACAAAGTAATATATGCAGTCATGTGTGAATGACTGCTGAGCTGCCCGATGACACACTGATAAAGTCTTTCATTGTAGCTTTTGTGTCCGAAGACAACATGAGTTTGAACCTGCTGTGAGCTGTTTTTGAACATTAGATCAAAGGGAAAAGTCCCTTAAATGTTGCTGTCCATGCAATTTTCAATATCTCCATAATCAAAACAACTGCTCTGAGACATGTGTAGTCCTGAGCCTGTTCCTGTCGCTGAGACAGACTCCAGACAATGAGTCTCTCCAGGTTTGCTGCCGCGGGACCAACAAAGTGGAAGTAATTTCTCAAGAGGCTATATGTTCCATAAGGAAAAAAACATGTCCAGTTACTTCACAAAACCGCTGTAAACGAAAGGTTCATATCTGGTTTTTTTCCAGTTAATTTGCTCTGGTCCTGCCTCTATCTGCAGGAGCAGGACTGGACAGACATATTAGGGTAGACTTTAAGCACTGGGTTGTTGGCTTCGTCCTGGTACAGCACAGGCAGCAGGCTCATCTTCTCTGGGACACAGCAGGGTTCAGGGATCCCAGGAATGATCCCAACAGCTCGGACAATGCTTTGTATGGTGGCATGGTTAGATGGCCTGGTAATCTGCAAAAAGAGAATTGAGTTTAGCAGTAGATATTTACCTTTAAATAGTATAAAATATTGTCCTTGTCCTACCTTGGGTATTGGAAAACCACAAGTACCAGCGCAATAGTAGGCATCAAATGCCTTGGGTGCAATAACCCACTCACTCCAGCCAATATCTGCAAAATCCACCCGCAAGTTTCTCCTGGAACAGGTCCTTTCATGACTCTCGCTGGACTGTCTCCGCCGGGCTTTACGCATCGTCTTTTCATCAAAATTCAAAAGTGGAGACTCTTGAGTTGAACTGCCTTTGTGCTTCTTGTTACTGTTCCTCTTCTCGTCCCTTTGTCCTTCGCTGTGTTTTGTGGATTCCTCATTGTAAATTCTTACTGAGGCTTTCTCTGCCTCTCTCAACAACTCTTCATCTTTACTCTGGTCCATGACCTTATCCTGATGATATATTTTTTTCTTCTGTTTCTGTCCTGGTTTCACTTTAAGTCCAAGATACCAAGAACTTTCCAACATGTCCTCCTTCCTGTACCCATCAGATTTGTAGTTGATGCCCGGTAGCTCATTATTCTGGATGAGGGCTCTCCTCACTCGTCCTGGAGCAGTCTTAGGTTTGTGTTGTGGGAAAAGAGAGGGATCCTCGGCCTCCACTGATGGATTGTATCTCTGAAGACTTGCAGCAACACTGTTAGGTTCTCCGAGAGCCTGATCATCGGCATAGACCAAAAAGTAAGGCAGACTTCTTGAGGAGAGCCCCCCTGCAGGACTCCTGTGGTACTGCGATCCCACGTCCATCTCCAGTGATAGCAGGAGATGACCCCTGTTCCGTGCCTCCTTCATGACCTGGGTCAGATCTTTCATCTGCCACACCCCTCTCCTGTGGGGATGGAAGGTTACGTTGCCTAGGAGTGACCCTGTTGACCCCGAACTGACCTCTGACCCAGATGAGACAGAGCGAAGGAGCAGGCTGACGGACATGGCTGAGTGGATGGCTGCAGAATGACATAAAGAGCTCTTGAAGCGTTTACAGAACCAGGGTTTATGAGGCGGGCGCCGCTCCAGCAGGAAGTGAAATGTAACCGAGAGGATGACCTCGGAGTCCTGCAGGGTCGTGAGGTTTACTCTGTACACTGTCCTTTGATCAGAGGGCTCTGCAATGACAATAAATCAGTCAGTGTCAGGTGAACAAAGCTCAATATGAATACATAAATCTGTGTTGTGCTTTTCTCCACTCTTGTATACAGATACCATATAAACATAATATAGAATTTGTATTGTATGTATGGGCGGAACATAACTAAAGTGCTAGGACATAATAACTATGTCCTTGCACTTTAGGTTCCAACAGAACTTACAGGTCCCTTAGGTATTTAGAAGAAAGCTGCATAATCATTCAATTAATTTCTACAACTGAGTTATTGTCCATTGTGTAAGAATGGAGCGGAAGTAAAGGTGACTCTTGGGTTACAGTATCAACCCTTTATTCAGACTGCATATGGAAAAGCTTAGTTTAGTTGACGCTTTAGGCTTTCTGTTAAGTCTAATACAACCAGAACTTTCTTCCCAGACACCAAGACATTATCAACTGAGATTGAACAGATCTTACATTGTTGTGAAAAGTGCTTTACATCTCGACTTGGATTACACCCCGCCTCTGCAGTAAAAATACAAGCGTGTTATGATAGGCCATTTGAGAACTTTGTGGGATATATAAATGCCTATGGGTTGTGTTTTTAAAAACAGCATCAGACAGAGAGAGGCGGCTGCGATGTAAGCCCCCTGACTCCAGGACGCAGAGTCGCACATGTCCCGTAGCCAAAACAGGAAAGTGGATGCTGTGACAGTGGAGAAGGTCCTGAACACCACTGTGGTTTTACAAAGGCTGATTGGCACCGCTCACGGACACGCTTCTGTTTCTGCAGCAACAGACAGTGTGCCACCGGCGTCCCCAAATCATTTACACGCATTCTCAGACACCTCAAAAACAATCATTCTTTTTTAGAACAGAGCCAAGCTTCCGCCGTGAGTGGTAAACTTTTAATGCCCCGTCTAATGGCGGAGTCAAACAGTTGGTATTTCAAACGTTAAGAGCCTAAAGTTGGTTTAAACCTTCACCTGGCGTGGCTCTGAAGCTCCTCACAGTGTTCCCCTCCCTGAGCCGCTTCTCCCTGCTGCTCTTCTCGTACAGTTTGAATATATGTTGTGAGAGCGTGTCCTCCTGCCCCATGTCGTCTGTAAAGTTATCCAATGGTGAATGTGCGACGCGTCTCTCCTGCGCTCCCCCAAAACCCACTTTCCCTGCGCGGTGGGCCACTGCGCCCAGGAAGCAGCCCCACAACAGGGACAGGTGCGGAAAAAGCATCTCCAAAAACGATCAAATCCAAATCTGTCCGTGAGCACAAAACAATCCGTGGATAATGTCCCTAGATTGCGCGCAAACAGTATTTCCTCCCTCACTTTCCACTTTGAGACGCTCCAACGTGATGTGACTGAAGTCCTTCTGTCGAGGCAACAGTTGGAGCTGTTACTTTTACATGTGCGATTGTGAGCGCCAGGAGCTTAGTGGAGCTGCCGAGAGCCGCTGACGTATGTTCCTGCTCACAGCCAACGAGGTCTCAGTGGAGCGCAACCACGAGCACAGGTCAGCGCGCACGAGCCCCCTCCCTCCCCCTGCTCCCAGCCATGATACAGTTAATCACGATGTGGGTGAGAAAAGGCGGACAATTAAGTGAGAAGCAGATTGATGTTGGTCAAAAGGTGTTTTATAGAACGCAATGCAGTTGTATGCAGACACCTCAGTCTTTCCAGCTCACCACATAACTTCCAGTAAGTGTTTTTGACATGGCCTCAATCTCACATAATTAGCCAATAAACACTTAGTTTGCACCACCGCCCAAGGGCTATTGTTTGTTGTTGTTGTTGTTGTTGTTGTTGTTGTTGTTGTTGCTGCTGTAGTTTTATGTTGCCCATATTAGATGGTCTTGGTTTTATTGTCTTAAAATATGTAGCTGCACAACATTTCTGAATCTTACATGCCGAAATTAGAGTGGGAAAATGGGCGGACATAGGGGGTAGGTGAATATTTTCACCTTGTAAGGCCTCCAATGCAGGACAATACAGGAACTCAAACATGTATGAATCAATCTCTAAAACTCAAACTCTACTAATGAGGAAACACAAGCTCATAAAGTTTGATTTTGAATAATATGCCTGCTTTAAAAACAGAAGGTGTTGTGTGAAAGAGAATTCTTAGTGACAGGTAAAATGTTAAATTATGGCATCTTATGGAGCTAGGTTTTCAACCCGGCCTATGGCTATGGGTATGTCCCACAAGGCGTTGTTTTGAGTGTCTGATGTCTGCAGCCCTATACCAACAATGCTTGTTTTGTGGAAGTGGTGATCTCCAGCAGAGAAGCTGTAACTAGCTGGGCCTCTCGGGTCACTTTTGGCTCCTCTGCACACACACAGCCCTCTCTCTTTTTCTTTCACACGAACATGCCACATACGTGCACGAGCGTCCGAACGTACTGGCAGGTCGTTTTCTAACCCTCAAGGGCCCCACAAGACACTCTTTCTCATGTGTACCGCTGCTGTGACAGGTCTTAAATCTGGACTGTTCTCAAGATGTTTGTCACAGGAGACATGGTTTCTGGTGACCGGGAAGTTGTTCCAAGTGTCACTTATCAATGAAATAGACAAATAATTATTGACCTGGTATTTACAGTTTAAGCATCGGTCCAACCCCCTTCCAAACAAACAAAAGCCCTGTACAAATAGTTTGGATGCTTGTAATCAAATGTGTAAAACAACACTAAAGAACAAAAGTGTAATGATAAATTATTTACAATAAATGCTGTCAATAATTAGCTCATTCTAATGCTTTGTCTTTTGTTAACCTCATACTATTCAAATGTCTTTGTCAGCAGGGCAGCACAGAAGTGTTCCCCCGCTGTTCTTTTTATGGCGATTGGAATTAGACACAGACTGTATTTTATGCAGTGGTTATAATTGTGGTCTTTTTACCAGGCTGCTATACACGTATTTGTATACTGAAGTGGACAAATAAGAGATAATACTGATCTCTGGAGGATGGTCACATAAAATGTCCCCCATCTGGTTATCTAGGTCAGTGAGATTACACCACTGTAATGACATCTGTAATAGTATCTTTACTGTCAAAGAAAGCCTTATCAGTACAGAGGCACGCTAGCTTTACATGTTATTACAAATTATGATATTATTTTGTCACTCATATTTTTGTTTTTTATTTATTTAAGAGTCTCAGGCGATAGTATTTTTAAAATGTTTTTTAGATTGTGGTTTATAGCCTTAAAAAAATGGGCAAGAAAGACAGATATGAACAAAAGTGGCCTGCTATAGATCCTGGCTAGTCTGTTATCCCACAAAGCCACAGGAAGCTATTGGTCTATGACACTTTGAATGTGCAGATTTCACACTATGGGAATAATGTACTTTTTTGGATCCCTTTTATCAACAAGTAAACAAGTAGCAGTTCCTTAAATAAGGAACTACAACCACAACTGAATCTTGGTTGCCAGTGCTGAGTGTGGACACATCCAAGTGTTTGGGTGCACGAGCCCTGATTCCTGATTGGTGCTGGAGCTGGCCTTTCGGTAGTGAGCGTTCAGTTCAGAGAGGACTTTTAGGTTCAAACCACCTGGATATTTGCATTGAAACTGGCAACCCTAATGATTGATTAATTGACTTGAGAACCAAAACAATTATAACCTAAACAACTTGGCCATCATGTCCATTGTTTTTGTAACTAAGAAAAACTCAGCATTGCAAAATCTATATTTGATTTGAACATGTTTACCTTGTGTCTGCGGACACAGATAGGTCATGTCTATGGAATTTAAAATCTAAATCTTATGTGGTTCTTCTAATACTTGCACTTCTTTTTATGAATATTGTAAACGTGAAAAGCATGGCATGTTTCATAAGTTCCATGTAGTGTTTCATTTTGCAATCCAATCCATTGACTTTATGAAAATTATAAAGGAAAAAAACCACATTCTTCTGTGCACCAGTGGAAAGATACTGTCGTCATGAGTTGGTAGTTAAATGTGAGCGATGGAGGGCTATTTGATTGCGCTCTTTTCAATAAAACGTCTTGTGAGTTGCTACTGCACATTATCACAGTGGGGAGCAGTGAACCGCAGCACCCGTTGTATCAGGATACTGTGTTGTCGTGTGGTGCAGTTTGTTCACCCTGGAGGTCCCCTTTACCGGACCATCCAAGCAAAACAAGAACTAACAGAACTGCGTGTGTGGCACAAACTTCTGGAAATGCTCTGAGTTTAACACCTCTTACTTATTGTGGGGGGCCCTATATAGTCAGTCAGGCAGTGTGTATTAATCCAACATTGGCTGTTTTCTGTGGCCAGTCTAGTCCAAAATGCACAATGGTGCTTTAGGGGAGAGTGACTTACTAGAAATGTTTTCAGCTCATAAAAAATAAAGACTTGTCACTGTAGCAAAATGTTGGTGTGTTGGGATTCTCCATTATGTTTACAGCTGCTGTGAGTAACTTTCTTTGGCAACGCTGAAACACTTTATAGGCAACAAAATCAACAGGTCACATTGTAATGCACCGAAGGTCACCTGAGGTCACCACAACTTTCTAAACGTCATCAAAACACAAGGGTGAAATCTGAGCTAAATCGCTGTATTAAGGGCTATTTTATGTCAGGGGCGTCTTCTCCTTTGATTCTATAGTCATATTTTTACATTCTGTGAAATATTTTGGTTTATATTGCCAGAAAAACAGGTTATTGTAAGCCTTAAAATCATTAACTTAAATAGACTCCAAAGGTATGGGTTTGATCAGAATCAGATGCACAATACTTAATTGACCCTCAAGCGAAATGATTCAGAAATGGCCAAACATTTTACAAATAAGAAGATGTTCGATCTCATTTGTCACTATAGCTTTAACTGAGTCTGATGCCAAATTAGAAAAGCAAAATTGTGTAATATAATAGGCTAATTCATAAATAACAAGGGTTTTTTTTATACTGCGAGTAGTTTTACTAGTATCAACTTGTAATAGTACGGTAATCCTATTAGGCTGTACGTTTTCTTTGTCACTAGTGCCAGAAATAGTTTACTACCACCTGAGGGCCAAAATTACGATAAAGTAGAGATCAGCTAACTTTAATTTAAGTCTCTTTTCATAGAAATGTAAGCTTAAACTAGGCATATTAAGTTTTTTTCTGTAACTTAGTATTAATCTACAACAGAAGTAGATAATCATTTTACATTTTGTTCATTGTAACATGCAATATTGATCCAAAACAACTTTGTAATAGAAACAGGGCCATTGACTTCCTGTTCAAAACTGCATTTGTGACATTTCACTGTAGTAAGCAGTGGATTTTGATCTCTTTTTTATTGACAGTTACAGAAAATATTTAACCCAATTTTGTAACTCTGTCTTCATTTTTCAAATAATCGCAACTAAGTGCAATGATGTGGGTGGAGCTAGGGGATAGCTGAAAACACTCAAGCCTCATTTGACAGACAATAGATTACTTAAACATGCAAGAATGAATCAAAACTGAATAAAATACAACTTTGAGTAAGATAATTCATTTATTAATTTGCTGCCGCTTGTTCCCGTTAGGGGTCGCGGGTGACTGGAGCATATCCCAGTGACTTTGGGCCTTAGGTGGGGTACACTCTGGACAGGGGCCAGCTCGTCGCAGGGTTAACACACAGACAACCATTCACTCTCACATTCATTCACTTCCACATTCAGGGCCAATTTACAGTTGGCAATTGAACGAACACATGCATGTCTTCAGACGGCAGGAGGAAGCCAGAGAACCCGGAGAGAACCCGCGGTAACACAGAGAGGACATGCAGACTCCACCCAGAGAGATCATGGGATGTTGGGCTGAGCCAGGAATCGATTATAACATGGCTAAAAGCTCATAAAAGCTGATTTCGCATAAGATGTCCCCTTTAATACATGTCATGTTTTAGGTGTGTGTTCGAGACGGTGTCAGTGACTATGGCGACTGTAGTTATGCTGGGGGTGTGACTCTGTGACCAGTTCACATGGTTAATAAAACAGTCATGAAGCAGAGGAATGTTATGGTTTTTGTGTGAATGAACATGTGTGTGTGTGTGTGTGTGTGTGTGTGTGTGTGTGTGTGTGTGTGTGTGTGTGTGTGTGTGTGTGTGTGCGTGTGTGTGTGTGTGTGTGTGTGTGTGTGTGCGTGTGTGTGTGTGATGTCGGGCCTCCTGCTATGACCCCACGGAGTGCACCATTCTGTGGTCAGACAAAGGGCCGGCTGTTCCCCCCATAACTCCAAAACTCAAGGACTGCTCTGACACAGCCAACCGCTTGCCGCCAACCTAACTAAATATTTCTCTTCCTCTGCTGAATTTGTCTCAATAAATAGTTTTGTGTTTTGGGATTGATTTTCTCCTCTGGTTCTGTGCTGTCGATTGGAGGGTCCCGGACGCACAGGTGGTCATGTAATCTGACTGCTCCAAAAGGCAGAATGGGATGTTTTGTTTCAGGAGCGAGGCTGGAGTGCACCTCGTGTGACATCTTGACTTTTGTGTAGAAAAACATCCCACTCTACCATACCACAGCGGGAGTATTATTACATGTTGAGTTCACATTTGAGTGACTGGAATTATTTTTGCGCCACCTTTGTCTTTAGCCTGTGGCCACAGAAAACAGGGACTGTATTAATAACATATGACAGGAGAGCCAATCAGTGATTAAAGAAAAATAAATAGTTTCTGAGAATGGATTTTTGTTCTGGTTATTCATCCACATCATTCAATGGTTCCATTATTCTGACACTGGTCACTTATACTTTAGTCTTGGTGGATTTTCTTCTGGATTTCTGGATTGTTCTACAGTATGGCATTAAATGTATCTACCTTGCATTTAATTACAGGTGTGTTTATTGCTCAAATGACCTAGAAAAACTAAAATTCTTACTGTAATCTGGTTTGTCTCACCACAGATCGGGGGTCTCATTTATAAAACGTTTGCCGTCTTCCTCGTTTCTGAAAGCCCTGATGCACAAAGTTTGGAATTTCTATGTAAAGTTATCTTTATAGATCACAAATGTATTGTTGAAAGTCATGCACACACGCTTTATAAATGAGACCTCTTACCTGTAATCTGCTCTTGTGGTGTCACCTCTCTATGGAGTTAGACAGTTTTAATTCCGTACTGAAATAAATAACATAAGCAGATGGTGTGAAAAGGTACATTGTGCAACATTTCTAAGTTGTTTAGACCTTACAAAGCACTTTCAATTGTCTTTATGCAAAATAAAATATCTTGTTGTGATCTGGTTTGTATAGTGTCTGTTTGAGAAGTCTTCAGTTATGGCTTGGCAATATTGACAAAAATGTACATCTTAATATTTTTTGGGGAGCATTCTGATAATGATATTCATATGATATTTTAACAATGAGTCAGGAATGTGCTAAAATGTACTTGTACATGTCTAGGTTGAGGTTCAAGTTGAGGTTCAAGTATCTTACAAAATGTTCAAAATGTTTCTGTCTCTTTTTGAGGAGGTTTTTAATAAGGTTTTAAGTATGGACAATAATATTGTCTATTGCATATCTCCAAAACCCAAATTGTGATACTAAACTTTAAAAAAAAAATCTCCCACCTATATCCTCAGTATTAGAACAATTGCGTGAAAAAGATAATCTATAATGTATTGAGCAGTGTAAAGCTTAAAAAAATGTAACTTAGTCACATTGATCAGTTTTGTGTGGTGTGAACAGCGTTTGGGTGCAGGTATCAGGGGTGTCCAGTGTTGGCTGTGTGACTTGAACGCTGACTGCTGCTGTTGTGTTTACTCTGACGCCCCTGATATTCATTACAGACGGACCTGTGTGCGGCTGCTTCCTGAACATGTCCCGTTAGACCACTGACCTTCACCTCTGCAACCCCCATACACCCCCCATGCTCCCCTTCCACAACCCCACTGGGCCTGAGCCAGGATACAGGAAATTATACTGGGAGATTGATTGACCAAATCCTTTAATTATTTGGATTTCACAATGGGGGTTTGGGTAACTCTTTACCTTCATACCTCCAGTCAAGCAAATGCATAAACGTTTGGCTTGTCTGACTTCAAGTTCATGAGAAAATTGAGCTTTTATTAGGCTGATGGGAGTTGGAGCTGGTTTCAAAATATTGACAGAACGTTGAACTGAGGAATGACTGTGTTTTTACCATTGGGCAAATCAAAGGGCCATTATTTGTTACTTCCCCTGCACTTATCATATGTTTTTAGACCTAACTTCTGTGATGTAAAGAATTGATCTAGTGTGTATTATCAATGGGATGTGATAATATTTTGGGGTCTTTACCAGGAGGAGCCCACACACACTCACTGCATCCTGCTGGGATTTCCATGTCATTTATTTCTATTGGGCTTGACTTCGACTCACTGGCCTCAAGGCTTCCTCAAAATGCAGTTATCCCCGGACCTTGACTCTTTAAAGTAAGCACATATTGCTTTGGGAATATAACAAGGAGACCTTTTTGTCATATTGACCCATGCTCCAATTTGCCTGTCTTTCTCATTTAGACAAAACATGTGTGATGTATCCCCATAAATTCACCCTTCACCAACGTAATAACTGTTCTATCTATTTCCCATTAGCAGGGGATTTTGGGCTCCTGTTGTTGTTATTGGATGTGATTGCAGCCCATGATGGCATGTATATTAGTTCCAGAAAGTGTAAACCTTGTAGTAACCTTGTATCATACCAAACAATAGGGCCAAACCATGAGCAATAAACATTTGAAATTAATATTGAGCCACAATAAAGATAGAAATTTAGTCACCTATGTATGAAACTAGATGGTGGAATAAGGTGCAATAACATTTTCTCAGAAGGTTAGTGGTAAAAAATGTCGATTGCTCAGGTCCTACAGGTACTTTGATACATACTTTATGGGACTGCCATTTGTTTGTTTTTTCGTATGGAGGAAATTGTTAGACTTCATGCACCATGTAACCTACCTAAGTCACACACTGTGTCTGCTGTGAGACAAGGGACAAGTGTCTTATCTAAGCAATCTAAAAATAATAAGTGCTGGACTGGTGACAAATGCGGCTCATTTTTAAATTGGGAAGGAGCCTGACACTCTTACCCTGAAATGAATGATGAACGATGTGAGAATGTGTTGGAGAATGTAAATGTAGATAATTAAGTGGTGATTGAGCAATTGGACAGTTTTTGTTTTTATCCAATCCATAGGTTTCAGAATGATAAGAAATTAGAACTGTTGCCACAGTGATTAACAATTGAAAACAAAA
Source organism: Chaenogobius annularis (assembly GCA_015082035.1). Classification (NCBI taxonomy): domain Eukaryota; kingdom Metazoa; phylum Chordata; class Actinopteri; order Gobiiformes; family Gobiidae; genus Chaenogobius; species Chaenogobius annularis. Next base: position 1,552,518 of record BJKM01000087.1, on the reverse strand, counting down.
TATGGGAAAAGGGCTTCAAAATGTTGCATAACAGGTGACGGACTGAAGGACTGAAGGAAAGCACAGAGGCACTCTTCATGGCATTAACAATAATTGGTCATCAGAGCACTCAAGGCAGTGACCCCCAAATTGGAGGATTGGCTACAGCAGATATATAAGAAGGTAGATTTGTTCAAAAGTTATTGAAAATATCTGGTTTCTGTTACTATTGAAACACCCATGCCTATGGCAGATGAAATTGACAGTGAATACAATGAGTTAATGACTTGCATTGAATTACCGTTTGGGATTAATAAAGCCTTGCTCATGTATGATTTGACGTCAAATTTGAAATTGTTTTGCTTGGGGTTGAGTTTCACATTGAAAAGGGCACCATTTTGTGTAATCTTGTACTTTATTCACCTTCCCAAACCACTTATAGCAGATTGGTTACCATCTTGAAGAAAGGGACTGGCAATAAAGACAAATTAAAGTCTTGTATATTGTAGGAGTATCTTATTTTTATGTTTTAAAAAAATATATCAATTCAATAGTTCAATGGTTCTCAGATGTCTTCTTTTTTAAAATATAAGGATTAATTGTCAATATTTTCCATCTATTTATTCCATAATGACATTCAATGTGTAGTCACTCTCTTACAGCAGGAAATGATGAAAGTCTTTATGATAACCATTAGGCCATCTGCTGAGCGTAACGTGGGAAATTCTTTGGCTACAATCGTGTCTAGAATTTGACAAAGGAATAAATTTGCCATACTGGTCTTATTTTATGATATCTGTTTTATGCATCTGTTTAGACTACAATTGTTCATGATTGATAGTTGGTTAAGCTTACCTCTGTATTGTCATCTAAAATGCACAATTATTTATGAATGGTATCAAATTTGGGCTGCAGCAAGGGTTCAAGTTCAGCCTCTGTGTAAAATGAAACCCTGGTCTTTCTGATTCACAAGGCATTTTTTGTGTGAAATGAATAGTTTCCCCAACTGACACAGTGGGAACTGCAGGAAAGTGGTGTCAGATATTCCAGTCTATAGACTCCTGTGTGTTTGTTAAGTGTGTTGCAATATCCACATAATGCTCATATTTATGTGCTGTTTTTAATTCGTTTCAAGCAAAAACCTTGCATTCCCCCAAAATGAACTTACCGGTATTTCTTTATTTTTATCACTCACTATGCAGACCGTATAAGCTAGTGCACCTATATTGTCCTAACTGTCTTTACGAGGAGTTCACACTGATATATATTGATATATACTATTTGTATCCAAATAAGTAGTCTATAAGAGCAATGACTTAAGAAGTACATTTTTGATACTGAAGTTGTAATGGTCTCAAGGGGAAAAAAAGGAGAGGTTTGTATATGACATACAAACCTCTCCTTTTTGAAGACCATTCAACATGCCAAATCATTATGCAAATCACTGATTTGGAAAAGATAGACGGATTTATTGCAATGTTATGTGTCAACATCAGTCTGAATCTATAGAAATGGATTATTCTATGTTTAAGTTATTATCACAAATATTCTGTATTGTATTCAACAATAAGCCCCCAGCTCAACTGTTCAGATCTGTATAATAGAGTTGTATGAGACGAGCTGAGATGAAGCTGTAAGTGAGTGTGAATGGGTGGTGACAGTGTCAGCCTGAGACATGTGGCACACCCACCGTCTGTCTGCGCACAACAGACGCCTGCCGCTCCACTCACTGCACGGACCAGACTGAGCCAATTGTCCCGTGACTCTGGGCTCATCCATTGAGGCCGCTGTGGTTTCCTGGTCCATCTTGGTTCCACAGAGCTTTCTCCTAATGCTGATTGACAGGCAGGCCCTGATCAAAGCTGCTCTCAAGACCTCCTGTCACCGTCCAGAGGGGCAGAGCAGGCAGCAGTGTGCCTGTGCTGGACCTGAGCCAAGGATCAGGGATCAGACATTGTGGCTGGGCTTTATTAGCTTCATCACAGATAATACACTCGCCACAGTGGACCTCCACCAATACCAGATTATCTGTTCTTTCTTTTGTTAGTTCGGTGGCCCTGAGCCACACCACTGAGGAGTCCAGGAGTCTAGAGGCAGAGCGAGGTATCAGCATCTGACTGTGGGTTTATGCACCATAAAATCCTATCGACAACTTACTGGATATGCACTTAGTTAAATAGTTACAGTCAAAAAAGTTCATGAGAGAACAATGATGTTTCTATAATGATCTTCACATCCTCTCATGCTTTCTCCAAAGACATGCACAGGTGAATTGGTGTCTCTAAATTGTCCATACTGAGCTACAATTAAGTATACTTTCTGAAATATTTGTATTATATTTTTTATTTGATGCTATTGGCTAATGAGGCTGCAAACAAGTAGAACATTTCTAGAACGTTTTTGTTTCTTCCACACGCTGCACGACTTTGATCAGTTGTGGCTGTTTCCACTGCACAGCTCAGGTTAAACTGTAGGAAGTGCTGGTGACCCTTCTGCTCTCCGCCCCAGGCCCTGTGACACACTGCACAGTGGTTAGGCCTGTACTAACTCTATGATCAGAACAGTGCTCGTGATGGATGAGTAAAGGGCACCGAGCAGCATTCTGGACCTGATTTTGTTTCTTTTCAGTCACCACGTTGCCAGTACAAACCTGGACTAGCAAAGGCAAACAAGAGAGAGGCCAATAATTCACTCTGCACTTTCAAAATGGATCAGTAGCAAATAGTTTAATGTAGTTCAGTGAAGCTCAGTGTAATAAATGTCAAATGCACTTTTGAAAGAAATGAGAGGCCCACATATTGACAAGACATGTTAGGCTCAAATGTAATTTGGTTTGATTTGTTAAAAATAGATAAGACATTTCATCATAGTCAGCAGCAAATTGTCTTTTCCAGGTTTTTATTTTTGAAAAATGACCATGTGACATTTTTGAGTCCCTACATGTATAACCCAGAGTCTACATTTTTAAAATAATAACACGTAAGTACTGGAATGTGGGCGGGGATAGGGGTTGGCGATTTTAGTCTTGAATGCTGGACAATACAGAATTACTCATGCTTGAATCATTCAAAATACAACTGTGAATTAAGCTAACAATGAAGGAACACCATTATAACATGGTCAAACACTCATAAAAATAGATTTTCCATAATATGTCCCCTTTAATTCAGTCAATGCATAAGCATATGACAATAACGTCTGAATTGTCTGTTTAGTCTCACTTGAAGCTGAGGTTGAACTCCTAATACTCCATTTGATCTCCATATCTTCAAACGTGTTCTCTTAAATCCTGAAGTGCAAATCATAGACCCGGAGGATTTCAGTGGTGCCTTGTGGTCTGTGTGCAGTTTTGATGGGGTGAGATTCAAAAGAATAATCACGGTTTTGAGGGAATGAAAAATGAGACTGTAGCCACGCGGGGTCGCCTCAGAAATGCTTCCGTATGGTTCTTGAGTCCAAAGCCTATCATTTCATTGTTCACTATGTGCCTTGAATTCATATCGTCACGCCCAAATCCACACGATTAAAGTCAGACTCCCCCAAATCGTTTCAGTTAAGCTCAAAAGTGGTTTGTTGAAATCAGCGCCTCATCCACACCGCACTAAAACAGTTATTGTGGTTTGAGGCGTGCTCCTGAAATAGAGCTCTATGTGTCTGCTTTAATGGCACAGATCAGCTTTACGACTTTGAACAGAGATCCATTAAAAACAAGCTGCTCAGACAGAATGGCCGTATCTATTTGATACTTTCACCTATACTTTTAAAAATTCATAATCACATGAAAGAATTTGACCACCTGTTGAATATTCTGACCCATAAAAAAATATATTTTAGTTGTTTAGTCGATTAGTAGCTGAATGGTGTCACATTTTTATTAGTGGATTATTTTATTAAGATTATTTCAGGGATTTATATTTATTTATATTTATTTATGGATTCATATGGACAACATTTGGGATTTGGGAGTGACTAGACGGTTTAATCTACCTTTTCACTTATGATGTTGTGGTTTTCTAGTGCTTCTGTGTATTTATAGTAATTTTTGTGCAAAAGATGACACATTCTTACAGCACTTACTATCAAAACCTCTTCAGCAACAGAAACCTACCTGTTGAATTGAACCACTTGGTACAGTTTTCCTTCTCATATTTATCACATGTTATTCTTACTGGCTAGCAGATTTATTTCACTATTTCTTTCTTTCTTTTTTTTTTTTTTTTAGAAAAAAAGAAAATCCATTAGAATTTTATTTCACTATTTCTTTCTTTCTTTTTTTTTTTTTTTTAGAAAAAAAGAAAATCCATTAGAAAATCCAGGAGCAGTGTATATGATATGATGGGTATTATCAAATTATTATAGCGACAACGTTCTTATTTCTTTGCTCTGCATGGATTCTAATTTCCACATTGATGATTCTAGATTTTGTGAGCATATTTTGGGTGTATAGTTGGGGGTTCTCTCAACCAACTGATCTCATATGATCATCTCACAATCTGTAACATCATCTCTGAGCCACATTTGAAGTTGCTCTGGGCAACTGTGGTGTTTCATTGTGATTAATCACCAGTCTGTGAGATCAGGCTTTCTTTAGAACCTGGCGGGAAGGAAATGGAGTGCTGTGTACTATTAAAACATGAGACAGCTGAAAGACAATAATATGTTTGATGCTGTTGGAGGGTTGCTTGTTTATCAAGATATTTTTGCAAACTGTGGAGTGAAATGTGAAAATATGACATTTCATATACATGCAAAAAATGTCACATTTGTTACACTCTGCTACTTTCTTTGTGCTTCAGCTTGTACTGTCACATTTTTCCCAAGTCTTTGAACGTTGAGGGGACTGTGTGAGTTCATGGGAATTTTTGTTCTATCCTTTGCTGCAGAACCACCATGTGGCTACTCCTTTATTTGTCTTTAGATGCTGTACTCAAACCGGTTTTAGACATAGCATGACCCACAGTTAATTTGGACTCCTTTTGCCTCTGTGCATATGTTTTATGTCCCTGTTTCTTTAATGGACGCTCCTATTGAGTGCATGGCTTTATCAGTGTGGCCTGCCTGCTGTGGAAAGAAAATTCCCTGCAGAGCTGGGTCTAATGAGTCTAGCTTGTTGACTATTCCACACCAAGATCTAGGTCTCTTTGATTGCTTTACTTTCCACTAAGGTCACTAGGAAGGAGAAGATAAAATTGTTATTTATTTTAAGGTACAGGCATTTTTCTGTTCCGTTCAAACCCCTCTAACACTGGACCACTCTCACCAGCTGGCAGTCTATGGCACTGGAAGAAGAGGGCTTTGTGATGAGGGTGGCCTGCTGGGCTGCCTCTAAACACACCCACAGTGCTCCAGGGGAGAGGAGCTGGGAAAGGGGAGGCCTGAGGGGACACACAGGCCCCAAAACAGCAACCACTGACCCGGGACGTTGGTAACATTCAACATGGTTGTCCCAGCATCGTTACAAAGCAGAATGAATAGAGGAACCCACTGACAGTTCTAAAAGTGTAAAAGAAAAAGTAATCTGCTTTAAAATGTAAAACTTAAAAAATATATATATATTTTGAAAGAATCAGGCCCAAAAATAAAAGCATTACGAAGTAGGAGTGGATGAAATGGCAAAAATATTTTATCATGATTTTCTTAGAACCAGTTCTCAATTTCAATTTCATCATGATTCATGTACAGTGTACACTTTTTATTTATCTATTGGCATATGAGGAACATAAAGTCACACTTTGCTGTGATTGGTTAAATCCAACTTTCACTCACTGTCACAGAGGCTAAACAATCGGAGAAATGGGTGGGAAACAGTATCTGTGTTTCGATTTGTATCACCTTATTGGCCAGCCCTAATCCCAAATACGCAGCCAAACAGAGAAGAGGCTTGCCTGGCCAGCCAAGATACAAACCACTCCAATATTTTAGGAAGATGTAAGTCTGGACCAGTTATATCTCAGATGGACATGATTGACAGGTGGATTAACCAATGAAGAATCAATGACAGAAGGCCAAAACAATGCAAGTTTAAGGTAAGAGGGGTTTGATTTTGTTCTAAATGATAGATGACCAATGAGCTCCTCCGTTTCCCATGCGTCACTGGAATAAACAAACCTGATTGCACCGTTCCGTTAGAGTTTGGCCTGAGATGCAGATTATGACGATGACCAGATCGACATCTGCTTTATAGACTCTACAGAGAGACTGAGTCTGGATCCATAGCAAAAGAAAAGGCCCCACTCTCTCCAAGGTCTGTGAGACGTTTGAGTGACAGTGGATGATTGATGATGTTGGCGTCTCTGGAGGTGTCACAGCATCATGCTAATGTGTCATAACAGAAGAGCAGAAATAAGGAAGTCACTGTCAAATGTGTACACAACTGTACCCAACAAGTGTGGCAGAGCTACAGCAATAATAGATTACTGTTGTTTGATGTTGTCAACCATTAGTGCTCATTCATGTACAAAAATGAATATGTGATTGTTGTATATGGGATTTTATGTTACGGTTAGACAGCGGCAAAGTTGAAGTTGTTCATGGTTGATTTAGCTAGTTCTGGGGTCTACCAAGGACTCGGCGGCATACAGACTGACCATATATATATATATATATATATGTATGTGTGTGTGTGTGTGTGTATATGTATATATATATACTATATATATATAGATATATATATATATATATATATATATATATATATATATATATGATATATATATATATATGGCGAAAGTGGTGCCCGTGGTCATCGGAGCACTCGGGGCAGTGACCCCCAAACTGGAAGAGTGGCTACAACAGATTTCTGGAAAAACATCAGACATCTCAGCCCAGAAAAGTGCAGTACTAGGAACAGCAAAGATACTGCACAGAACCCTCAAGCTCCCAGACCTCTGGTAGAGGACCCGAGCCTTAGAGAAAAAGGGATGAGCCCACCGCGGGAGGGTGAGAAGGTAATAATTTGTTTTAAATATATATATATATATATATATATATATATACACACACACACACACACACACACACACACACACTAGAGAATCAGACAAAAACTTGATTTTGGAACAAGATAAAAATGTATCTTCATTCTCTCCCATAATTGCTGTGCTAAAAGAGTCAAATTTCTTTAGAACTGTGCTTGAAAGTGGAAATGTCTCAGTGCTCTTCTTTGTCCACTTACTTCTGTTCACTGTTTTGTTCCACTGCTTCTGGTGTTTCCATCCAGTCATACTCGACTCAGTGGTGCCATGATGTGAAATCAAATTGCAAGGCCCTTGTACTCCACCCTTCACTCATTAAACCACCTTCATCACTGAAGTTTCCAGCCTGTTCTCTCTGAGGTCTTTACCTGATAAACACCAACATCTAACACAGTGGAACATGTGCCTGGAGGAACTGTGGACCACTTTGCAAAGTATTTGTAAACCGTGAAGGAGAGCAGAGTGGGCATCCTGTTTTTGTTTTTGGGTTGTTTCTTCTTTCCCTTTACGGCTTCAGTTGATTTGTAATCTGGAAGGTAATATTGATGTTAAAGATGTAGAGGAACTATATTTTTTAAAGGTGCTCTATGTAACTTTTCTGGCGGAGGGGTCTGCAACTTGCTCGTTTCCATGCTTCATGACTATCAGAATAATTTGATAGTGCTCTTTTAAGATTTGTTGTACATTTTAATATTTGTGTTGTGGTGTTAACCTAGGTGAAGTTGAAATGGATCGGATTTGTACTTTAGCATCTTGTAGGCGTTTAGTCAATTAATCTACATTTTGGTCAACCAAAATGTGTACGCTCGATTTTTTATTTGAGCTGATGAGGATTTATTTGAGACAACAGCAGAAAGGAGAAGGAGGGAATTCTCTGAAGATATGTTTTGTTTTCCTGTTACTTTTAAACTGTTTATGGAAATGATAAACTTTGAAAATGTTTCATGTTCTAATGTAAATGATTTGTTGAACTCTGTTACATCTCGTGCTTTGAATGTTCTAGGCACCATTGTCCCTATGAAGGTTAAATTTGTTAAAAATAAGCAGTCAATCTCCATGGCGCATCCATGGAGATTTGTTCAGGGCAGAGAAAAGGGAGTGCCGCCGGGCCGAACAAAAATGGCGCAAGTCAAAGCTCCAGGTTCAGAAAGAGATTTACAGAGAGAACTTATACATGTACAACCTCATTTAATGTAGAACTAGGGAAGGATATTTTTCTGAAATAATTGGAAGCTGCAGTAACAACTCGCGTGTCCTGTTTGCCACAGTAAACAGATTAACAAACCCTCCAGCTCAGCTGCCGTTAGAACTCATTTCCCACATCCAAGTGTAATGACTTTCTTTAATGACAAAGTCAGGGCATTAAAAAATGCTATAAATTCTACAATACAAAAAATAACCCTTGCACCAGTAACTGACAAAACTGTCCAAGAGATCATCACCAGTCTGAGTTCATCTACATGCGGCCTCGATGTGTTACCACCAGATTTATAAAGTCTGTTCTGAACATAGTTAACAATGTCGCTTCAATCTGGAACATTTCCAATGTCTTTTCCAATGTCATCTCTAATCTGGCATTTTGGGGCAAAGTCCTTGGTCAATCCTGGGACTCCTTCTGTTCAACCTCTACATGCTGCCATTAGGGCAGTTGATACGCAGTAAATATGGACCAGTAGATTCACTCTGTCACTGCATCCAACAGATCAGTGTGTGGATGCAAAACAACTCGACTGAAATCATCGTCTTTGGCCCACAGATACAAAGAGAAAGTGTTAGCGGTCACCTCCAGAGTCTCTCTATAAACCTACAAATCAAGTTAGAAATCTGGGGGTAATAATGGACTCAGACTTGAATTTTAACAGCCACGTCAAATCAATAACATCAGCAGCTTTTTACCATCTAAAAATGGCCAAAATCAAAAGTATAATGTCTAAACCAGACTTGGAGAGACTTATCCATGCGTTTGTCTCTAGTAGATTAGACTACTGTAACGGCCTGCTCACTGGCCTCTCCAAACGAGCTGCAAAACAGCTGCAGTACATCCAGAACGCTGCTGCTCGGGTCCTGACAAGAACCAGGAAGTACGATCACATTAGTCCTGTGCTCAGGTCTCTGCAATGGCTCCCTGTGGCTCAGAGAATAGACTTCAAAGCAGCTCTGCTTGTATTTAAGTCTCTCCATGGCCTAGCACCAAAGTACATCTCGGACATGTTAGTGCCATATGAACCATCTCGGACTCTGAGGATCTGCGTTTCAGTTTTTTGCAGCTAAAATCTGGAACAGTCTTCCTGAGGATGTGAGACAGGCCTCTACTCTGGCATTGTTCAAATCTAAGCAAAAAACTGTTTTGTTTGGCTGTGCATATGACTGAAATGATTTTCTTTGCACCCTTCTCTTTTATGTCTTAAATTATTTGACGGATAGCCTGAAAATAGCACCTTTAAATTTCTTTAAATTAAAAGGTTTTTCTTTAGAGAAATTATTTTCAATTCTAAAACTACTATTTAGACACAATTACAATTGTACATGTAAATAATTCCACTTGACACAATAGCCCATTGTGCCGGTGTCCAAGCGCAGCCGCATAGCAGGTGCCTGAGGAGAGGGTTAGAACACATGCTGGTTAGATTGTTAGTTGGCAGTAAGGCCATTGAAAAGTCCAGGAAGAGCCTGACGCACCTACCCACCGATCAAGAGCTAGTTTTAACACTAAAAGTTTTGTGGTCAAGTTTTGTCTTGGACAATATGTTTAGCAAAAGCTAAATCTAGGAAGGGGGCAGACGAGACCGGGTCCGTCGTTAAAGATACAAAAGCGCCACACTTAAGGTGGAGGTGTTGACGAGAAAGTCTTCCTAAAAGATACATACGATCTGTACAGTACAGACGTGTGCAGAGTCAGAGAGCGCTCACGTCAAGGGACGGTCAAATATGGGAAAGAATGAATCTAAAAGCGATGTGCCCATCCTGGAGACACCTTTTATGTTGCCCATGTCAAATAAATATGGGAAAGAGTGTCTGGAGTGTCTGCCAGTGTGGTCAATACATTTGGTTTTCCATCTGGCGGATCACTAAGCGCGGACAAAATGTATGATTCATGTCAGCAAAATCGTTAAATTGAATGAATAGAAATGTTTTGATTTCTGTTATGTCTTTGTGATTTTAATGCATTTTTTCCTATTGTGTGAGGCACTTTTAATTGCCTTGTGTACGAATTGTGCTCTACAAATAAACTTGCCTTGCCTTGCCTTTAATTTGTTGTTTTTGCATTACTTCCCATGCAGTTTGGGTCAGATAAAGTTTTGAGTTTTTTCCAGTTTCATTCCACTTCCCGTCTACAGTGCTAGTAGTTAGTAAATATCACCACTGCTGATATCGTGTTGATATGTGTGGGTAATATTTTGCACCCCTAACAGGGATTAATATGCTCTGCTTGTGACTCACTGGGCACGTGTCACGGTGTATTTGTGTTGAGAGTGGGCATGAGGAGAAGGCTGTCGTGGTGTTTCCTCATGGAGTTTCCCCCTAAACGCCGCTTGCTCATTACAGTTTCCATCCCGTGTTATTTCGCTCACACGTTCAGTATATACAAATGAGCACTGTATTATGATATTCTTAAATTTGTGCTTGGATTTTTGCACCTCTTCTTCTGAAAGAGAGTCCACATTGTTAGCCATGTTAAAGAGCAGGGAGTAGCAGACTCAAAGGACCTCTCTGTATTTTACGGCCTCTGTTATAAGGTCATGGGCTGCGGTGGTCACGGCTCAGTAACAGTCACATGGTCACGCTCGGTTTAAAGGTTCTGATTGATGCTCTACTATAATGATGTCCATGTCCCTCAGTGTGAACGCCAGTGACTCTTAAAAACACTGAATTATGGAAGGGCATCTCAGTCATGCAATCAATGCTTTTTGTCCTTTTAAGTTAACAGCTCGGCTGCTTTACAAGCACGTTTTGTTAACCATTGCAATCAAGAGAAATAAAAACTGTATTCTGCTTCTTTGACATAATCTGGTATATATTCCAATGATAGCCTTTGTGAACCGCAGTAAGTGAATGACAGCAATGACAGTCTTTGGCAAACTTTAACAATAATTTGGTTTGTTTACAAGTCTAGTGTCAATGTCAGTGAAAAAAGATAGTGTTCTTGGACTTCTTTATTTATTAAAATATTTGATGGGGCAGTGCATGTTAATTAACAGAAACACTAATTTACCTGTTAATTGTTTTCTCAAAGGGCTGGGGTTACAAAAGGGCAATTAGCATTTTAGGGTGAATTTACCATAATCGTCCTAATAATGAAACAAAAAAGACACAATTGGAGACTTTTATATCACCACCGCTGGTAAGAGCTATGAATCAGTGGCTTGAAATAAAATAGAAAACTGTGTCAATAGCCTTTTGAAATATGTGTTTCCATGAAAAAAATACTTTTGTCAGTCCTTGACCAGTTTTGAATGAGATTTGATTGATCATTCATGTGGGTGTAAACCAGTAGATGACAAATTCATCATTGAGTTTTCACCTGTCAGTTTGTTTTTTGGATGTGTGTGGGAAAATGTCAAAAAACCCTGCTAAGGTCGCCCTCCTTCGCCCACACAGAAACATAAATGGGCAGACTGCACACAACAAATATACATGTAGTACTAAGGATGTTTACTTGTCCCGTGATTAATTGCTGTTCAGTGATAAATGATGCCTTAAATAAGTGTTAATGATCCCACACACCAACGCTTTCATTTACATCAATAATACCTAATGTGTGGATGAAGATGTGAGCTGTCAACAAAGGCTGTATATGATCGGTTTGTTTTTCCACACTGGTGACCTTTATCCAACATTACAATGAAACGATTGCATTAACAAGCAGAACTTTTCATGCTCCGAAAGTAAATATTTTTTCAACAATTTAATTCAGTTGTCAGCACTCTCCTGTTTTGTCAGTTACATATAAAAACACACAACTCTTTACAACGGCAGCTCCACTCCACACCCTTCTTCAGCACTCTGTCGCCTGGTCCTGCTGTCTTCTCTTTGTGTGTTAAAAATGTCATCAGGGCTTTAAAAGAATGTCTCTGATAGGCCTCTTTTGACATGCATTGTTGGTGCTGCAGAATTTAGCCCCTCAGCCCCTGGCCTTGGCCCTCGTCTTTGGTTTTAACGTAGGCAGGGCTGCACTGTGACGAATGCCTCATAGCGCGTCTACTTTGGGTGTGAGTGTGTGTGCATGCATTTGCAGAGAGAAAGTGTGACTAATGTCTTCAGAATGGCATTTATACATTAGAGAGCCATTAGTATTTAGGCTCCTGGGTGGAACAGCGGGGCACGAGACAGACATCGTGGTACCCCCGGTCACCCCTAAGCGCAGACGTCGCCACTGCAACACGTTAAAGAAACACACAACAGCTGCCTCTGTAGGTGCGCTGGAAAAATGTACCTCTCAACATTCAACATTCAGGATAAGAACAAGAAACACCGCACTAATGTCTGGAGTCTTTCTTCACTAAACCCTTCATAACATTTTAGCATTCTTAATCTTGCTTTTAAAAATATCTGTGACAGCATGAGTCCCAGGCATTCAAGGGTAATCTGTTTATTGTCCAGACAGAAAACAGCACTTACTGTATCTCAAAGGAAAAAGCCACTTATTAGAAAACGTACACACTGAGCAGGTGTGCATCCTGATAAGGTGTTTATGTAAGACAAGAGCAGATGCATGTATGGGGCAAGAGATAACAGATGATAGGCCTGTACAGCCTCACTAGTGATACCAGGAGCATAGTGTAGTGTTACAGTTATTATGAGAAGAAACGTTATGATTTACCGATTAATCACAATTATTGACACCATGACCAAAAAAATCAATTTCCTCTCATTCAAGATGTAAATAAAACACCATTCCTCTAGTCTGTGACAAGCTTTATAAAATCAAACTTTCTGAATGATAAAGTGAAGTTAAAGTGTTTTACTTTCAGGTTTCCTTTTTTGCATATTATAAAACTTTAAAACTAGATTTTTTTCAATCTTGACACCCGTAATCCTCACTGTTTAATGGAGTCGATAACTCTCAATATGTATATTTTCTTTTTACTGGTCATACTGTTTTTGTTTTGTTTGTTTGTTTGTTTAAAATACATAGAAGCATCTTGATATTTTGGTTTGTATCCATGTCACAGAAAACCCTCAAGGCCATGGTTTCCTGTTTAGTGGTCCCGTGAATGAGCCCGCAGAAGGTGTAAAAATACCAGGCAGTTCCAAGATAAACCCGGCACGGCCTGACATTTGCAGGGCAGGAGCGTGGGAGAGCGAGGGGGTTGCCCCGTGCGTGTGTACCTGTGCATGTGGGAGGGTTCCCTCACCTCAGAGAAAAGCCCCATTCATGTCCTCTTGCTCTGTTGTCCCTGTGTCATGTGTTGACCAGGGTCAGAAGGAAACTCTGGGATTTTCCACTTTTGGGGATGTATGAGATGTTTTCCATGTTTGCACAGTAATATGTGACGTTTCAAAGTGAGAGTGATTCATGTAATTGAGAGGGGAAATCTGTTTTCAGAGAACTGCTTTAAGTAAGGGTCTTATGCGTGTTTGTTAGAAAGGAGGTTCTATGTCATTTATGTATATCTGTAAGAAGGGTTAGGGTTAGATTCACAACTTCTGTTTGAAAATTAGGATGCTGTTCACATTTCAAATGCGTCTAGGGGAATTGTCAAAAACACTGTTTGTACAGATTTAAACTACAGGGTTTGCAGGTTTTATGCAGAATAAGAAGACATTTTGTTGTTTGTGGAGGAAATTAAGATACCGGTACTTTTATTTGCTAATTGTGTCCATTAAATTTTTTATTTCGATTCTATTAATCTTGCAGCCCTAGTTGTATGTACAACAATGAGTTGTATTTATTATAGCTGGAATAGATAAGGTTGTAGTACCCCATTAATGTTACCGTTGTATCTTGAAGCATGCAGTTCCATTATCTTTTGTGACGTTTGTCATTCGTCCCATGGAAACTGTACAGAGCAATCACACTTGACCTTTGACAGTGTCTGCCTCTGACATAGACGGCACCACTGTCGTTTAGTGGTTTCAATAAGAGAGCACTCAGCTGCCCATCCACTGGGCTGTGACATGAGGACATGCCAGACCTGATGTTCATCACACTGACACTGACCTACTTAACTGCCAGCTTCTCTTTTAAACACATCACCACTTGACATTTAGAGAAACAGTTTGGTCAATATTCACCCAGAAAATTTAATCAGAGACAAATGACTATTTAGTGTCTTTCTGAAGGTGGCTCCTAACAGTTGTGTGCACAGAGCATAGACAACAAGGGCCTAACTAGAGTCCATCAGCGCTAATGTGTAAACTTGAATTAGACACAGATTGATGGCAGCGAGGTGGAGAATGCCGCTCTTCCTTGTGTTTTGGAGTGAGGCGAACGCAGGAGGCAGTGACCCGGAGCAGGGGTCCCATCAGACCCTGTCCTGTCTGAGGCCCCTCTGCCTGTCAAAGTCACATTTTAATCACAAACATAATTTGAATTTACACTAATGAATACAAATGACTCCCAGGACTCCACAAGCTGAGAGCAATAAATTATTACAATCGCATTTCTGTAGGCCTTTTTCAATTAGCCGCCCCCGTGGAGATGGCGGTGGAGAGCCCGCTCAAATGAAGACAAACGATGCTCCGGCAACATTGTGCGTCTCCTCTCGATGGTTTAATGACTTTCTAATTCGGGAACATCTTCGGCTTGATGGGGCGTAAACCCTTTTTTATTATTGCAGGCCGGTGTGTGATTTGGGAGAGCGCCTAATTGAAAGCAGGTGTTAATCAACCTTGTTCTGGAGCGGCGTATGATTTAGAAGAGAGTTTGACAAGAGAAGATCATCCTTGCCACTCAGAGACACAGATTGAACAGTTTATAAAGTAAGCTTTCTGCTTCCCTACACATTTTTGCCTGTTTGGATAAATAACCTTTTGACATTTAAGGACATTTTTATTTAAAAAGGGGCACATTATGTAAAATTGACTTTTAAGAGCTTATTATAACGATGTTCCCTCAGTATTAGCTCACCTAAAATTGTTTTTCCGATTGGAATGATTCATGCATGTTTGAGTAATGTAGATAGGTTTCATTGCAAAAGAAAATACAACTGTGTGGACAAACGTTTTAAGAGTGAATAGGTTTCACTACTCATCCAAGTAGCTTCTTCAGTTCCCCTGACTGAGAACTGGTAAATCACACCAGTTCTTTGGCATAACTGTTACAATGTGTAATCTGAGGCTTGAGTGCTCAGAACATTTGTTTTCGCCTACCTACTACTAAAAATCCAGACAGACATGTAGGGTTCACAAATGTCAAGTAGCCATTTTTCAACAACAACAAAAAACACATCTGCTGCTTGTTACGATGAAATGCCACTATGAAGAGGCGGAGCTTATCCGTTTGACATTTTGAACAGATGAAGTTAGTAGACCTGTTTTTATTATTAAGCTGTTTTAGATCAAAATTGCACTTTGAACAAAATGTGAAATAACGATCTACGTATGATATAGTTGAATACTAAATACCTGCAAAGAACATAGTATGTCTTCTTTAAATGCCTCACTCCAGATGTCTGATGTGTGTCCACTGGCAGTGGCTCATTTACTGTTGAGGTCACCTTTTAATCATTAGTGATTAATGGATGTGGAAATGGAGCCTTTCCTCCAACTGCATTGACTGATTTGTCCCCACAAAGTTCAACAAACCAAAACACACTAAGTTTGATGGTAACTTTATATTTGCTCTGTCCTGATGATACAGACCTTTTTTTATAAATCCAGGATATACAAAGTTACATTTGAAATTCACACCGATATTTTTACATTACAAATTTCATATTTATTTTCCTGTTCCTGCTGATCCAATGTAAATGTCTTTTAAGCAGACCAGGTAACAGCATATTTATTTGATGACCAACAGTCTCTAAGTACTGGGTGTAATACGAGACCTCATTCATGCAACCCAAAGAAAGGCTGATGGGCAACAGAGCTAACCCTTTAAATAACAAGCTAGAGATAATTACTAGTGAACGCACAAGAGTCCCTAATAAACTCCCTCTGACAACACAGTGGTTTTGGACGTTCCCAGAAGTGACATTCTGCTCCACAAACGATGAATGGGTCTCTGTGTCTCTGTCAGTGTGCTGTCATCAGAGTGCAGCCTGTGGGGTCGACTTACAAGGGCCAAAGTCAACAGCAAGCCACAAAACACATTATGGCTCATTTTGTCATGACTTTAAAGCTCCCATCTTATGTTTTAATCAGACTATTTGGACTTCTTTGAATTGATAATTATATATTTTGACTAAAATAATGTTTTCAATGTGTGGGAAAATGTAAAACTGATGCTAACTTCAAAGTTTTGTATGCCTTGTGTGTAATTTGAGTGCTGAAACAATGAAAAGCAGTCATTTTTAGGATTGTCACCTAATGGTGTAGACCAGTGCAATTGAGTGCATTGAGCTCTGGAGAAAGTAATGCAGGAATACGCAAACATGTATGAGAATGAAACAAAACAGCCAGGTCCTAGTGTGAATATATAAATCTTGTATGTAGAAGTTGTTGTTCGATCTGAAAAACACTTAATTAGGTGCAGTTAGGTGCAAGATGCTCAGGAGTGTGTGGACATAAATCCTGTGGCCTCCCCTCTGCATCAGGTTTATGTGTGTGTGGAGTGTGTTCATGTTTTGAGAGTTTCTGTGCCATCACAAAGACCCCTCAGAGACCGGCATATTTACCCTGCAGTAAAACCCGAGAGGGAGTATACCCTGCAGTAAAAGTAAAGAGGCGTTCAGTGGAGTTAGATTTAGGGCCGCCTCCGGATTTCTGTTCTCTATGTGCCATCAGGGAAAACCCAGTCTACAGGTCTTGTTCCGCTGTTGAAGTTGAATTATGTTGTGTCCGTACACGAGGGCTGAGAATGACAGAGAGCCTTCAAAACAACCTTTATTTAAGAAGGAGGTATTACATGGTGTCCACAAACAATTTAGAAGCTGGTACAGTGACAATATTAATTTAGCTTTTATAAGCAGTTGTGCAAATAAGAGTTATTACATTTCACATTGCCTTTGCATAAGCACTTTCTTGAGTGTACATGATGCATTTTCACAGATGAGCACAATATGTGTTTGTCAACATGACACCGATGGAAACAGTCCCAAAAACCTTGAATAATAATGTTGCATTCGCAGGGTGAATGCTGGCTCAGACATCATGGCTAAAGGTTCAGCACCACCAGCATGCTCCATGGTCCAAAGGATGCTACGTTCAAACTCAGGTTCTCCTCAGAGTGGAGAACAGCTTTGTACATTCCACAGTTGAAGTTCAAGTTTAACCAAACCCTCAGCTCAGACTCGGGCTCAGACTTGACCTCAGACTTGGCCTCAGACTCGGGCTCATGCATTACAGAAGCTGGTGTGTGTTTGTGAAAGCAGCGAAGATCAAAGCTTATAAGCACTTACAACCAAAAGTGGTTTGAACCTGCAACAGGAAATCGTTGATCTGTGACTCAGAGATGCAGTCTGTTGTTTACATCGTATACATCTGAAGTGGCAAAATTGAAGACTGTAAACCCTTCATATTTTTTTTGCATTTTGAGTTTGTATTAAAATAGCTATGGAATACAGATATAGCGTGATGTCTCCAACATTTTTTTTTTTCTATAAAACCCAAACAAAATGTATTTGCATCCAAATTTTTATTAAAATACATGTTTGTATTTGTTACGAGCATCGCTTTTTTTAATCTGTATTAGGATGTGCAGGCTATGTGCTAATAGACTTTCTTTCATTATGATAACAATAAACAACATTTTTTGTATAAAATGAACACAAAGACAAACAAATGTACAGGCATTAGATTGCTAACAGTTTGCTATGTTACATTCTATACCTATCAATAGCTGACATGTAATCCTCAGATCAACCAAGCCTCTAATGCTATAAACACCTTATCCACTAATGCTCTCAAAGCGTATGCTCTCTGTCCCCAAACACAGCGTTGTTTTGGGTAAATATGAAGTGAACAGCAAGTCTTTCCAAGGCACTTGAGTCTTTTCTTGTCCTTAGCTCATGAACATAGGTCTACTGGACGTTTGCTAATGCCCTTCTGTTTAGGGGAAATGCACTTAATAGAAAAGTAAATCTGTCACATTTAACTCAGAGCAAGTCATAAACTGGATCCAAATGTCAATGTCGAGTATGGAAAAAACGGTTGCGATAGTAACAAGTACATTTAAACTTATGATACATGTGACACAGAGAGCATCTCTGCACCCACAAAGGCAGAAAACATCATTGAAAAACAACACCAAGAGCACATTGCAATCAAACAACTGGCCTTAACTTAGACAACAAAGTATTAAATATATTGTGACCTCAGAAACAGGAGAAGACTGAGAACAGTGAGTGCTTTGCAAATAGGAGGAGACGAGCGGACATATTCAAACCACTTTGTGGTCTCTGGGACTGTCTGGTTGCCACTGATTGCCATGAAGCTCCAAAATGCCTTGTAAAACCTCCAGCCAGACTTTGTAGCAGAAAAGATATTGGTCCTGTAACAAGAGACAAAGGCCATGTTGAGCTTCTGGGAACAGAGCTTGAACTTTGAACTTTAAGCTTTCTACTGTCACTAACCTTTGTCTGAATCATGCCATGCCGCTGGCGCCTCATTTCCTTTACAATGTCACTAACGTTAATCTAGGTATAGACAGACATGCAACAAGGATTAAGATCAAATTTGTATGGCGCAAGCAAAATAACCAAAGAATCACTTTTACTTACAGGCATATCAATGACGATAAGGCTGAGGATGATGTCGGTGCAGATGAGAACTCCTGCTCGCCCGATGCCTGCGCTGCAGTGCACTGTGATGGGGCCTTTATGGTGCACTGCCCTCAGATACCGAATGAACCGAACCAGCTGCTCTGAGCTGTGTGGCACTCCATGGTCCGGCCAGTGCGTGAACTTTAGGTGACGGACAATGTGGGTCTCACCAGTCTGAAAAATATTTTGACTACAATAAAGGTTTTCTGAATTGTATACACAGTATACACATTTTCACACACCTGTTTTTCAACCATGCGAATGATCTTTATCTGAAAACACTCCAGAAATTGTTGGTTCTCTAAATGAAGCTGGTACTTGTCCACATCCAGAGGCACATCTAATCTTTCTGGCCAGTACTTGTGGCATTTCACCCTTCCTTTTTCTACTTCCTGGGTCATCATGGCAATAACATCTGACCTGTTTTCCCAGATCATCTGCCAGAAAGCCTGTATTGTGGAAGGCAAAGGGCCCTGACAGGAGATGTAGAAGAAGTCTTCTTCTCCAACATGCATGCGGATGTAGCTGGCATTGATATAGTCCTGGTCCTCACCGATGCAAACACGAGTTTGGTCATCTACAGGTGAGAGAAGAATCAAGACTATATATTTCTGTTTGCAAAAATGTGGACAAAATACACATTAAGCACCCTTCAGATAAAAGAGCCATTATTGTTAGATTTATTTACACATTCTTGATAAATCCATCAATCATAGAGATCAAACACAACCACCTAATTTTGCCAGGAGAAAGTAAACAGCTCAGAGGTCTGGAGTCAGCCTGGACAAACCAGTGCTGTGAAGATGTTTGCTCAGGATGATGAGGCTGATAGCCCAGACGCTGTTAGGAATGCTTGGTTTACCTTTGGCTTGTGAGGTCAAACAAGCCAATGGCCTGAAATCTCACTTCATAAATAGTTTGAGGTGTTGAGGCGTAATTCAGATGATCAAATTTACATTCAATTGTTCATTGTCTATGTCTTATACGTTGTTATTTCATTGAGACTTACAAGGGAGAATATCTCTGTAGCGGTTTTTGTCTCTGTTTTCTGGAGCTTTTGCCACCAGGCAATTGTCCGAGGGCTTCAGGTGCTCAAGAGCCTGCATGGAATGACAAAAGTGTCTCATTTGCAATTTAGTTAAAGGTAATGCAGGACTATAAAGTACATTACTCACCATAAATTCTTTAACCAGCTCCTGTTGGTCCAGCTGGTGCTGCAGAATCTGGATGAGGGCCTTGACTCTGGAGCCTGAATATTGGCTGGTTTTAGATGGACTGATGGCAGCAAGAGCAGACAGCTCCTCCTCAGATACTATTGGTGTGTCTGAGGAAAGAGGAATGCTTTCAGTAATTGTCACTTATCAAACTTCTAAGAACATAGCCTCACACAATCACCTGTCTGAGTTGGTATTTCTTTGTTGTTGCCAAAAACATCATCATCATCTTCTTCGCTGCTCCAGCCATCTGTCTGTGTTTTCCGGGGGCCTTTGCAAGACTGATCCAAAAGTTTGGTCACAATTTGTTTCCTGGGGGAGTCAGGGGGCAGGGGTTACTCTTCAGTAGGAATGGCTGAAATCATGCAAGGCTGACTTCCTTTCCCTGCGACTTTTCCACCTAAAATAATAAATGAGACTAGAATGTTCATGCACTTCTGAGATGTCGCTACTCTGTCTGTAAACACCTTGTTCTCTGACTTAAGGGGCAGCCTACTACACTATTTTATTTCTTGCTCTTTGCTGCCTCCTTGTGGTTAGACATGCAACAGACAGGAAAAATGACACATTGGTAAGTACACTGTAGTGAGTATTATAGTAAGTCACAACCTGTCAGTAGCTCCATGCAACATGTCAGTGACATTGAGGGGTGGACAGCAAGCTTGGTGAGAAGGAGTGCTGTTACAGCTGTCCTGCTTCGGACAAAGGAGGCACAAACAGTAGGACCACACATGATACATAGATGTTAGTAGAGAGGATAAACGTTTAAACGAATGAAGCACAATTACATACTATATCATGTTGACATGCTGTAGGTTTGCAAAGTAGTTTACCTGATGGATGGATATCTCTTCAGAAGCGACTGTGAGCCGGTGTTTTGTTGGAGTTGGTGAAGTAAGACACACATGTGCTTCAAGGACCACAGGCTCTGCTGCTGCTTTAAATATGCAAAGACATAAAACTTGAGTCTTTGAAGCTTTTAACTAAATGCACTAAATGTACACATATTTTATATACTTTTTTATATTTATACAGCAAATGTATCTTAATAACATGCAGCCCTCATATATAACAAACTGTAATACACAGATTTTTTTTAACCAGGAAACTTTAACTGAGAACAAACCTAACTTTTAATGAAAGTTTATAACCACTGACACATGCCTGGAGGGTGCTCCACTGGCTTGTTTGGCATGACTTCTGATGTTGGTCCAGTATCAGGCACAGGCAGAGACGCCGGCTGCTCTGCTTGAATGGCCTCAGCTGGACCGGACATGTTCGGAGGGGTGGGCGACTCGTTGTAGCTCAGAATGTCTCTGCAGATCGTGAGCTGCACCGTGCCCTCAGCTTTACGCAAGATGTCCACAACTTTACTGTGGCTCAGTCCAGACACAATCACCCCATTTACCTAAGACACACACAGATACAAAAACAGCAGTAAAAAAAATAGGAAAAATATACCAAATTGTGAGAAAAATATCTATGTGAACACATTTGCATTATATTTTTAATAGAACAACAATCATAAATTTTTCCATGACAATTATTAGTATGCTATAGTCACACACACAGACACACGTGCACACGCACACACCCACACACCCACACGCACACACACACAGGTTTAGATGTAATAATATATTACAGTTTCTTTATGTGTTTACCTCTAATAGAATATCTCCCACTTTCAGGCGTCCGTCCTGCTCAGCCACTCCCCCAGAGCAGATATCTCTGACTCGAAGCATGCTGCCGTTGGTTCCTCCAACCAGAGCAAAGCCAAGCCCTCCTCCGTCAGGTTTTGTGAACTCCACTTGCATGATGCAGCTCTAAGACACATCAAAAGGATGACAATATTGAGGTAGGGCCAGCCAGTAGCGTTTTACCCTGAGTCAAGTGAAAAGAAGCCTGACAGCCACACAGTGATGCAGACAGTCAGCCCCCAGCAGAGAATGTGTATGCAGATTGACACATAGTAGACTCAAGTTACAGAGGGTGTTTCAAAAGACCAGCAGCTCAGTGAGAAGTGACCACTTTAAAAGCTACAGCAACTAACAAATAGGGTGGCAAGATTAATAGCAAACAAATCAAAATCACAATTTGAATGTATGCAATCATCCAATCGCAAAGGTTGCAATTTTTGAAGTACCATAATCTAATAATTTGTCTTATTCTGCATAAACTGGTTAACCCTGTAGTTTAGATCTGTACAACTATTATTTTATTAGTTTGTCTATTTAAATTTTTTGTCAACTCTCCTTGACACATTTCAAATGTGAACTTTGAACAGAATCCTATTTTGTATACAGAAATCGCTCATTTAATTGCAATTACAATGACATATTTTACCCAAATCATGCCACCCTACTAACAGTACAATACAACAATGGAAAAATAGCAGTTGGAATATTTTTGTTTATTAGAAAGATTTTTACTTACATCTTCTTCTTGTTTCAATGAGAGACATCTAAATCGATCAGCTGTCTGTGATACAGCCTCTGCTAAATGGACAAAAGTTTGATTTAAAACTGCAATGAAAGCAACACGAGCCTTATCCTGAAAATGAAAATAACTTCAATAAAATAAATAACTCTTTACAGACATACTGTGATCAAGTTACCTTCAAAAGAAGTAGCAAACACTGACCTCCCTCTTGATGTACCGGACGCAAACAGAAACCCTTCTGCCTATCATAGGTAAACTGGTCTTCACAGAGTCACTGCTAAAAGCACTGTCACAGAGAAAGTGAACTACCTGCCCTCACTCCCAGCTGTCTGTGGCTGTGGGACCTACACCTCGCAGTCTAATACACCAGTGGAGGTCCGGCCTTGGTAATTATTAATCCTGCAGTAATAGCCAAGGATGTGTTCATCAGCACTACAACATTTGTATCAACACAAATACTTTAACATGAGCTCATATTAGAACTGTAACGATAATTACTATATCGTATTATACTATATCTTTCAATAAATAATAGTTTGAACAATATTTTTTGGGGGTAATAATGTGTTATCATGTAGTACAAGTCGGTGATTTTTCATATATATATATATATATATATATATATATATATATATATATATATATATATCTATATATATATATATATATATATATATATATATATATATATATATATATAAAACAAATGCTTCTACTTCTATGACTAATTATAGATACTTAATAAGCACTTTAGTATTCTCCTGCTTTAGAATTACTGTGTAGTAGTAGGAGTAGTTTCAATATTATAGTTTATTGTGATATTTTTCTGTAGCAATATATCACTCTTCAGAATTTGTTATTGTGACTTCATATAAAACAGAAGTAATAGAAGTGAATGACAAAGTTCTTACCTTCTTCTTGAGGAGCCTCTTTCTCCGGAGAGGCAGGATCTTCAAATCGAGCAAAGAACTTTTTGTCTTTTTTCCAGTCAAATATACCTAGAACATCAATAACCACAGAATGTACGGTTAAGATACTTTAGATAATGATTGAACATGGATTATGAACATATCTGGTCTCCTTGGAATAGTCATCAGTGCGCATCATGCCAAACTGAGTTGTGCTAAAGCTGAATGTATCATAAAAATGTGTCTCTCACCATTCCATTTAGCCTTAGAAGTCACAGGTTGCTCATCTCTAAAAAAAAAGAAGAAAAAAAAAGAATATTTTATTGTAATAAAGTGTATGGTGCGGATGCTTAAACCAGTTACACACCTAATAATTTTCAGTTTCACTTTACGTGGAGCATTCTCACAGGCTTTCACTGCATCTTCCAGTGTCATTCCCAGCGTGCACTTGCCGCAGATATAGAGGATCTTATCGTTGGGTTGGACACTGCCCTCTTCACTCGCTGGTGAGCCTGGCACTACCTCAAGACAATAGATTCCCTGCCATTTACTACCAATACCTCCAGTCAGCTTTATTCCTGCAATAGACAGATTAAAATGGAGCTGATTGTCATTTGTCATGTGTAAAATAATAATATATGTGTTCCAACCTAGCTGTCCTGAAGGGGTTTTATGCAGAACTATGTCTGGCAGGGTGTCACATGGCGGTGGAGCTACCAGGTTTGTCACTGCTCTCCCAATGGTCATACTGAGACGTCTTGGAGAAGATCTGAGTATCGACATTGCGAATTCATCCGATACACTGGTCACATCATGCCCATTTACCTAAGGAGATGGAATATATATTAGATATAGTTATTGAAACAGAGAAGTATTAATTGATTCATAATTTCATACCATGACTAGACGGTCTCCTGCTCTGAGGCGTCCATCAGCCTTGGCGGGGTTGTCCAGTATTTCTTGTATGTAGTAGCAGTTGTCCAGTTTGCTTCGTGTGATTGTGAATCCAAAGCTACCATTCCTTGATTTTGTCAGGATCACCGAGAGTTCAAACTCTTTAATTACTCCCTAAAAAAGTACACATTGTATGTAATGCTGACTAGCCAGAACAAAGACCTGTGAGTAGTAACAAAAAATTAAGCAATTTTTAAAAATAAATTTCCACAGTATGAATGTGTATTCGCTTATCTATAACAATGAATGAAAAAAATAAACATTTTCAGCCTCAAACTTGTATTTGTAACTTGTATAAGTATGTGATATATCTGTAGATAAAAGGAAAAACTACTGTAAGGTCGACATTTCTGAGATCATTCGGGGAATTGCAGGAATTTAATCTGCTATTAAATTAAACAAATCATGTACAATAGAACTTTAAATGCGGGGCTCTGATATCTGATATCCAACCACCTTTATTTTGTATATTTCATGATATTCTGAGGTTAATCCAACTTTCTCCATTGAAATCACATAATGTTCCATTTCACATTTGCCACCATTCTGGAATTTAGAAGGTTTTTGTTTACAAACTTTAAAAGGGTTTATAATATACATAAATACATTTATACATCTATTTGCTTATGCCCCAAAAATGCATAACACTTGGAACAGTTTAATTGCCAAACTATATCACTTCAGACAAAGATATACCTTTCTTCGACTCTCTTCTTCCTCCTCATCGTATTCATCATCGTCATACTCATTTTTTCTCTTCTCCAGCTCCTCTCTATGGATTGCCGGGGGCAGTGGGGGACTGGTGCTGGGTGGGACTATTGGGATGACCTGAGCTGTGATGGGAGTTACAGATGGAGGAGGAGGCCGAGGCGGAGGTACAACTGGTCTGCTGCTTTTGCGTGAGCCCTTAATGTGACTTGGAAGTAGTCCTTGTTGAACCGGATGGTGTTTGGCTTTGGGAGGTTGTGTTGTGAGCGGCAGTGCTGGGTGGGACAGGGAGCATGTGGTTGGTGTGTCAGATAAAAGACTCAGTGGTGAGATCGTTATCTCAGACATATGAGAAACTGTGCTGGGGTTGTGCATGCTTTGATGTGTAGAGTCTGGGTTTTCCGAGCTTTGTGGTGAGAAGTTTGGGACCGGGTGAAGAGGCATACTGGAGCCAAGTCTGTGGTGAGGCTCCAGGGTAGAGCTGATGGTCAAATACTCCTCATCTGCCATTATTGTCAGGCCATTTCCCACTAGACAGTATGTCACACTCCCGTCTGCCTCTTCTCTGATTCCACTGCAAAAACACAACATGAAATAAAAGTTATATTTCAATAGTTTAATTTTGCTGGTTGTCAATAGCTAATAAAAACCCACAAGTGCAACAAGTGAGAGATTTTGCCTGTAGCAACAACGGTAATTATCAATTTCATTGAATGCAAAACAGATTAAATAATTCAATTGAATGTGCATGTTGAACGACACTAAGGGCGAGTTACCTGGTGTACACAGAGTCAGAAGTGCTCTTAGGACAAACATCCATGATTGTAACATGAGATCCCGTCTTTCTCACATCTCTCTTTATCACTGTCACATTGCGCTCTTTCGTTAGCTCTTCTTGGTGTTGGTCTGTTGGACCTGTCGCTGGTGTGGCTTCATTATCCACTGGTGATGAGGGTGAGGGGGGTGAGAGAGGTGACGGGGGAGTGATCGGAGAAGGGGGTGAGGTAGGACAGTTAGGGGGCGATCGAGGTGGTGGTGGCACAGTCACGTTGTCTTGGAACCCTGGTGCTGGATTCTTCTCCGACTGGTTGTGTGTTTTTTCCTCTTCTTTAGAGTTCGACTGTGTGAGTAAAGAAATGTTGGCATCAAACTGAAATTTCAAGAGCTGGCTATAGTCCTCTCCCAGGCGGATGTCCAGAGAGCGTGACCGAGTCTCACGTGTGGGGGCAGGACTCTGCAAAGGACGCAGAAAGGCTATAAAAATAGTGCTGTGTATAGAAAATGTTTGTATTTCTATCTCTTACCAATGTGTTATCATCTAAATCGCACAGTGTCCCAGAACCAGGTCTACAAATAAGCAGGTGGACTTCAGATGGTGCACCACGGAGAAGAAACAACACTCTCTAAGACAAAACAACAACAACAACAACAATAATAATAACGACAATAATAAAAATAATAATAATAATAATAATAATAATAAATTATGAATCTATGAATATCTGTTTATACTCGATAAAGTTTATTGAACTGATTCAAGGATTATTAACCAGAGATGTCGCCAAGGTCAGTAATCTAATGTGGGTCTTGCAAATAAAATATAAATCAATCAAATAAAACGCGTATTGCTTACCTGGTAGGAAAGGTCCTTGACAGGCTCATTGTTGACAGACAGGATGACATCTCCCTCATGCAGCAGGCCGCTCTCGAGAGCTGGCTGCCCGGGGAACAGGCGCTTTATGCGGACGAGACTGCCTCTGTCCAACCCAGAACTCAGCTGTGTGATGTAGAAGCTGAAGCCCAGGCCAGTCAGACTCTTTTTCAGAACAACTTCATGAATGTTGTCTACAAGCCCAAAGAAGAAGAAAGTTAGGGAAGCAAGATTTATCCCAATCAAAATAGCAAAGGCTGCTATTATTAAAGTAACATAATGCTCTGAGCAAACAACAAACATGTTCAGATATTGCTGAATTCATCTGTTCTTATTTTAGTTAGGGATGCACAAAGTATCTATATCACAATACAATAATCAATATCACAATAAACTAGATGTATTGCAATAACACCAATGTTCATCTGATAGAAATGTACTGTTTTTATAATGAAAACATTGAAAACGGCAGATTTTTATTCATGATTCCTTTTTCCGTCTAAATTATCCTTGATTCTGTCTCAGTTTTGTCAGTTTTTTATTTTGACAGAATTTGACTAATACATTAGGCATGAACATATTTGTTTGAAAATAAGTGAAATTATTGTGTCAAAAAGTATATTCAAATATTGCAATACTTAATTTCCAATATCGTGCACCCCCAGTTGAGATGACACATACTAATGCTTCTGGATGTATTTATGTTTCTAAAATTTTTCTAAAATTGTTCAGCATAGATTTAGAAGCACTTATACATCATCTTAAATCTTTTACATTTTGAATGTAAAAGATCAGCCAATTGGATGTTGAGATATTTTGTTTATGACATGTACAATGCCAAAAGTACATTGTGACTTGAATCATTCAAAAGGCTTCTTGTTGAGGTGGCAGTGTGTCCCTTTAGGCTGAGGCAATAAACAGCAGCTTGGAGGTTTTAGGCACGTGGTTTCAGGGGACAGAGACAGCATCAGCTCTGGATGTGTCTGACAGCAAGCACAATGTAGCTGTCAGATGACTCAGGCTCCTCTGGGCTTCTCTGCTCTGTGTGTGCGCTTCTAACACTGTCTGATGTTTTTGCTAGCATATGTGTCCCTTGCTGTTTCCCCTCACCATCAGTCACAAAGCTGTAGTCCTTAGCTCGTCCGCTCAAGGTCGTTTCCATGGAGACTTCGGTCCTGGGGGGCTGTGTCTGTACCGAGGGGGGGCAGGGTGGGTCCGGTTTAGGCTCCAGGACTATTGTGGGCTCTCGTTCTAACAGCAGGCTCACCACCTACAGTGAATCAAGAAACACCACTCATTCAATGGAATCACAAACCCGAATATATGGAAACCTATCTGCTTAAATAAACTTACAAATAACAACAAATTAAAACACACATCGCAGCTCCCAGAAAGAATTGCTAAACTTTAATTGCGCTCATTTAAATGTATGGTGACGTTTGGTAACGAGTGTCACATAATGAGTGTTTAATTGTGTATTTACCTCTCCAGTTCTCTTCAGGCATTCCACAGCCTGTTGGTGAGTCACGCCCCTCAGGTTCGACCCGTCGACCTCCAGCAGTCTGTCACCTGTCACATTGACAAAAACAGATCGCATCTTCATTAGCAACATCAATAGAGAAACCACTTTGTGTCTGTCAGTGATGATGGGAGTGTCAACAGAAATAAAAATCACTTGTGCTTACTGAGGCATGAACAAAAGAGACAAAGCGTCATACGATGTTACTTCAGTGATTTACATCTTCTTGATTCTTGGAGTAACAAGTTATAGATCAATTAAAGAAAAGATTCGAAGAGTACTCTAAAACACACATATACAATGGATGAGATAAAATTACCTATTTGAATGCGGGCATCTCTTTCTGCAGCTCCTCCAGGGACCAGAGTCTTGATGTAGATGCCTCCATAACGGACATTGGTGTTTACCCCTCCCTTTGGCAGAAAGACAGTCACTGTACATTTTAAAAAGGCTGTATGATATTTTCTGTAGCACAGAGTACATGGAATATACTCACTGCCACACTTATACCGAGGCTGCCATTGACTTTCTTCAGCTCAACTACAAACTTCTCACCACCTTTTAGACTAATTATTGATGGAGAACGTGAACACATGTCCTGAAAAAAATAAACATGGATAATAAATGATTTACTATCTAATTATTACGCACATTTTCAAATGTAATGCAAGTGGTAGTGACTATTTGATTCAGTCAAGTTCAACAAATACATTTTTTACGCATTGCCAGGTTTTCCCAGTGTTTCATTTTTAACAGAGGTGGTACATATTGACAACAGATGCATGCTGTCTATCTTGACCTTTGTCCTCTAAGTGAATGTACTGACTTGTATGGAAACGCTCTGACCTGGGCGTCATGGATGCGCACAACAGGAATGTGCAGCCTATTGCTCTGCTTTGGTGTTGCCATGTTGGCGAGCGTCATGGCCTCCTCCAGCTCCTCCACAGCAGGACGGTACTCTGTCCCGCTCAGTGTGGTTTGGGAGCCGAAGCTCCTCTCCAAAGCCAGACCCAGGCTGCTCTGACTCAGTGAGCTTGCCCTGTCCTTGAGGGTTTCTGTTGAAGCATCGGGGAAAGGAATACAGGACATTACATCATTACTATACATAGCAATAGCTTGACAAGGATTTATTAACACATATCTGACTCTGCGAACTCGCTCAAAGGGAAACCAAAGAACTCACGTTTTGGCTGAGAGACAATAAGCTCAACCTCATCAGGGCTGTTTTGTAAGATGGCTGCTGCGTCGCTGAACGTTACCCCTTCAAGACTGATTTTGTTCAAGGAGATTAGACGGCCACCTGTGATAAGAAACAAAAATATGTTCAGTATTATTATAATGACTAATAATAATTTTCAGGAAAGAACAGCAATAGATGAAAACCTTTTGAGAAACAAATAAAGAATTCACACAGCACATTAATAGTATTCTCTGTCATTAAATCGTAGAGGTTTTGGGTGTTCTGTAATTCTTATTGCATTTTGTACTATGTGAAGTTGTGTTTGTTATTTTTCGTCTTTGTTATTAGTTACCTGGTTTTATCCTCCCATCTTTGTCCGCAGGTCCATCAGGCACAATAGAAGCGATGAAGATCCCGAGGTCAAGTTTACCTGTATTATCCTCTCCCACAATCACAAAGCCTGAAACAGGACCACAGAGGTGAGACAATGTGAAACACTTTAACGTGTCCACTCCACTCATTAATATTGCACCACGTTCACTGCGATTACAGCTAAAAACTCACCAAAGCCAAGTTTGGGATCCTTTTTCAGGGCCACACACACTATTTCCCGTTCTGGTGTGCTTCTGGTGGGTGTGTCAACTGTACAGAGAATAGGAAACATTGGAAATTTGTTTAAACCTTAATTTAAAACATTATGAAACCGACTAAAAGACAAGAGGGCTAAAATCTGCACATAATCCCAGACAATGATGAAACTATAGTGAACAATTTACCTCGTATTGAAGAGGCATCTGAGTCTTGCTTCTGCAGAGAAACATTTGACATCCGTCTGGGTTCAGTAATGCTACAACAAAAACATAATTGTACAAATCCCTCTGGTATGTGCAGTATATATTTAGTACCATATAGTTTATTGATAGATTCATTTGAATACATTCATATTGTTAAAAACTACCTCCAGGTTCTCTCTTTGACATCCCTGGCGTTTCCAAGCTCGACCTGTTCTTTGTTCAGCTCGCGGCTCATCTCTCGCCTCATCTCTCTTTGCTGTCGGAGTCTCGCCTCCAGTTTGGCAGTGATGTTGTCGCAGGACTTGGACAGAGAGTCTGCTTGGCCAGGAGGTAATCCCACATGGTTCAACATGCCCTCAGAGCATGATATCTGCTTCA
This sequence comes from Chaenogobius annularis, assembly GCA_015082035.1. Classification (NCBI taxonomy): domain Eukaryota; kingdom Metazoa; phylum Chordata; class Actinopteri; order Gobiiformes; family Gobiidae; genus Chaenogobius; species Chaenogobius annularis. Next base: position 1,521,953 of record BJKM01000087.1, on the reverse strand, counting down.
GTCTTAAGTTGCGAGCTTGGTATATTGACATATACTGATCCACATTCTCGTCTAAAGAAAAACTGAATTATTAGATATTCATTTGTATTTTTGTTTATTTTTTATTAATGACTTTGTGGTGTTGTGTGCTGTACCTGGAATTAGGCTGTGGTTAAGCTGCCTTGATGTCATCTCACTGTGAAACTTATGTTGAGCGGAGCAGAGGTTAAGAAGGTACTGTGCTATTTTAGAGCTCTCAGTCACAAAGCCATGTTTTTTACCACTAGGTCCTCCGCATTCAATAATGAGTTTACGGCGCTACAAAACACACACAAAATGTCACATTTTGTTTTAAAATGTCATGTTAATTTTTATTGGAATTGAGTACTTTATTACCCCAGTAGATATCGAGTCTGTCTCCCTCCAAAGAAAACGTCTGGTGACAATACGAAGGTGGTTTTTCATCTCATACACAATAATACCTTTTGCACAGACACCTAAAACCAGCTCGCCCACCACAGGCCGCTTTTCTCTTCCCACTCGGTGAAACATGACACCGTACTCTGGGAGCTGCTGGCAAATCTGGTGGAAAGAAGTATAAGTTCATTAAAAGAAAATGAAATCTGTGAATATTTTATATTTGTTCACAGTACTTTTCTGTCTACCTTAAGATATTCAGTTTCGGCCTCCTCTGGCAGCATCTGAGCATGACTTGCATGCAGTCTTGGCAGCTCTTCCCTGACACTGGGCAGAGCCAGCTTTTCTAGCATTCTCTTGGACACGTAATGTTCGGGTTGGTAATAATTCTTTCCGTACAACTGGAATCACAAGCACAAACCAAGCACTGACATTTAATCCAATCTAGTTAGTTTAGGCAAGTACTCTCTGTGTTTTGTACCTCTGGCATGTAATCACCAAACTCTGCTTGCAAAGCCAGAGCTGCTAGGAACAAGCCTGTTTCTTCATTACAATAAAGTCTGTCCTCCAAAATATCTTTCCGCAGCTGCAAGTAACATTGGTGACGTGTCAGTTTGTGTCTGAAAAACAGACAATATTTTAGAAATACATCAAATTAGAATATTAGAAATCAATGTAAGCAAACTACATGTGTAGATGGTACTTACAAAATAAAGCTGATGTCATCAACAAAAAACTTGACTCTTAAAAAGACCAAAAAAGAAGACATCTGCCCTTTTTTCCAACTATCAGGAGCAACTTTTGAGATTTTAGTTTCATGGTCCAAAAAGAAGTATTCATCATCTGCAGGAACATATATTTATATATTTATATACTTGTATACCTGTAGTTTGCATTGGTGCATTACACAAAAAATACATCTATACTTACCATCTATGAATGCAAGACCAAAGTAGAAATGCTCCACTAAATTTGCATGGGCCACGACCATATCAAACACATCTCTGGCTTTGGATTTGATGTCACAGCGAACTACCACATAATGTCCACTGGGAAGCACCACACTCACTTCTCTCTGAGAGGAACAGGAACGGCCTTTTTTCGACTGTCACACACAAACATATGCACACATACACTGAATAAATCAAGAAACGTGTTAATAAACAAACAAATCTAAATCAAAATTACCACAATAGATCCTGGAAGCTCTAGAACAACTTGTTGCTCATCGGACATTCTGATGAACTCAGGACCTAAAGGCTAATGATAAAAACAAGACCAATATCATAAAAAAACTACTGACATAGATGTTAAACGGTTATTGCATATTATAAGGATCTCGTATATACCTTGTTTTTCCTTTGGCTAAGGCTGAGCGAGGACTCACTGAAGGTGATGGAGGGACTGTGGGACCGTCCGGAAGTCTTGGGCGAGATGTCGTGGTGTGGACTCCTGGCGATCCAGCTGCTGTTACTCTCCCTGCGCTGAACTCCACGATGCAGTCTGCAACACAGGCAAGTAACAGTTTCAAATGTATAAAGAAATTGTCCTGCTACGCCAATAAATATAAAGTAAAAATTTGACCTGCACATACCTGTCTAGTGAAGAGTGGTATAGAGGAGCTGGAGAACTTCTTGGTCTTTTTCTCCAAGGTCTTTGAGGGAAACTACCTAAAATAAAAAGTCTTTTGAGACACTATTTTTGTGACAAGAATTACTATAATTATTTATTTATTTAATATTCTACACAATGCAACAAGTATTTAGCTATGTATCGTTCATATTCTTACTTGACTTTGAGTCTGAGTCTGTTGAGTATCTTCTCCCTTCTGCAGAGCTGTCATTAAAGTCGGCAAAAGCCCCTCTCTTTCCTGTGAAACAGGACACCATTAGCTTCTGCTGCTCTTTTGTGCTTCATAAAGACAGAGATGTTTAAATTTTCTCTCTGTCAGACTATTTAGCTTAGAGTGCGCAGGCTCAGCCTATTGGCTCTTGCACCGCCTTAATCCCCAACTTGCTTTAGGCTAAGATCTTAATCCTGTTGACTTGCATATTGTCTTGAATCAAACGAACAGCAACTGTACTTTCTTATACCTCTTTGTTATTATTGTTTGTGTATTTAATCACACGTAAACATTAAATACTGCTAAAGATTAAAATATACCACAACTGCTGATGATTAAAATATGCCACAACTACAATATGCCATAATAATTTGAGTGCTCTTTGTCCAACTGAAAATAGGACAACTCACCATGAAGTCTCTCTCTGATCATTTGACTGCGGCCGCTCAGAGGAACATTACTGTCTGTCAGAGAGCCATTGTCCTGCAGGGAGCACACTTCTGTCATTGTTTGATACAGATTAGTGTAGGCACCTGTGGAGGAGTTACAGTTTTAAAACTCACCGAATCATGAAAGACCTCCTCCACCAGCTGTCTGATCACTTTGGTGGGGGACGGCAAGATGGAGGTTTTATGCTGGGTTTCGCATGCCTCCAGGACAGAGTTTAGATTAATCCTGCGATGGGACACGTCCTCACACATGCTGAGGAGCAGGCTGTTTAAGTGGTCACTCAACTGGACTGGCTGAAGGAGGCAATGACAATTACAGTTTAATATTAAGTAGAAGTATGTAACTTACAAAAACTGTATTTTCTTTTGTCTTACCTGATTTTGAGGCAGGTGAAAATCAACTGACCAGTAGAGTGTCATTCCTAGTGAGTACACCAGCATCTGTTGACGATACAGAGGTTGAGATAAAATAAATTAGATTAACACTTCTCAGCCACAATTTAAACCAAGAGCAGGTTGTTCCTCATTCTACAAATAAAACACAAATCCTTTTTACTGTGACTTACTTCATATTAGTATGCATATTTTGGCAGATTTTCCCTAAAACGCATGACTAAATTAATATTGAATCTGTTTCTGAAACCTTTGGTGTATAAAGAAATGGCTGGCCTCTGTAGTTTGGATCTCTGTAAATCTCTAACAGTTTTTCTAATTGTTCTAAGTGGTAACAGGCTATGAACAGATTAGAGTTCAAATCTTACCTACATTCCTATTCTAAAACTGAAGCCGATAACCCTTCTTATGAAATTATAAAGTCCAGATGGAATGCACATAAAAAGTCTAATTTTCATCAAATTAAATCTTATTTTTTATTTGTAGGTTTGATGTACAAACCTACATATATGATGATTCTTCCCAGAATTTTTGATTTAGCAATAAATGTGAGGGTTATAGCTCCCCAAGGATGTTGGACATGCCCAAATTGATAGTTCCTTTTTGTCACATGATTGACCAAATGGAATGAATGAAAAGTTAAAATATCTCCCACAATTTTAAAATTTCACTATATCCTCCTTTTGCCACTAGGTGGCATACATGCACAATTCCTTCAAGTTAAATGCTGTAGCAATTCAGCATAAATTAAAATTCAGTAAATTTAGTACGGTACTTTTCTTAACCCTGAAAAGGCTGAATTAACTTAACTATATTTATATTTACTATACATTTGAACCAATATACAGATGTGTGCACTGACCCTTTCTGTGGCAGGTTTGGTGGCACCTGCTCGACCCTGGAGCATTTCTGGAGCAGTGAAGGTGGACACTTCATCTGAGAAGCCACAGTTCTTAAAAGCTAATGTACCAGAGGCTGACAGCAGCAGAGACGTTGGACTTATTATGTTACACATGTTGTTGTGACCTGCAAAATAAAGAACAGTTTTCTAGTAAAGTCCCACTAATTAAAGCTGTGTAAATGACTGCCACACTTGCTTTGACCATAGTGGTTTATATAAAAATATAAAACATATAAGTTCACATACCTTTATAAGCGACATCCACTAAAGACTCTGCCGTAGCCAGCAGAAGGGACCAGACCTCCTCCTCCAGCAGAGGGCCCCCTCGAACCTCTAGTACTTCAGCTAATGTCACAAATGTGCTGCTCATCCTGTACACATTTCCAATCTGTGCCAAATGTGTACTATAATGTGGTAGTGAGAAAAAAAATTACACAAACATTCAAATCAACCACTGTGCTGTACGTTTAAAAAAAACAAAAAAAACATGTCTATATGTATAAACTTTACATTCCGTTCAGTATTCCTGTATTCCTTTCAGTTCAATTGAAGTTATATTTCTTAAAATCAACAGTGCAATTTTCCCAGTTAATTCTCTGAAAGTTTCCACGAAAAGGACTGTCTATTCCACAGACTCTTAGTAGATTATCTTTGTTCATTAGGGTCACTGCATCTTATTTTTTCCAGACCCTCCCACTTTGTAATAGGCTTTCATCTCACCTGTGTCACCAATCTTAGTTTTCTGTCATGTGTCATCCTCCTCTGTTTGTTCAATAAAGAGAGATCTATTTAACTCAAAATACTTAAGAAAGAAATGTACCTGTAGTTTTTACCCTTTTATTTAACCTTTTCTTTTGATTGACTCTGTGATCAAATATTTTATTTTTTATCTCTATCTCACAGTCATCTTAAGTTTTATTTGAGGAATTAATGTTGTTTAAAATACTAAACCCAACCTAATTGTAGTATTAGTTTTAAGTTATAACTTTAAGGTTCATATTCGTATTGAACAGTGGTTATGACAGAAATGTATGTAAAGTCTATTCATCTCATTTAAGGGATTCTTGTCTGTGTAGAGTAAAGGTTTAGATCATAATTATATCTATGTTTTCGCCCTCTTGTATGTAACCATGTTGTGGTCTGTGTTACTGTGCAGTCTGACCTTTCCTGATTCATCTTTCACCAGCAGCATCAAATTGCTTTCTATCACTGTACTGCATTTAAGTGAATCTGACCCTCACCATTCGTTACTCTTGACCCTATTGTATTATTGCTGCCTATAGCCTACTGTAAATCCTCTGTACTGACAGTTGCCCCTGCCAAGATGTACTTATTTTCTCTAAGAATAGCCTAAATGTAGCAGCTATTCAAGAATTGGGACATACTTTACCTGGATACATTTCACTGGTCAATGTATAATTCAACTTTTGCAACACACATAATAGACCAAGCATTCAACAGCCGTCTCTGTACTTATTATACTCCTTATTATACACTGCAAAATTGCCTTATGGACATATGTGCCATTTGGATGCGCATTTCCTTTTACATCAGATCACTTAGATAGCGAATGGGTGAATAATAAAAATTGCACTTTCCTGTAAGAGAAAATGGAGACTAGCTTAAGGAGAAAGGTATTACCTGGCAACATATGTAATCAATGGCTGCGGTCTGATCCTTTGTGCTGTCCCATAGTAATCCTGAGCTCTGGGACTGTGTTGTGATGTTCTCTCGAAAAACGCTGCTGGTCTCTGGCAATCAATCCATCGATGACATTAACAGACCATGGCGCCCTTTCCTCTGCCCCATCACCACAGCCAGCTGAACATTTCAAACTTTTTTTTCTTTTTTTCCTGTGATTGGGGCTATTCTTGGCCTGGCTACTTCTGTTTAAACACTTAATAGGATTTGCTTTGCGGTTTGACAGCGACAGGTCAACGCCAATAGCGCGTGGCGTGAGATCGGTGATTTTAACTAATCCGTCTGACGCCCAAAGGTGTGGTGGATCCCCGGCGGTGGTGGTGCGCTACACAGAAAAAGGACGACGGGCTGCGTAGGACTGTGGCCGGCTGCTGCAAGGCTGCTCCCCCATAATGATCATAACACTGCGGGCTCTCCTCCAACATGGGGTAAGAGGACTAGTAGTAGATGAGTCGCTGCGGGAGTCTGCGCTGGGACGCCGCTTCCCCCAGCTGCTCTGTATATTGCGCTTACCTTGTGCAGGCCCCGGGATCTCTGCGGTGGGACAAGGATAAATAACAGTCATCCACGGTTTGTCAGGAGGCTGCGGTGAAAATTCAAACAACTCAGCTCTAACTTAATGTAATTCTACCTTGTGTCCTTCCACTGTCCCATGTCTTCGCAGTGTAGATCCGCATACAGCGCTCACTGCTGGGTGAAGTCTGAATGGTGAGATAGTATACAACAACTGCACAGGATGCGTGCAGCGTCCAATGTCTGTCATGGTCTACTGTAGCCTATACAGTTACACGTGCGACCTGGGCAATGGCAATACAACTTACAATATGTATTAAGTGTAGGTATGTGTGACTTTCTTCTTTTGGAAATAGAGGTCCCAGAAGAATGTTAAATTATGGCCATGCACAGAAATAGGCATATTTAATTTATATCTCTTATAAGAGGAAAACATCTTAATAATAAGTAAGTCCACAAGTCATAAATACTGTCATGAATAATAACAATCGATGTGAATGCAATGCAGCCAATTCTGAGCTGAGAAGAAGGGAACCGAAGAAAACATAAATTATGGCCATGCACAGAAATATTATATAATATTAATTATATAAATTATAGACCCATCTTCTTCAACCCTCGTGCTTTTTTCTTCATTTTTTTTTTTTTACTAATTTTTTTTGAAAATGTATGTAGGTATTCTTCATTATTATAATCACCAATAATTATTATTAAATTGCTAAGCTACATCTTACTGGTAGTAACTAATAACAACCCTGCAGTGATTTAGTGCATGTACAGCAGTCTGTGCACTGAGGCCAAGCGGAAGCAGGGATATATGGATGTGGGTGTGTTCCATAGTGAGTGACGCGGTGCTGGGACGCATGCCCCGTGCGCACTAACGTCCCCGGCCTGTCAGTAGCAGCCAGATGGAAACGTAGGCAAGTAAATTTGGTGAGGTCATGTATTTTTAAGCTGCACAACGGAATAAATAATCATTCAGGATCGGTTTTAACACGTAGTGCGGCACTCTGTAACATTTTGGAGCTCTTACACCGGCGGAGAGATCGATAGTTTGATTTGGTGACTGAGGTAAGATGAGGATTCGCACCTCTGCTCCTCAGACGTGCTTATTGTTTGGCCGTGGGGGAGGGTCGTGTCTTTTCGCCTTCGTGCATATTGCACGTTAGCAACGAGGTTATTTTGGTGTCTGAATATTGTAATTACATTTAATAATCTACTCACCTTGGTTCTGCGTTATAAAGCGTCAACAAGCATGTTGTCTATTTGAAGCACACGCCGATTGCGCACCAATGCTGATGTTGCGCTAGGCCATCCCGTGTACGACTACCTCCATTTATTGTAGCTGTAGCCCGGGATCGTTTCAGTGTCTTTCGGGATCCTCAAGCCTACAAAGATGAACACAGTTTCCTTCAATATGTAGCGTTGCGCATAATTTGCCCCGTCCACCTTTGTGGTGCTAGTGGTTCAGTGGTGCAACATGGACATGGCAGTTTGTATTCTTCTGGTGTCACTCAGTTGTGATTTGTGCATTTGAGGAGCCTGAAGGAGCAAGGAGAGTTTCTAGTGGGTACATTTGATCATTAGCCCAAGACAGTGCAGGCATCTGACATTATTTTTTGTCTCTGCAGAAGGCCTTCTGTGTTATTACAAGGCTGATGGTGGATGGACCTAGATTATTGTAGATGATAATTTGGGAGCTGTGAGTAGAGCAAGGATGTGCTTTCAAAACAATGATTCTATTAAGAAGCATCTTGTTAAGCCTGTTCACATGGGAGTAGTTTGTCTTGAGGAATGTGACTTCTAATATTACAAATCATTTTAGGGGTGAAAAAAAGGTTTTAAGAACTGGTAAATTATATTATTATAAGGAATGTTCCTTATAATGATATCATCAATTACCATATCTTAAAACCCTTTTCAACAATGTTATGTCACTTACATAAGCAAAGACTATTTTAACATGAGATAATGTCAGGCTCTTTCTCAATTTAATTGTCAACCTTTCACTGAAATTTCCTAGCCCTTTTAAAGTGTCAAATCTATTTTTGATGTTGTGAGAGAAGATGCTATGTACGTATCTGTGACGCTGAAGCAACAGACGCGCATCTCTGACTCATTTAGTTGTTCTGGCCATCATATCCCTCATATGGGCCGAGAGCCTGGAAAACGGAAAACACGGGAGTGTAGTTGTAATGTGCAGTCTTATGTACGCAATAAACAAGAGTTATTATTCACAGTATGTTCACCACAAATGTGTTTCTGTCCTTTGTACTAATATTAAATTGTGGCTTTGTAAATGTAGAAGTAGAAGCGCTTCCTATGGCTTGCTGTTAACACTCCTGCTGATCGTATCAAATCTGTCACAGAGTTGATGAGTTTAGGGTGTTGAAATTTTGCTTAAGTCTCTCTGATCCGCTTTCAAATTGTCCCTTAATTTTCTCATTCACCTCCGTTAATGAGCTCCTCTTTGTGTTTACAGAGAACCTTTTTTGATGCTCAGAAAGCTGCTGTTGAAGAATTCACAATGAACAAAAATAAGAGAGAAAAGGAGTTTTACAGTGTTGATGTTGGGGATTCAACATTCATAGTACTGAAGAGGTACCAGAATTTGAGGCCTATTGGCTCAGGGGCACAAGGGATTGTCTGGTACGTTATGTATATTTTACATTTATGTATTGTCTTGCATATTTCTCTGTACTTTGCACATTAGCTGACTTGTCATTCCTTTTAGCTCTGCCTATGACCAGGTACTTGAAAGAAATGTCGCCATCAAGAAACTAAGCCGACCTTTTCAAAATCAGACTCATGCCAAACGTGCATACAGAGAGTTAGTGCTTATGAAATATGTCAATCACAAAAATGTAAGTAATATGTCATTGCAATTGCATGTTCATTGATTCTTGGTCAGTGAGTTTAAAACAAATAAAAAGCTTAATTGGACATGTTTTGGTTACAGATTATTGGCTTATTAAATGTATTCACGCCACAAAAGTCTTTAGAAGAATTCCAAGATGTGTAAGTAACTGTTCCTAGTTGTTGTTTTATTTTTTACTCTTGTGGAAGCGTTGGCTCACATGTGAATAATGTGTGTTTGAGCAGATATTTGGTGATGGAGCTGATGGATGCAAACCTATGCCAGGTCATTCAGATGGAGTTGGATCATGAACGACTTTCTTATCTGCTCTATCAGATGTTGTGTGGTATCAAACACCTTCATGCTGCCGGCATCATTCACAGGGTACGAGCTAAGAGCTTTAGAACTTTGTCACAGGGACATAAAAAAACTCTGAACATTGCAATTTAAAGGTTTTGTATTACACTTATTGTGGGAACAAACGTCACAGTTAAACGATTACCGGTATTCACGATTACTGACACATGACCAAAGTGGAATTCTTAATTTTAGATACTGTTGTGTGCAGATAAAAAAATAGGCATATAGGTTTACTTACTGATTGGTTGTACAATTGTCACCTTTTCTTTCTCTTAGTTCTTAGTAGTTTACCTGAATAATCATGATTATTGTTTAACTGAATTATCTTGATAACCCCTAATGAAAATTCATGGTAGGTTTAAATGATACATACATTGAATACAAATAAATAAACTGGACTAGTTATAAACCTGTTTGAAAATGATAAACCGAGGTAGATGAAAATGTTGAGCATATTTAAAGGGTCTATATTTTATGCCTTCAGGATCTAAAGCCCAGTAACATAGTTGTGAAATCCGATTGCACTCTGAAAATTCTGGATTTTGGTCTGGCTCGGACAGCGGCGACAGGCCTCTTGATGACTCCATATGTGGTTACACGTTACTACAGAGCACCAGAAGTGATCCTGGGCATGGGATACCAGGCCAATGGTTAGTGAACATTTGTGTCCCTTAACCGTGTCGCTGTTTCTTGCTCTTTTTTAACTTAAAAAATTGCTCACTAACTGTTAAAACTAACCTGATCTGATGTGCGTTTTTCTCACCTCTTCTGGCTTTATTTATCATTCCGCACAATAGTGGACATATGGTCTGTGGGCTGCATACTGGCTGAAATGGTTCGTCATAAAATCCTATTCCCAGGAAGGGACTGTATCCTTGGGTATTTTAAGACTTTGTGGCATTTAAGTATTTTATTCCTAATGCGGTGCCTTGCATGTACCATTTTATCATGACCTTCACCACCGCTCCTTTGCTTTTGCATGATCACTCCATTTGTAACACTGTTATTTCCACATTTGTTCCATTAATTTATATTTTATTATGTTTTTATTCTTTTGTTTGCATGACGTTCACCTCCTTGTCATGTGCACACCTTCCCCAGTGGATGTGTGGTCTGTCGGCTGCATTGTGGCTGAGATGATCAGGGGAAGTGTGTTGTTCCCTGGCACCGATCGTATCCTTCCCATCATTGATTGATCATTGTATCATCATTTCATTCCCTCAAATGAAATCCATCATTGATATTGTTTGCCTCTTCTCATTTTGCTGTCTCCTCAAAACGTCCTTGATCATTGTAATGTCATTGTTATGAAAGCAGTATGAAACAAGACAGCTTAGTTTCAGGTCATTCAAAATGCAGCAGTTATTTAAAGTGAATGCACTGTATCCGCTGCGTAGCCCAGTGTGTATGTCCTCTACAATGTCAGTCATGTGACATAGGTGTGGTACAGTGTGTGTATTTGTGTACTGCTGCAGTCTTAGAAGGTAAAGACACTCAAATGTCAACGGTGCGTCATAGGATATGTTTTTTTTCTCTCTCTCTCGATGTTGTGCTACTACTACCTTAACGGCTGTACATAGATATTGACCAGTGGAACAAGGTAATCGAGCAGCTTGGTACCCCGACCCAGGAGTTCATGATGAAGCTGAATCAGTCAGTCAGGACGTATGTGGAAAACCGACCTCGCTACGCAGGCTACACCTTCGAGAAGCTCTTCCCAGATGTTCTCTTCCCAGCAGATTCAGATCACAACAAGCTAAAAGGTAAACAATATTGTTTAATATATATGTTGACAAAATACACTTATGTTCAACGCATGATTGTGTTTTATCTTTAGCAAGCCAAGCAAGAGATCTTCTGTCCAAGATGTTAGTGATCGACGCCTCCAAACGCATTTCCGTAGATGAGGCCCTAAAGCATCCTTATATCAATGTTTGGTACGATCCTGCTGAAGTTGAAGCGGTAAGTAGGAGACTTTAAATCTTGTGATCATTGATATGGATGTGGAAATAGATATGTATGTTGTCTAATAATCTTTCTCACTGTTTCATTTCTTCAGCCCCCTCCAAAAATCCCAGACAAACAGCTGGATGAGCGAGAGCACACAGTAGAAGAGTGGAAAGGTCAGTCACTACAAATGAGTAAATGCTGTGATATAATATGACCCACAATAATCATTAGCTCTTCTTTAGGTATTAGATGGGTTATAAAACGCTTGCTGGATTTAATTGCATTATTTTCGTTGACCATAAACATTTGTCATTGTGTAATTAAAAGTGGTCTTGCCTTTTTACTTAACTTTTTCTTTTTCTTTTTGCAGAGCTGATTTATAAAGAAGTCTATGATTGGGAAGAATGGCATAGAAATGGCGTCATAAGAGGCCAGCCGTCTCCTTTAGGTATGTCCTCAGCAGAACATCAATGTACTGTGTAATTAGAACATTATTTTCATGGATGATAGTTTTACATTTATATTTTTTAATACGACTTGACTTCAAATTTCACTTTGACACCTTCCTTTGCCTTTTAATAAAAGCTTATGTGTTGACATGTATTTTTCGCAGCACAGGTGCAGCAGTAGTGGACAGCCCCCCTCAGCCCGCCTCCTCCTCCTCTTCAGTCAACGATGTGTCGTCCATGTCCACAGAGCCATCTGACCCCAGCAGTGACCCCACCATGACCTCGGAGACAGAGAGCAGTTTGGACAGTCACACGTCACTTGGTGCTCTGGCCTGTTGCAGATAATATCCACGTATAGTATCCCCACACACATGAACACAGAAACAAACCCTGTCTAAACTTATGCATGTATAACACATGTATAATGGGGCACGGTTTACGCCAAAAATGTGTTGTTTTTTTAGTCTGTAGAGGTGCACTGTTATGTACAGTTTGTCTTGAACTTCTCCTCCTGCTGTATGATGTGGTTTTAAAATGTATAATTATGATTGTATTTTTGCTGCAAAGAAGAATCACAATAGGTTTCAATGTGAACTTGTGATGTATGTTTTGAAAGAAAAAATGTGTTTAAATTACATGCTGTTTTTAAGGTACAACTGCACAGTGGGTACATCACAGCCTGCTGTTACTTCAATATTCATTTTTGAGTATTGATCCAAATTACTAGGTTTGCTTTTTGTATTATTTTTATGACGGTTGAATGAATCTATTTTTTATTTTTGTGTCAGTAAATATGACAAAGCACATTTCATGTTAAAAAAGCCAGATGCAAATAGATTGGAGCTTCTTTTTGTAGAAAGCAAGCCTCCATATTACGTCTATTTGGATTGTGTGTATGGACAATGACACACGTTTGCTACACGCATGTTTTAACAGCTTGTTTAGGAATCTTTTTGTCAGGAAGAACAGGGTGAATGTATGTTCAATTGTGATGCGCTGTGACACTAATATAGACCACTCTTTGAATGACTGAACTGAAGATTGTTATAAAATCTTAATCTGAACCAGACACTTTTTGTTTTGGCAGATTTCATTTCAACACTTTTTTTATTCATTTAAGTGTCCTTAATCCCTTCAGTCATTTTATTTTGGTGCACCTTTGTTAGTTCTACCTCTCACACACACATTAATGAAGTTACAGTCAGTACTGTAAATCAAGACACAACATTGGTATTTATTTATGTATCTATTTATTTCAGGCTACGAGATGTCCGTTTGTATGTAATGTACTATTTATATGCATTTTTTGTTCTATAGTATCCTGTGCAATATAATTTTTTAGAATAGCGATTATGTACAAATTTACAATAGGCTTAGATGTACATATGTTTTCTGAGAACCAGGAAACAGACATTTGCCATAATATCCTTTGGCTCAGACAGTCAGCATGCTCGTTTAGGAGCGACCCTGATCCAAACGATCAATACCCAGTGGAATTCTGGGAGGTGTAGTGGCTTCCTTTTTTGTCTCTTTCATATTTCAAACACAGCTCAAAATCTGTGTAACATGAGAAAAAAACAAGGAAGTCCCATTAGTGTAAATTATGAATGTGCCCAACACTGACAACAAAGCAAACCTGTATTTTACCAAGGCCAACTGTGTCCCACTAACAGATCAATGATGTCCCGTGCATTAGAGATGCAGTCTGTCACCTTTTAACTCCCAACAAATAAATAACTACAATTACAATGTCTAATGTTTTCTCTTTTCTTTCAGGACAAACACACATTGTACCTCATGTCAAGGCTTTCTGTGATATTTAAAGATTTGCTAATATGTTAAAAACAGCAACAACATTTTAAAACAAATGCTTGGTCCAGTTGAGGTTTTGCACCAGCATTAGTCAGTGTAGGCACAAGATGGCCGCTTAGAGGACACAATGGCAAGTAGTACAGCAGTAGTGGTCTATCTTTGCTCCTATAGACCTCCTGAAGACATGTAGGCCTGGTTTAGGTTGTCCGCGCTGTTCCGGTCGTCAGGTCCCCCAGTGTTTTAAAAAAGTCCTCCATCTCTTCTTGAAGAAGGACGTTGCGTTTTTCTGCGTCTTGATGAGCCCTTTCCGAGTTCCTGAGTCGAATCTCTAACATGTGTAGCTTCTTCTTCTCCTGGTCCAGTTCCTCCTCGAGCCGACTCACCTGTGTCTGGTATTTAGAGCAGGACTCCTCCAACCTCCGCAAGAAAGGGAAGAACATGATTACTGTAGTTGCAAAATGTGTCCCCATTTTTGGTTCCCCTTAAGAAATTAGATTTTTTTTTCAAATTAGTAAAAAAAAATTAAATAAGAATAGAATTTTTTCTTTATGACATACAAAGGTCTAACATAAAAAGAGAAGCACATTAAAAGTTCTAAGGTCATACTTGCGGATGCGTGTTTCGTAGTTCTTCCTCTGATTTTTCAGCTCTTGTTTGAGTTCACTCACTGCCTCGTTACAACCCTCCTGTTTCTCTGCGTCTGCTTCTTCAGGTTCATTCACAGTAATGCTCACAATTGTCTCTCCAGCATTTTCAGTGCCCTTCACCTCTATGTCCTTGTCTTTAGCTTGCCCTACTTTTATGTCTTTGTCACTGCCCTTGGGTTCTTCTAGTGAGATCTCGTACGATGTCCACAGAGAGGTGTCTGCGGGCAAGCTTAGGCTGGACGGTGCTACATTGTCATACGCTGACAGTCTGTGGGTTTGAAGAGCTCTGTGGCTCAGGAAGGATGAATTAGTCGCAGAATCATCATCTGAATCCTTAAGTGAAACAGTGGAGTCTTTTAGTCTTTCCCCAGATGATGTAGTTCGCCTGTGAGATCGTAGAGATGACAAACCGTTCATCAACCAGTTACTGCTTCCTGCTGCAGACACATCTCCAGCTGACCCTCCTATTTTACCCCTTGGACCTCCAGATGCTGCCCCGCCCTTCAGTGAAGACTTCCATGTGGGTAATGGCTTGGACTGTTTGCTTGGACTCACGGTCAAATCGCTCCCTCCTTTCCCATCAAGTTTGCTTTCTGACTTTTCGTCTACTCTGTCCTTCTTTTTACACCTGTCCTCAGTTTGAGTGTCCGAGCCTGTTGCACTTTGGGGCAGATCATTGTGAGTGGCGTCTCGTTCTGAAGTAGAAGGCATGTCTTTGTCTTCTTGGGGCAGCCACTCAGCTCTCCCACATGGAACAGGAGGAGTATTTTGAGGTTGCGAAGGTGTTTTAGCGTCTGGTTCAGGCTGGCCTCTTTGGTAAAGCCGAGAATGTTCGCTGATCAGAACAGTCATTAGGTGCTGGACCTGAGAGCTACCTGCAGCAAACACACAAACATAACTTGAACATAACATTCAATTGCGTATCAAGGAATTAATAGAATTCATTAATTACTACAAATTTATTCTAAAACAAGCGTAGAAACTAGTTTGAGCAAGTATGAAAAAAAATATCTTAAATCAGACAAAATCTGGACCTGAGCAGTTTAACAAAGGTCTTGATCCTTTATTTCTTTATTAGAACTAGTAAAAGTGCATAATGATAAAAGGATAAAACCTCTACTGTTTTGAGTTGAAATGTACACATTCTTACATTTTGTCATTTAAAAATGTTGGTATTGAGAATTTGATCCAAAGTTAGTTTTTGTCTTGTGCCACATTTGAAAAATAAATTATCTAAGTAACAAAACATGGCATTTACAATTTAATTCACTTGGAAATTTTATTTTAAAACATATTAGATCCCATACCTAGAATCTAGGTAAGTCCAATAACCTTTGAACAGTGTTTTGACCATAAAGATAAACCAGATTTGTTCTGGTTAAAGGAGCTGTTAAAGGAGAGATGTTTAAAAATGTGTATTATATAAGAAAATGCCTGTCATATGAGAATTAAACCGTATTCAGTTCCAAATCATATATTACTTGTCTAACGTATTTACCACATTGTATTAGATATTATTACTAACCCTCCATCATAGTGACAGGATCCTCCATTCTGGGTCGAAGGACGTTTGGTCCAAACACAGTGGCCAGGTTCTGAACACTCATCTTATTCTCATTTGAATGAGTCTGAACCTCGTCCAAGAACCTGGAAAAATAGGATGGCGTTTAGTGCTGACTGCTGACTTTAATTCATCAACATGCACACTTTGTATTTATTTATTTAAATTCTAATGATTGATAGGCTAGTCTGAGTCATGTTGTTTTTTCTTCTGCTGGTGTGTGGTCAGCAAATGTTATTTTTTAAAAAGCGGAAGGAAGAGGAGGGATGTAATTATACTGTCCATCAATTTGAGTCCACTTATTTGGTGAGGGAAATGTTTGAAGAATATTTCTCCAGTCAAAGAATTGACAGATTGACAAATCTTTTGTCAATTCAAACAATGTATTCAAAGTGTCTCTCAAAGTCTGTTGTAGTGACATCATATCTTTCTTTTGTGGCGCATTAGTGTAATACTGGCAACATTACAGTCCATAAATGGGTAATACTATGGGTTACTTACTTGCAGATGTAGCAAAGGAGGTTGTAGTTGACCTGAGGAAGGGATTTAACCTGTTTGCAAAGCTCTACAACAGCCTGAAATAAGCATATCTGAATTATTACAGAAGCTATTATAAGGTATGTGTATTTATATTATGTTTATTATAGTTAAATGTAAATGACCATTTCTCTATCCTTGGTAAGAAGTTGGGCACAAGAGAGGAATTGTGTGTATTTGGCAAATGGGATCACTGGCTCAGGCAGCTCTCTGATGTACAGCTTCAGCAGCGATGCCACTGTGTGGACATCAGTGGTACTGTTAAATGAAGAACAGCACAGGTTAAAAGACAGCAATATGATAGAGCATTAAAGACTTTCTGTTAGTGTTACCTGTCAAATACAGGCTTTTCCCCTCGGTCAAAAGCATCCTGCAGCTCTCTGACATGATTGGTCTGTCCTGGAGCCCTGAAAAGACCCTCTTCTTTTAGTCCATGTTCACGAATAAAACTGACACACTGCTCCACCAGCACTGGCACCTGTCGATGTGCGGACTGAGCCTCATACAGCATTGTCTCCTCTAAATGCTGCCCGAAGATGCCTGAGGACCACAGCAAATATATACAATGAACAATAACCATCATTATAATATTTAGTGTGTTTTGGTGTATTATCACTGCAAAACTACCATTTGATGACTATATTATATTCAGCAGTGAACTTAAAGATGAAAGTTAAAGATACAATAATTAGACGAAAGCATCCCACCTCCTCCGAGCGGGGCCCAAATAGCTCTGCGTATGGCTCTGACCCAGTCCTCCATGTCACTCTGGGAGTTTGCCATAAGCAGATAAGACTCATGGCTTATTCCAGGCTTCTCCTTTTCTCCACAGGTTCCTATAAAAAATCATAATCTCTTATAATTATAACACATTGTGATAAATCTTATAATGTAAATTGTAAAATTTAGACATGCAGTATATGGTTAACACCCAAATGACCAGAATCAAGTGTAGCATTTCACAATTGCAAAGTGTGTGCAAAATTCTAGGCAAAGCTGCCTCCTTTACCAGACCCTCCGCCAGAAAAGTTACACAGTGCACATTTAAGTATCTTACAGTTTCTAGACATCTCTGTAAGCAACTGGCCTCAGCAATTGTGACTGTGTCCTTCGCTGTGGTGTGCACTGCTGTATGTGGATTAAATGACCCAGAAAGGATACAATTCCCAGTGGACACCAGCAACTGTGCCATGGCTCTTACTCTGCATAGTTTCTGATGCCTTTCAAGGTTTAGTGTGCATTTCACATTCACAGTTTAACCTAGTCATTTATATTATTCAATGCAACTATCCCCTCCAGTTGTTAAAAAATAATAATATCCATGCAATACCTGAGTAAAGCAAAATAAGCTTTTAGAAAATGTACTAGATATTTTCAAACAATGACAATTACCAAAAACCATCTTATAAAAGTGACCATATCTCAGAGCAAACTAACCTGGCACTATTTCAAAAAGGTGGCGTCCAGGTTCATCTTGAGTGGCAGGCAGCTCATTGACTTGACTGCCCTGAAGAGGAATACAGCCCTGCAAGTGGAATCCAGAAGGACATGAGAAAGACAGGCTGACAGAGAGCCTAAAACAGGAAGAAAACATCACACCAATGCTTTTCAGTCTCCTGAAATCAATTGGTGGCTGAGGACTTGAACGTGTAGAGTATGTTAAACATTATTAAGCTCTCAGAACAGAAGACTCTGGGCGGCCATCCAAGAAAGTAAGGTTATGATGATGGAGGCAGGGATGACTCAGGGAAACATCTCTTTATCTATTTATCCTTATTTACTTCCTGGTTAACACACTCAACCTCACCACACAAGAGGTCATAGGTCAGTGGCTAAGTGCCTGTACAAGCAGCCAGTTACCACATTACCAGTGCAGCAGCAAAGATCGCACTTAGAGTTTAATGGCAAGTGAGTAATAGTGGATGTCCAAATGGACAGTAGCGAAAGGGCCATCTTAAAATATCAACAAAATCTAGTATCTACATTTGCATTTTGACCACATCATGCACATCATTATGACGTTATACCTGCCTGTTGTTTTCCCCATTCGTTTAATTAAAATATTTTTTACTGGATAAACTTCTTGACAATTCTAGTGAACCCTAATGGAGGTGAAGTGTCTTGTCCTAGCACCCATTGATTACTGGCTAGCTTCTGGTCTGTATTGCTTGCCAAATTCTGATATTTTATTGTAAGCCACCTGTGCTTTAGTCTCCTCTTGGTCCTTGTAAAAGTACAGAGCTTCAGTCCTCAGAACGAACCAGCGCAGCTGCCAGTTCTTCATAATGCTGCGCTGCCTCTTTAGCCAGCCCGCCTTCAGAGCCTTCTCCTGGTCCAAAGGAGAGCAGGGCCGGGACACTCGCGACAGCTCTCCGAGCACCATGCTCTTTGAACGGGCTGCATAGACACAAGAAACACAGGAACAAAAGGTTTGACTCTGCCATGTGGAAAAGGCTCTATTTGTTCAGTAAAAAGATTAGACATTAAATTGAGATTTGACAAAATGTTGTTTACAGAAAGAATGCGCATTCAAACCAATCCTAAAGAACACACTACTAATTACAGGTAAAACTAGAATGAATGGTTAATGTAGTTTGCTAAGACTTAGGCATACTGCACCAGGCTATTGCTTCAGCTTGCTTGCGTAGAAAAGAGTTTTGCTGCAAATCAGCAATGCTTTAACATCTACAGGACAATTATTAGGATAGATTATAAATTAGCATCTGCATGTCAATAGAATAGAGCAAAGGCAGTGACAGTGTGGGGCGGTCCTTAGGGAAACGGCAGAAGAGAGATTATCAGAAGGCAGAGAGAGAGAGCAGAGAAGAGAAAGGAATCAATGTCGTTTCTTTCCTTGTTAATTGCATCTGGCTTTTTGCTGAGGACAGCAGTGAAGGTACAGTATCTGCGCAGGCCTGAAATCTCTGTTAATGTATCCCATTTACACTCCTTTTTTGGGACATTATGACGTCTATTGCTCTATATATACCATTTCCGTTTGGTTTTTGTGTGAAATAAGTCAACAAAGAGAATATGGTAGATCTACAGCACATACAGCAACACTGCATTTGCATATAAGATGCAGCACTTATTTTCTTAAACCAAGTAACTTTGTGTCACGTGTATACTTAAAATATCTATTTGGGTTATCTCTTGGCCTCTGAACTGGCAAGCTTAACTTCCTCTAAACATGGTCTAAATTGAGACTAAATCATGTCTATAATGATACTAAACCATAAATAAAGCAGTTCTAAATAATTCACCAAAAGGAGGCCAAAAACATGAATATATTTGTCTCTAAATAATACAAATACTCAAACTGCAAAGGGCCATGTTTCATTCCTGTCCTCCTCCTCATATTATATTATTATCATGTTTTATTTAACGCATCTAACCTGAGCTGTCCCTCTGATACTCATTCTTGTGACCTTTGTCACAAAATCAACATTTCAAGTCAACATTTAGGGACTGCTGCTTCCAACTTTGCCTGCTCATCCGATTGTCCCTACACAATTGACAAGATGGATGTTTACTACATAGCAAGATAACAGTTAGGGTGCATAAGTCTATTCAGTCTATACCTGTTCCATTTTATAAAGTGACATAATGTATTAAACCAGGCACAGATATAACAGATATATTTTGCACTGAATCATCACCAAAGCAAATTCCTAGCCTGGGAATTTTGTTCAATGACAATGGCAATAAACCTTTTCTGATTCTGATTCTGATAACCAATTGTCCGATCCAATGTATAATTACAGGTTCAGCATTGCATATGGATAGTCAAATATTTATATTGACATTTTATGTTATAAATTCTTGGTCTTATCTTATCTTGAGCCTTCTCCGATAAAAAATATTGAATACTAGATTACAATATGACGACAGTAGCTTTAATGTGTGAAATGATAAAATTCCTGGGAATAGTTTAGAATTCTTGCTTGAAATATAGTAGCTAACACATCATCTTCACTGGTGCTCCATTTGGTTTGAATGAGAGGGGTCAGGAAGAGCAGAGCTGCAAATCTAATCAAAGAAGAATACCATGCAGCAAATGAGAGATGACGTGCAAGTGAGCAGACTGAAAATCACTGCCCTCTCCAACTGTGCTCATAAAGGAGGAAGATGAGGCGTATCTCCTGACCAACATCTTATGACAGGACCACAAAGTATGCATTAGTAAACCACCTTCACATCGTAAGTATCTGATGTAAAACATTTATATAGATCAACTGCTTGGAATAGTTTCCTCATAGGCAAGTATAAGCCTCTTCTGTCAATAAGATCTCCAATCCATATGAACAGTATGTGATGGTTGTCTATGGCAACCATCTGCTCTGTTGAATACCCAATACAAGTATTTATGTGCAGCATCATGTTAATTTCAGAGCTGGTGTTTGTTTTTATATTATAGTTTCCTTGTCATGTGAGAAGTATGCCCTGGCTATGTGGTGTCTCCTGTCCACAGTCAAGTGGATTTTACCCGAGTTAGAGGAACTATGTTTGACGTTCAGCTGTTGTGATTTACATGAGGAAGAAGGGTCTCACAATCCTCAGACCAACTCATGTCAAGCATTCTGCACATAACACCAAGCAACAACTAAGCAAACCTTCTAGAAGAGGACTGCAGGTGTGAGCAAACCATTGTAGGAGGCAGCAGCCATGTTTTACTACAACCAAGTGTCTCCCCATTAAGCTCCAAGCCTTCTAGGAATAAGGAGGGATACCGAAAGTGGATGACATCACCCTGTGGTAGCAGAGGTTTACTTGAACAAAGCAGATCAACTACTATGGAAAAAGTAGGACACAACCATCTGAATATAGAATTACAATTCTGCATAAATACAAATAGAACACACACACTGTTAGAACAGACTTTGCAGACATAATAAAAGAATGACAATCACTACAGAGAGATGGATAAGAGGGAGAAAAAGGCCAATGAAGCAATGGGAGGTGCTTACCCCGGCGTGCCTGTTTTATCTTGGGGCTCAGCATGGTTACAGTGGCTGTGCTGCTCCCCTCCTACAGAGACACGACCGCATCCCACTGTTCACGCACACACAGCAGACAGCTCCAGTGCCTCGCCCTGCTACACCTCATCCCTGCGCATCTTCCACTCGCCGGCTCTCACACACTCGCAGACACACATTTGCGTGCACTTACAACCACCACCATCGCCGGTCACCCCTCCTTCCTTCCCTCCCTATCACGCCTCTTTCTAGCTCTCCCTCCTTTTCTGCCCCACCGGCCACGGCAGCGTGCTGTTGTTCTCACATGCCCAAAGCCCTGCCCACTATCTCCCTCTCCCTCCTCTCCTCTCTTCAGCGGAGTGTCTCTCTGCCCACTTCTGCTGCACTCGCAGTATCAATTTCTCACTGCCTATAAATATGTCTGGCTGTGTGTCCTCTGCTTCTGTCTTCTCTTTTTCAGGTCTTTAAATTCCCCCCAGCTGTTTGCTTAAGGTGATTTGATTAGAAATCCCGAGTAGAAGCAATCTACATTCAAAACTGGTAATAAGTGATTCATTATCAATATATCAATACATTTTGACGTTCAGATTCCCAGTGAATATAGGGCCTACATGATTTGACTTTTGAAAATGTACTTAAAGTGCATATGACAGGTTAGACAACACATTTCATTAAAACGTAGTGAAAATGATTGTAAGATCCCACAAAAGAAATGGCCTTTTCTTCCCCATTTTGAAAATGTTGGTGATATTTATAATTTTACTTCCTAGTTGGACATGAGCATCAGATGTGAAGGCAGAGATAATTTAATAACTGTAAGCAACCATACAATAAACAGGGGCCAAAATCCATATAAATTAGTAGTTTTATATTCATATTCATAATCATATTTGATAAGACCTTAATTTTATTAAAGGATTGTTTAAACTGTTAGAAATAATTTGTGTTCATTGCCTGTAAATTGTCCCAGAAAGTCGCTCATTGATGACAAAGGTAGAGGTAATATTCTATTCAACATTCAGCACTACTTTTCTACGTCTATCTTTGAACTTTTCATCACAAAATGCTACCTGATGTAAAACTATGAAAAATACAGAATTTACCACAAGGACTATACCACCAAACTAAAACATGAGAAATGTTACCGGTATATGCACTTTAATGTTGATTAGTACTTTTACAAACCACTCTATAATTTGTTGTGGATAAGGCTATAGATAAACCCAGCTACCACTAAACTCTTAACTTAGAATAAGTTAGTGAACTTTACACAATCGTGAATAGAAAATTGTACTTTACCTGCCAACTCTTCCTTCCTTTCTCTCGTTGAATAGCTCTGGATTGGTAAACCCATAAACGGGTCTCCAGAGTCTACCTTCTTCTCCAGTGGACCCATTTCTGGAGTTAGGAAATGCAGGCAAACACACCAGCACACTGAGATGCCAAACAATAGTGATACTGATTTCTTAATCCCAGCCTTAATTGGTGGAAGTACTGAGAACATTCCTGTTGTACTTACCAACATCAACACTCAAGTGACGTGTGCCTTAAAAATGCTGACTTGGGCAGGCTCTGAAAGTTAGTCACAAGAGTATTACTTTCCATTGAAAAAATCTGGAGCTTTTCTTAATTTTAAAAAGGAAAAAAGATCAGTGAGATGGTATTGTAATCAAAAAAGCAGCTGTAGATTTTGTAGAATGTTTATCACCCAGGAAGTGTGATGAAGAAGTGAAAACTGCTGACAGAAAATAAACAATGTTTTCAAATGTCACCCATGAGTTTACTTCTTGCTTCCCAAAAAATTGACTATTAAGTGTGGAGAGATGTTACTGAGTCCAATGACGGCAAGTAAGATTCCAAATGATAAAACTTTAATTGCAGACATTTTATATAATTACATTTAGTACGTATGATTCATAAATATGTTTAGGGTTTCACAGTAAAAGCAAAAATACAAGTGCAAATTGCATATTTTTACCACACATAATTAAGTAGACAACACAAAGGACAAATACAATTGTATATCAGTGACAAAAGTAATATATCATAAATATATTGCAGTGAGTGTGATCTAGTATCAAGAAATATGGTGTTGAGTGACCTATAATGACAGCAGGGAATTTGTCTTGGCACATAACAGGGAGCAGGTAATGAAAATATCATAGTCTTCTGTGTTAGTAAAAAAATTACCAAAATTACTAAACAAAAATGTCCAAAATCTTCAGTCAGTATACATTACATATAACCATATTCTGATCATTTTGTTAAGGTATATGAGTCTGATTATGTAAAAAGGTATTAAAACTATCACAAAATACTAACAATATATATGTGACACAGTTTGTAAACTACGTATGCAAGGATTGTAAACTATTAAGATTAGTCATGATCAGTAGGGTTACAATGATACAAAGTAAAAGTATCTTCTTTCTAAATGTCTTCGGCATTAAAAAGCACAGTAAGCGAAGCAATGTTTGAGTTCAAGTACATCTTATAAATAAAATTAGAGAATATTTGGACAAGGAACAGCAGTACATCGCAAGAGCACACTTAATACACTGTAAACGCATAGTTAAACTTCATTAAGTGACCCATATCATACAAAACTATAGCAGGGCTAGATATCTATGGCAGATTTGTTCTCTCCCGTTGGCCCACCACCTACCCGCTTTCGTCCCTCCAATATAAAAGTTAGAACAGTAGCCCAGCGTTGTATGGTTGACCTGTGTCTATTTTTCTGGGGACCCTGTCTCACACTGCCTGAAGTAGGTAGTGGTGCCGTTTGCAATAGCTTCAAAAACTGCTCTATCAGTAGCCATATCTCCCACAAGACTGTCAGTGCATTCATCACCAGCAGGACCACTACCCAAAACTCCTCTCCGACCAGTGTTAGCCAGACTGAAAGAGTGTGGCTGCCCGCTGGCTTCTGGCTGAATAAGTAACTTGTTGCTGTTGCTCCAAAGAGAACATGGGCTGCCACCATGGACAGAATGAAAAGGAGAAAGAGCCGATGGTTGCGCTGGCCAATGCATCGGTTCAGGAAAAGGCAATGATGGTCATAGTCCTTAATGCAGACGTCGCACAGCTTACAATGTTTTGTGTTGTCAGGGAGAAACAACTGAAAAAGCAACGAGTCTAGGTTAATGCACAATATTCAGAAGCTTTATATTTCCTAAAACAAACTGGTAAAATAGTTGTGCAATGAGAAATCATTTTATAAATCTGATGTATAATCTAGATTCAGGTGCAACTCCATTACTTACTTCACAATATGGGCAGAATCTATGATGACTTTGGTTATTTTCGACTAAATCAGCAATACAAGAAAATCTAGGATTGGCGTCTTCTCTTTTCAATTGCCCAGGATCCTGGATTAACACTTTACAGAACAAGCACAAAACTATAGAGAAGTGGATCATTGACACTTGGACCAATGCAGAAGCTGGCCAAACACATTCACAAAGTTAAGGAAATTATTTTTCATAGTACTTTAGAAACATATTTCATTTGATTCAAGACATATTTTCTCTCTCCAAGCACCTATTTACAAGGATATTTGGCATGATTTTCTCATAGAAGCAGAGGAGTGAATGGAACAAACCAGCTACGAGTGTTCCCAAGTAGACTGGATTAGGCAGCCTGGAAAAGAGACATGATTGGTTAACCACACACACACACACACCCACATGTAAAATAAAAATAAATAAATAATAATAATAATAATATAATATATTATATATATATATATATATATATATATATATATATATATATATATATATATATATATATATATATATATATATATATATATATACATACATACATACACACACACACACACACACACACATATATATTTTTTAAATTTTTTAAAATTAATTTTATACCAAACCTTTGGTATGTCGTCATGCGATGATATTGAGTAAATATACTTCTGGCAAGCCAGGGGAACAGCAGACTACATATAAGTCCACCATACACACCCAACATGGCAGCTATGAGAAGAATGGCTGCTCCGCTCAACAAGGGAAAAAACAACGTCCAGTAATACAATACTGAAAATAAATCACAAACATATAAATATAAAACTTTATTTCAAAAAGCTAACATAACCTTATAATTGAAATGTTTTAAGTTCATGCTACTACCATGGGACTCTCTGGGCTTGTGGTATAAGGGCTCATTAATGTACCGACTCAGTAGTTTGGTGAGTTGCTGATGTCTAGAAAAGAATACAGAGCATAGCAATGTATTAATCAGCACAAGAATCCCAAGAGAACAGCGAACATGCGAACATGTATTGACCAGAGGTACAATTTCCTGCAGAGATTTAGTAAAATAATTTTGAAAAACAACTTCACCTAAATGTTTTCCCCTGTTTGCAGAGATCCAATGGTGTGAGGCCACTATGGTTCTTCTGGTGGAGCATCCTGCATCCTGCTTTCTGCAGCAGAGTCCAACACACCTCAACTCCACCTCGCTCTGCTGCAACATGAAGGGCTGTCGCTCCCTGCTGGTCAACAGCTTCTACTGCACATCTCTAAAACATGTTTGTTGCAAACATTACACACAGTTTTGGGAACAATAAAACATACTAACATACTAACTGACTAACTGATTAACTGACTAACAAACTAACTAACTAACTAACTAACTAACTAACTACCAAACGTCTATACTCCCACACACATGCCTAAGTAATTCAACTCAGCTGACCTGGTCTCGAAGCAGATATCGGACCACCTCTATGTTGCCTGTGGATGCAGCCAGGTGAAGAGGTGTGACTTTGTACATATCTGTGTCAGAAAATCTGAACATCCCAGTCTCCCACAGATAGTGCACTGCAACACTGAAAAATACAAGGGATAAGATGAAAAGTATAAGTATGTCATAAATAGTTTTCCATTTATTTCTTACATGTTGCCACCAGTGACAGCATGATGGAGAGATGTCTTCCCTTGCAGGTCTATGATACGTAAATCAGCACCATATTGCATCATTTGATATATTATATAAATGTTCCCCTGCCTGAAAAAAATACAATAGTCAAGTCTCACACTAATACTTTAGCAAAATTGCATTTATTTATCTACAAACATACTTTATGAAATAATTTAGAGACAATTTACCTGCAGGCAAACTGAAAGGCTGTCTGTCCGGCATCACATGTTATGTTGGGGTCTGCTCCATTACTTAAGAATAAATCCACCATTGAACGACTCCCATGTAGGGCAGCATAGTGCAGAGCGGTGAAACCACCCCAACCTGGTGAAAAGATTCATTTTACCCACACTTTCATTCATCCTCTAAATCAGTGTCTCATTACCAGGGGTATGGGAATGGTTTCAGACTTTAAAAGAACATGAATAGTATTTGAATAATTATTAAAAATGTTTTTTTAATCTTTAGAGGATTGTGGACTTCAATATTATTAAATAATTTTCAATGTACAACTATAGTAAACATATTTAATTGTCAAGAGTTAAGAAGTACCGCGAGACAAATCTGAAGGGGTACTGTAGAGGTTCAGAACCACTGCTATAAAAAGGCAAAATCACCACATAGCCTAAATTAGTCTAAATATGAACATGAGTAACATGAGTAACTACAATGTAATAACAATCAATTCAGACACAATATCAAAGATACACAGAAGATTAGCTGGCCCTTGGGTTCAGCAAATGGGGATCCTAATAAATAAACAAATTAACAATACATTAAGAATGCAAAGTTCAAATGTAATGCAGAAAGGCCAAAATGCAATAAGAACTAAAGGAAATCGTATAAATGTTCGAACAATAATCCCTTACACATATTCAAATACATTTATAAGAAAATAAGATTAGTCGAAAGGTCATGTGTGTATCTTACCTTTATGTTTTAAGATTGATCGGTCATTTTGGATGAAGTGTATGCACTGCTCTAAATCCCCTCTCTGTATACAGTCAAATATATCTCCACCACTCACACTACAGACGGGCATCGGGTGCATTGTCATAAATGCTTTACAAAAATATATACGACCAGGAAGTGCAATAGAAGTCAAACAAGCGACATCATTTTGTAGGAAGAGACGTGAAAAACGGTGATCCTACATTGTGAAGCTAAACTAAACAGATTGTGCCGGAACACGCCCTGAGCACCTCATTGGATAAAACATCTCACATGACCGGAAATACAGAACATGTTTGTTTACGGCCTTTACCTATAATAGATCCATGCCTTTACCTTACGCACAAACGCTAACGCTGATTGGCACACTATTTGGTTCTCTGCTAATATCTTAATAGATCCATGACGGAGTGACACTTATATTTAGATTTAAGGGACTAAGCAACGTCTGCGAGTTTTATGTCTATTTTTCGTACATGCTATATTTTATAGTAGTTGGATGTAATCTTTGCCACTGTTGTACGTTTGTAGCTCGTTGGCTGATTCATTTTCCAAAACCAGGTATCACAGAGTAATTTCATAAACGTTTTGTGGGTTTAGGGAAAACATGACAAATATTTAGCGTCTACGATAAAGCAGGTTTATATTAAAGTTGTGAATTACCATTACGCTACACAAGAGGGCACTGTTTAGCTAAGTATGACTGCTATATATCCAGTCAATGCAACTTTACAGATTTTCTATTTATCCTTCCTCAAACATCCATATTTAGCTTTATTCTTTGTCAAATAGCCCTGTAGTATATGTAATTTTTGCCTCCGTAGACAAAAAACAAGATCAGTAATACATGGTATTAAAAGTGTAGCTTTTCATCTTGATGCATTATCATGAATATATAGAAATACGTTCATTTAACCTATAAACAGTCCTTTTTGGAGAGGTAGAGACAATAGATGACATATTTTCTCCAAATATTGTATCAGCGAAATGATTCAATAAAGATGGCCTGTGCTCCCATAATCTGTTTTAAATATGTGGGAAACATTGTAGCCTATTGTCTGTTCTTGCAATATTTAAAAGGAAAATGTAATCTAATAAAAGCAAAGATTTGAGCTGTGGGAGGGCCCCATCCAACCAGCTCGACAACAGTTTTTCACTTCTCCTTCTCTAAGGAAGTCAGAAAAGCACATGACTTGAACCAGCTGATGTGAGTTACTCTGCTGCTCAAAGTTCAGTCAGCTTGTGTCAGATTAGTGCGCTCAGAACGTTCTGCAATGTAAGGACCAGTCATGCTTTTGCAAGTTTTAGCTTGTCTCCCACTGTTGCTGTAGGAACATGGACAGATTCTTTACTCAACTTCACAAAACAGCTCAACAAATGTACTTCACTTCTACCTAGGGAATTTCCAGAATGTCTCTTACACAGATACAGGTATGTGTTCATTTCTGTTCAATATAGCTTGTAAAATACAATACACTCTATTACTCTATAGACAACTCACACCATCTATTCTCTAGGAACTATTTTAATGCCTTGTTTAAAAGTGGTTTAATCATCTTTGTTTTGTTGTGCTTTCTTTATTTCACAACATCTTATTTGTGTAAACATAATCGTTTAATGTATATTTTCTAAGCAAAATCATTTCAATCTCACAATTCTTCTCTGTAACTGCTTTGTATAAGGTGATAACATGAATTGTATTTCTATTACAAAAATGTTTACCTTACATTTTACATAATTTTCACAGGACCAGCCTGCTAAAGGGGTGAGGATCAATAAAGAGACTGGGGAGCTGAGCGCCTCAGGAGAGTTATCTGTCACTGTGGAGTTAAAGACCGAAAGATTAGGGTCCTCTGAAGACCCTCAGCCTCAGAATGTGCTCATAAAACAGTTGCATGAGCTGGGGATTCACTCATATTTTGACCAGAAGACAGACAAATCCCTGCTCGCGCCAAAGGAGGAAGAGCTTGCCACAGTCCTTTCACTTTATATACAGGTACAGGTTTTTTTTGTGTGTGAATTTTTGGGCCCAAAGGCTTTATTAGACATGAATTGTGTGCAAATGTATGCATGAAATGGGGGATGAGAGAGAAGGAAGGACATATAGTAAATTGTCAGAGTCAGGATTTGAACTCATGACACTGCAGCTGGCTGCACTCGGAGCTTGGCATACCTGTGCTATGACTTAACCATTCCACCACCGGGCAACACGGAAAATTCTATTATAGAATTCTTCTGTAAACTGCATACAATAACAAACTTCTGTCAAATCTTTGGCGCTCAGGTGATCCTGTCATTGCCTTAAAGATTTATATGGGACCTGAGCCAACATAACACTCCAGGCATCAATAAGAACTGAAGGAACTTGTTACTGTAGTGAAAACTTCCATACTTTGGTGGCCAGGCTTAGAATTGTAGAGTATATAAACCTCATGATTGGAGATTTGACCAGAACATAAGGCCTTGCTTGTAAGAACAGCCAACTCAGTGATATGTGATATCCTCTTGAGGAACAGAAAAGGCACTTCTATTATTTATGGTGGCCTGCATTATACAGAGCAGTTGAGACTGTTAATGACTAATGTTGTTGTGTTGATTGAGTGATGTATTATTGATATACTTTATTCATCTCTTATGCTAGATTTGTGAGGGTGGAGGCACAGTTGAAGTTGTGAATTTAAGGGGACTTGCCGCTCTCACTGCTGACACTGTCATCCAAAACATCCACAAAAGACTGGCAGAAAAGCCTGCAGGTATTGCCAGCACATTGCACATTAGGAGTTGTTATTGTGTTGATCGTAATGTCACCATGACACTTCTGCTTTTTCTCAGATTTTAGTTTAGTTTTGTTTTGCAGAACAACATTCAATTAAATGCAAATTGTGTACAAAATATTGTACAAGTCAATTACTTAATGCATTGGAGGAGACAGTATGCTAAGAATCTTTATATATGTCAACCAATGTTGAATTAAATGGTAACAAATGTCTTTTACAGATGAAGCACGGAAGGAAGTTGTGCATTTTTTCCAGAGGCAAGATACAAGTACAAACTTTAAAAATAGATGTTTTGGGTGGTTGCTGTTGAAATCTTTGAGTCTGCTCACAGCTGATGGCTCTGTAAGTGATGATTCAATGTTTGCAGCTTATTTTCTTATGCCTCTTTGTTATATTGGTATTTACCAACTCTAATTCTCTTTGTACATAGGCACTACTCTCCAGTTTAAACCTTGAGCTCCCTGTGGCTTTGGTGAAATGTCTCTACTTACTGGTGTGCTTGCCCCCCAGCCAAGAAAATGTACCCCTTGAGCACTCCTTTCAGGAGCCACTTACACAGGTAAATTTTTTTGTTGTTCTTATTTATGTCATAATAGTGTACGTTACATTACATATCCTTCAAACACAATTTTTAAGTAAAAGCATTGTTTTGTCATATTTGTTTCTCTGTCAAGTAGTTTGAATGTATACCATAATGTTGTGAACCTACTAAACTTCTGTGTTTATCGTTTTCATTCAGGTTTTTCTCCACTTGTGCACGGTACAAGTGAATGTGGAAAAGATAGTAGAGACCGAAGAGCTTCACTGTTTAATTATTGGCCTCACATCTCTGTGGGAGCAGACCGATGCTTCATGGAGGCACCAAGCGTCCCGAGTTCTCAAGGCTCTTTCTGCTTCTGCAACCAGAAACATGATCCCAAGTTTGTTAGGTATGATTATTGACTAATTATTAACGTGTTTTGATATCACTTAATATATATTTTTTCTGTCTTATCAGGCAAGCATTGTATACGTATCTGCATCCAAAACTTGTTGCACATTCGGACAGATGTCTCTGGACCATTATTAGCTGAAGTTGCAGTTGTTGTTTTTAATTTTATTAAAGACACTTATGACCTCAATTCTGCTCTTTTTGAAGAATTTGAAACCAGCAATGGTTATAAAGCTTTAGAGAACATCATGAAATGGTAAGCGAAAAAACATGATTTTTTTAAAATTAACTACAGAGTATTATTATTTTTTAACTTAATTTCTGTCGCCTGTTTGTATATTGTATATTGAAGCTGTGAAGCAGGTGTTCCTGATGATCAGTTTCATCCTGTGGAGGAATTGATTGCACTTATTGCAACATTTATCATGTTTGGAAAGACGGAGCTGAAAGTGGCTCTTTGCATCAGTAACCCTCAACCTCCAGGCTTTAAATTTGATGCTCCTCGAACCTCAGGTAGGTTTAGTATTCACTCAACTTATTCATTGTTCTTGGTCACTTCTAATATTGTAAGTTTCCTCCACAAGAATGCTAGCCATAAATAACTTTGTAAATCATGCATTAATTATTTATGGAAAGGAAGGTTTGGTCCCCAAATGCCAGCATAGTTCAGAGTTTATTTGTCCATCCGCCCTCTTATGACCTCCCTAATTTCCCAAGCTGCCTGACTCTTCTCCCTGCACTGCCCCATGGCAGTGGACTACACTCCTCAGGTTAACAGGAAGCTGAGATGATTATGTCTGGGATGATGAAGTGGAGCCTTCTGCACTAACTCTGTTAACACGCCTCACATCCATTCACCACTGGCCTACAACAAAAGCCATCTATCACAGACACACACTTTTCCATCCCACACTCACGATCCGGGTGTCCAGAATAAATTCACATCAACAAGCCTCTGTAAAACAAAGGGCCAGAGTTTTTCTTTTTAAATATGAATATTTGTGTATAATTTAAGTTTAAAAAAAAAAATTTCAATCATTATTAAGACTTCCTTTGTACAGAGCAGCCTCTTTTGACTTAATATCTCATTCTCAAGAGGGTCTTGTATCCAATATTAACCATCTCTATAACCCTGTTTAGACTAAATTAACGTTATTTGTATTGTTAGACGTACATTTTTCAATGTTCAGCAAGATGGGTTTAAAGCATTTTTTTTTAAAAACTCCAGTATAATCAGTGTATTTATATAAACTCTGTTTGTAGGTGCAGTTGTCAAGAACCTCCCAGCCTTTCTCCTGCTACAGGGGTCACTATTGCGATCTCAGGACTCTCAGTTGTGTTGCCAGATCCTCCTAACCATGCAGAAGATTTGGGAAAAAGAGACTGCAAACTTTTTTCTTTCGGAGTGGTCCGTTCAGACAATGACTCAGTTGGCCTCTTGTGTGTTGTCTAAACCAGCAGCTGTACAGATTTTTTTTTTCTCACTCTTAGAAATGGTAATCACTGTCACATGCATTGCTTGCCTAGCACAATTCGTAGTTATTTACCGTATGATTTTTTTTTGTAGATAATATTCAAATTAAACTATATCCCCCATGAGACCTTGCGGGCAGTGCTCACTGTACTGAAGCAGATGTGGACAGGAGCAACTTTACAACAAATTAATGGGTTGGACTTCGGAGTCGCAGCCGTCAAGTGTTTCCATAGGTAAGTAAACTAAATTAATAAGGAAGCATGCTGAAGTAACATAAATATATAACCTTACTCATTTTTATTTTCTCAGGATTACAGTG
Organism: Chaenogobius annularis; assembly: GCA_015082035.1. NCBI lineage: Eukaryota > Metazoa > Chordata > Actinopteri > Gobiiformes > Gobiidae > Chaenogobius > Chaenogobius annularis. Next base: position 1,489,212 of record BJKM01000087.1, on the reverse strand, counting down.
TATAGTGGTCTTTTAACAGAGGTACTCAGTGACTTGGGCCTGCTCAAGTTGCTTCTTGGAGAACTGCGCAGAAGAGCTAAAATCCTAATAAAGGCTGTAGCTGTCACCTCAGGTAAGGGTTTAGTGTTTTCTTTTCCCAGGACATATTGCCTTTCTAAAAGTGTTTCTAACATGGTAAAATCTTTGTTAATTTCAGATGCATCACAACTTTCACACATCGATGACAATGAAAGGCTCCTCACCAACTACATGCTTCAAGTTGTTTCTACATTTACTTTGCGCTCAATAAAAAACAGTGGTACACAACTATTTTGTTTTATACTGTAAATTGCCAATGTTCTAATCCAATTTTAATTCAAACTTTCTCTTAGTTTCAGTTCGGGAACTCGGTATGGTTCCCTATATCAAGATTTTCTTGAATGAGGATCAGTATCGAGATTCAACTTTGAGCATTTTGGAACAGTTGGCTGAGATCAATCCTGAGGAGTTCATGAGTATAGCCATTGGAGCACTTTGTTCCTCAACACAACAGGAAATCAGACTGAAGCAGGATCTCTTACAGGTACATCTGATAGCAGCCCGCATCCCTGTCACACACCTTTAGCTGCAGGAGATTCAAAATGAGCTGTAACTATGGCCTCTACATCAAATAGTAACAATTCCTAATGTACTTATAACATAATGGGTCAATGAATTTATTTTCTCAGCATGTGGGACTGTGATTGTGTTATAGATAACACAGATTGATTTGCTAAAATAGGTTTAGCTGTTAACTCTGGACTGATGTGATTATGCTGGCAGATTGTGCTGTGGCGCTCTGAAGAGTACCACCTCTGTGAGATCAGTGAATCGGACAGATCTGATTAAAGTTAAATAAGTTACACACCTAGTGTGTAGTGTCCATTTTATAGATGGCAGTGGAGTGAGCACTTACTATCACATATTTTGTATTCAGCATGTGTAGTTGAGCAGGCTTGTGTTTGTTTGTGCCTGTATGGATGTGTGTTCTTTGTGCTGGTGCTAACACAGTTAAAGCAGGTGACAATCAGATTGGGTCCGACCTGGGTTGGCAAGTGTTGAGAGCCATTGTGATTACTCCACTTTCAGTTAATCACATTCCCCTTTGCGTTCTGCCTCGCACATTACCTATCTGATGGATTAGCTGTCCAAATTGAATAAAACTAATGTGATTTGTTCACCCCCAAAAACTAGTTACGCACAATGATTTATGATATATCTATATGTTTCATCAATTTTTGATCGTAATACCTTAATTGACCGAAGGAATGCTTTCAGAAACCATTGTAGGGTTAACACTTTAGTACATTTAACATAGTTTTAATCAGTTACTTTTTATTTCAGTCTGTGTTGAAGGTCTTGGAGAGTCCCAACAGCCGGGATGCCTTCAGGAAGGCTGGGGGCTTCACTGGTTTACTGTCACTTGTGACCGACATGGAAGGAGCTTTTGCTAATCCACCTCAGGCAGAAGCACTGAAGTCTATAGGACATGAGCATCTTTTGAAGATCCTTCTGCTTACATTGCACACTATCGCCCTGGCTGTCCACATACATAGGATAAACGGACACTGTTTTGAGACTGGTGGCTATTATGAAAGACTGACAGAGGCCCTGCTCCACCTGGGCTGCTTCCACTGTAAAACATCTGAGGAAAATTACACAGTTGTGGACAATGTGAACCTTCCTCGGATTGCTGGGGACAACCAGTCACCAGGGAGAACATTTGAAGAGTTTGTTTGTTTAGCAGAGTCCTCAATCTCCTCCCATTCTTCTTTATCTAAATCTGAATCACAACTCATGCTTCCAGTCACTCTCCGGACATGTATAATACTCTTGTCCTACCTAAATCAGTTCTCCACAGGGACCTTCTCTTCTCCCGAGTTAAACTTGGATACAAACTGTGACGATCAGAAACCGAATATTCCTGCTGCGCGTGATTTAGTCGAGGACAAAAGCAGAAAAGCAGCACCCAGTTTCTCTCTTGTCAGTACGGAGTCACATTGCAGGTATGATTTGTTCCGTATTTAATTTATGACATTTTTCCTCCCAAATTTGTACAGATTTTTAAAATGTATTTTGCAGATTAAGATGTGATAGTGTTATTCTTCATCCTGGAGCAATTAGAGTTATTATGACTCTCTTTCCTTTGGTATTTACTCTTGAGGATCCACAGGTATTTGTTAAAAAATGTAAGCCCTTATGAAGAAAGATATTGGTCCATATTAAAACTATGAAGCAATCTTTTTCAGCTTTCCATGGACGTCCAAAACTCAATTGTACACCATCTCCAAGTTATGGTTAAATCGGAGAGAAACAGACAAATCATGTGTGAGGGTGGGCTGATTGCAACTCTACTAGCTCATTGCGGTAAAATGTTGATTGAACCAAAACACCCTTTACATCTGCCAGTCACTCGCATTTTGGAAAAGCTCTCCTCTCAGTCAATAACACTGAAAGACTTCAGGTAATATTTAATCTATAGTTTTTTATCATACACTTATTCAATTTAAGAAATTATAATCATACTTTTTTCCTCACAGGAATTTCCTTTGTCTTGGAAATCCTCTCATGTGTTTGTCAGACAAAATAGCACAAAATGACTTGGAGAATGAGAAAACCACTGACTCTATTGGTAATGGTGTTGTTTGTTTTACGTTAATGTCCATGTGGATTGTTTCATTGTTTCATTCCGTCTTATATTTTTCTACACCAATTCAGATGGAGGCCACTCATCGGAATCTTCAAGAAAGACCACAAAGAGAACCTTTAGCCTACTGAACTCAAAATGCTCTGTGGGGTCTGCCGTTCCCGCTCACCAAATCGTCAGTCTTATATCTATGACATCACCTCGTAGCTACAGGCCACACAAAATCTCAACAACGCCTGCATTTGTTGAGTTTGATATGAATGAAAGTGGATATGGGTAAGCCAGTGTGAATTCAGTGGTAAATAAAAGGTTTGTTACTATTCAATTTTAATCACCATTTTGGAAACCCTTGTACATTTCAGGTGTCTTTTGCTTCCCTCTCTGGCCACAGTGAAGGGGGTCAATGCAGACTCAATTCCCATTGGTGGAACTGGAGGAGGCAAGAACAACTTAAACAATGCTTATCTTCTATCTATTAAACTAACCTTGTTTTATAATATTTTAGATTGCAGAGGGTTCCCTCCTACCGCTGGTCTCACTTACTCGTGCTGGTTCCAGATCAACAGGTTCAGTTCTGCTTGTGAATCTCACCCCATACGTTTCCTGTCAGTGGTTCGTCACATGTCCCGCACTGAGCAGCAGTTCATCTGTTTGTCCATTTCTCTCTCTGCCTGTGATGGCTGTTTGGTTATATCCACTGAGGAGGAGGCCCTGACATACCTGGGTTAGTTCAATTATGGCCTGTGTTAAGTCAGATTAAAGAGTTAATAATTTAAAGTATTTTATTACAGATATGATGGAGCCAGAACTTTCCAGCCCCACATCTTTAGCAACATCACTGAGGTTTCGCTGCTCTAGTCTACTGATCCCAGGACAGTGGCATCATTTAGTTGTAGTTTTAGCCAAGGACATAAAGAAAAGCTGCCTGGCCTCTGTGTATCTAAATGGCAAAGCTGTGGGAACTGGAAAGGTAAAGAATGACTTTTACTTGTGCTTTCACTGTGTGTTGTTATATTGTCATTTCCCCCCCAGATGAGATACATACAGCCATTTCCAGGCACGTATGTCTCTATGGAGCCAACCGCAGTCACAGATGTGTATGCAGTGATCGGGACGCCTGCTCTCTGGAAGGACTACGCTGCTTTAATATGGAAAGTGGGTCCTTCTTACCTGTTTGAGGAACCGCTGACCTCTGAGGCCATCAGTGTTTTATACTCACAAGGCACTGCTTACCTCGGCAACTTCCTGTCTGTGTACAAGTCAGGTGATGTAATTTTCATTTCCTATTGACCCCACCTCACTTATAAATTACATTGAAATATAAATTTTTAGGGGTATTTAGTTATTACTTGTATTAAATTGTCATTATTTATTCATTATTTTTGTTTAATAGCTTCATAAAAGCCCCAGAAATGTAACAGTAAAAAAGTCATTGCCCATTTCGTAGGTGCAGAAAGCTGTTTTGTCTGCTTGCTTATTTGGAAATTGAAAATGTTTTATCTAATCCTCATTACAATTTAGGTGTTGAGTCTAACCCTGTGCGACTGGTGCCTGAAGAGAGGATCTCATTTGGCATCAATCCAGCAATTTCAACAGTGACAACAGTTGCTCAAATCAGGGAGGATTACAATGAAGTGGACTGTCGACTTATTGCTAAAGAGGTGCGTTTTTGGTATTAGTATTTATGAGTCAGAATAGTTTTTAGTGATAATTCTTTGTCATTACAGGTGGGCATAACTTCACGGGATAATTCTACCCCTGTGTTTCTTGCCCGTAACATCAGTCAACACTTAAGTGGTACAGCACGAACCATTGGTGCAGCCCTTGTTGGTCATTTTGGTAGATATGGCTCATCTAAAATAATATTATTTACAGATATTGCAGACACAAGTTTTTATTTTTCCTAGGTGTTCGTGCATTCACACCACAAAGTGCCCCCAATGGATTTTTGTGTGTTGGTGGACCTGCAGTTGTTCTGAGCCTAGTTGCGATGGCACCTGATGATAGCTCGCTTTACGCAGCAGTCAAAGTTCTTCTTTCTGTGCTGGAGACTGACTCAACTATGCAGCAAGAAATGGCACGCATTGATGGCTATAAGGTTTGTTACATCTAATTGTCAATATGAAATGTACTGTTTTATGAATGTGGATTAATAAAACCTTTTTATTGATTTTCTCAGCTCTTGGTTTTCCTTCTGAAGAGTAAGAGCAGTATAGTCAGTAACAGAACCTTGCAACTTGTTTTGTGCCTCTCCGACTCAACAGAGGCAAACTTCAGCTCGATTCACCAACAGAACCTTCCAGCATTTAGGGCACTGATTTCTGACCTGGACGTGAGTACGCTGTCCAGACAGGAATAGAAATGGTCCATGAGTAATTCATTTCGCACTGTCCTCTGGAAGTTAATAATAGCTGCATTTTTCAGGTGTGGCAGACCACTTCTGATAATCTGGACCTTACAGTTCTCAACCACTTTGCTGAAGTCTTGAAGTCCTTCAGGTATTTGTGCATGACTGGACCATAGCATTACAGCTGCAGTAGTAATTCAATTTTCTATTAACTCACACGGTCTGCTCATTACATAACATCCCCTCTTAAAGAAAGAGCTTTTTGTTCAGACATTGACAGACCCCAGTTGGCATCCAGTTGATCATCTACAGTGACTAGTCCCCAGGATAACAAATAAACAGTATAATTAAACTTTGGAAATGTTTGGCAGAAATGTTCACAGTCTGACAAGATGTGCATGACTGAGAGTGTATGAATCACTAAATTAGATTTATTTTTTGTTTCTCTGTGATCTCAGTGATGACAACAGGAATGCAGGAATAATGCACAAAATTGGTATTTTACCAAAGATGTTGTTTGTGCTCACCAATCCTTCTATGAACCCTCGGAGGGTAGAAGTTATTTCTTCTGTTATCACTTTACTTTTGAAAGAATGTTTCAACCCCCTGGACATAAGCAGGTATTAAATCAGCTTCTGCAGTAATTGTTATTATTTTTATTTTTATATGCTTATACAAACCTTTTTTGGTTGTCAAGGCTTGGACTTTTTCTAGTTTATACCCTGCCCTCACAAAGCAATACAACTGAGATCTATGATCTTTCAGACAGCCATCACAATACAAGTGGTATGTATCTCATAGACCGTATTTACACAGTCAGTAGGCTATGGTCTTGCTTAAAAAACAAAAAAATCTTTCTTTTCTTGTGTTGCAGCCGAGAACTCAGGTCTAGTCAGTCACATATATGTTCGAAACCAGATCCTGTGTGTTTTGGACGAAATCCTCAACAATGACAAGTTGCAAGAAAAGGAGTGAGTGCATAATATAATTTTATGGAAAGGTGCGTAGATAATAACTAAGTCTGTTTGCATTTCTCAACAGGGGGCAGGTTGTATTTGAAACGCTGGGCTGTGGTTGGTTCCTGCTTTTCCTTCAGTCCCACCTTCACCCTTCAACCATAAAACTGGGTCTTGTCTTGTTGAATCACATTTTGTTGAGCCCCAGTCGCCTGAACATCTTCAGGGACGGGGTTTCGTCGTGCTCACTGATGGAAGAGCCTTCATTTGCTTTGGGTAAACTTTGGTTGAGAATATTTTCCTTTATTGTATCAATTTACACTCACTTTTCAATTTATAGACAACCTTCGGGTCCAGTCATCTTCAGTAGAGTGTCCTAGAACTGCTTGTTCAGGTTTTGATGTTCTAAAGGAGCTTCTAGTTCCACACTTCAGCCTTTCTGAGGTATATGAGTTCATGGTGGCATTGTTACTGGGAAAAAAATTAAACCATGAAACAAAAGAAAATGTGAGTTAAGCTTACTATGAATCTATTTATCTGCTACCTGCTTCACAACATTACCTTTTACACCCTCTACCTCTACAGTTGCCTTTGGAGGACATTCTACAGGCATATATTGACCTTGAAAAAAGCTATCCGGCTGAACAGCTTTGTGTCGAAGCTGCAACAATACTTCTTGAACTCATCAAAGTCACCATAAATCCAGTATGTAATACAAACTGTTGTTGTATGTTTAGATTTAGATTGAAGAGACACATTTTCTTATGTTTTACAGTCCATTGTTGGAGTAAATCAAACATCAAACACTTCAATGTCAAAACCTGGTCTTGTATCAAGTGTGATGCAGTTCTTCTGTCTTCTTCATAACCTTCGACCCAGAGATCCACTTTGGACTTTATCAGAGTTTCTTCAGACTCTTGCCAGTGTTGTGCATCCTTCACAGGTTTGTTGTAATATATAGTTTAACATCAGCTGAAATTCGTAGTCACTATGTATGTGTGTTTCTCATTACATTCAGGCCTTGGGTGATGAATGTGAAACAACCCTTCAGAAAGCGCCATCCAAAAAGCCAGTGTGTGATTTTCTTCACATTCTTCTCTTGGACAGCCTACTCAATAGTTCAGCTAGCAGCAGCCACCCTGTTGTTATCCTGATGGAGGTAATTGTAACTAGTACATTTTATCATTTTACCGCTACGGCAAAAGTTTTGAGAATCACTCTGATCTGTTACTGCAGTACTAGCTTTCCCCCAAAAGATGTCACTCTTTGCTCAGTTACGAAGCAATGTAGTTCAGCTACTGTTGTTGAGTTATAATAATCATTTTAGTGAGAATGATGAGAAATTGAGTGTTTGTGCCTCAGGAACGTTGACGGTTAGATCCCAGCTTGGACCTGTGCATAGTTGTTTTGTCATTGAGCAAACTACATCACCCGCGCTGCATTAATATGAATGTGGTGTGTGAATGATGAATTAGTGGTGGTCATAGAAGCTGTTGTTGATGTAGATTGTCAGTCTCGTCTCTGAGAGTAGCTGCAGCAAGAAAAGTTACTGAAACTTGTCTCCCCCGAGTTGAGGTGAATGAATAATGCAATGTAAGCTGATTTTGAGTGATATAAGACAGTAACCAAATATAATCAATGCATACCTCTCCTCTTGGATGTTAGTTAATTCTCTTAATTCTAACAGGTTTTGCAACATTTATTTGACAAGTTTACATTTATTGTCACGTCTAGCTGTTCTGTGTTTTTGCACGCACATAGCATTTCAAACATTTAAAGAAATTCATGCCACCTATAACTGCATTTATCCATTGTTTTACAGTTTTCCCCAGATGGAGCTTCACTGGAACAGTCTCTTCTTTTCCATTCAGAGTTGGTTGAATTTGTCATTGACATTATATACGTACTCAGTGGTGAGGAAGAAAATCACATTAATCTATCTTCAAAAGGTATGTTTTTTTAGTTTCGACATGTAGCTTGTGTTTGTTTGTTTGTTCAATAAAAATGCTCTTTTTTAAAGACCATAACACCCAGAAGCCGGAAGGACATCTAAACACCTTGATAGAGAATGCGGTGCTTTTCACTAAGACAGTGGTCCAAAAACTTTATAGTGGAACAATTACTGGAGACTGCAGGAGTTTGCTACACTTCCTTGCTGATCAAATTGTTATGGTAAGATAATTTCCTAACACAGAAATTATCTTCATTACAGACTTATTACTTTTTGATTGCACAATATCATGCCACTCTATTATATTTCAGGTCTTGGAAAATGGACAGACACAGAAAGACAAGATGTTATCAGAGTTCTATTCCTGCATAAACAGAGTGATGCTTTTCTTCCTGTCTCAACCTCAACATTTTCAAAAAGACAAAGATGTGGTGATCCGAACACTGGAGACAGTGCTTGAACGCTGGGATGTTGTGATGGCCACTTACAATGCCAATGTGAACTTTATTACATGTTTTCTCTACTGTCTGTTAATGACACACTCTGGAAGGTAATATTGCACATAATTTTGTGATTGCCATTTGCAACAACGGACATTGTTGTAATTTGTGTTTTTTATTTTATTTTAGGCTTTCTGAGGGATTTGAGTGTACGTATGGAAAAGTACACGACAGAAATGTGCCATCACAAATATTCCCTGTTAAAATCAGACATGATGACAAGTCCAGAAGCAGAAGCAGTTCTATCTCAGGTATAAGATTGTGTAAACTCACGAGTTTGGTGCATCATTATAAATGTTATGTGTAATACAGATGATCAAAGATTAGAGTCTCTCGTGGAGGCCTGTTGGTCACGGCTCATGAAGGAGAGGCAGTGTATGCTTGAGGAAAGTTTTAAGACTGAGATTTCAGCCGGCAATACAGCAAAGACACAGCCCGTCCTCATGACTGAAATCAGCCCTTTGTGGGAGGAGATTATCTATAAAGGCTGGCAACTGTACACGGGTGAATTTGTCAAATATTAGATGATATGATGCAATGGTTATGTGCAACAATCAAAATAAACGTTTCTTTACAGACTCTTTGAAGAAGACTTTTAGCAGTTCCCAAAAGACCTTTGACCGCATTAGTAGTGCTGTTTCTTCGGTTCTGAGCAAACTCAGCAAAGAGCCTTCAACTGTCGAGGTAAGTCTTGTTTGATCATTGGCCTTTACTGAGTTTGAAATCTCATGACTTCAGGCCTCTTGTCCCAAAGTCACAGCTATTTTTGGGCGATGGACCTTCCAGCCCTGTGGGGATGTTTGATTATTTCTTTAAATGGATTTGGATTATCACAGCTGATCGCCCCTGAGTGGGCATAGTAATTGATATCTGTTAGGCCTATCCATGGGAACGCTTACTACAACACACAGTTTGCTGTTGAAGGTTAAGGACACAGTTATTGTTGTTTTTCCCCCTGAAACACGTGGCCCACATCATTAGTTCCCCCACAACGCTTAAGACGCTGAGCCATCTGGAGCAGGGAGCGGGGACATATTACTCAGGCACACAGGCATGAAATTACCGCGTCTGTGTGTCTGTCTCACCTCCACAAAGTCTATGTGCGTTCTTGTTTGTGCACATCTTTCGCCCATAGAAATCACGTCGGCAATTATAGTGGTAGCAATCTGATGAAAACATTATTCATTTGATGTTATTTTTTATCATATCAGTCTTTGACAGGCTATCAGAGAGGGTGATGAATTGTTTTTCCGTTTCAGAGGCAGGAAAGATGAGGAAGCTGCTGTTACTTCTTTTACTCTACAGAGTGTTGCACCATCATAGTCCAGTCTACTCCGTAATAGAACAATAAATTATGTTCAAAACTTAAGTTCTATTATCTGACCTTTTCTGTGAGAACCAAGCAAGTAATTAATTTGTTGCTCTATCATTAACTTGTGTCTCTTATTTGCTGAATTTGAGCCACAGTAATGTTTTCAAAAGAGTATATTATTATTGTTTACTTTTGTGAGGAAGATTCGAATTCTTATTCTTTGTAGGTAATAAATGTCTGTCTCTGCCCTCAGTCAAGCTTCAGTGCAATGCTTCAAGAGATTTATTTCATCAGCAAATGCAGTTTTCCATAATCATATCTGTGTCCTCATATTAGAAAGATAATTAACAGCACTAATGATCACGTTAAGTTCATTACATATTCTCTTGCCTGCCCACAATGAAGTTGACATTATGTTGCCTTATCATCAAAGGTTGCATATTGTTGGGAAGCCATTAAAATGGAAATGAGTGTGATGTTCTGATGTTAATTGCAGAAGGAAGAGATGAGTTATGTATTTAATGCAGCATTTTAAAAGCCAATGAGGTTCCTATCTGCTAAATGGGGTAATTAATGCTATATATTACTTATGTTTGTCAAAATGAAGGAATGAAATTAGAAAATGATGATGCCAGCTCTCGGGTTTATCTGTCACAAAACAAATGCAGCCCACAAACTTCATTATTACACTCTTTTCTTTCTATAATTTTCCCCTAATCTCTCCTCAAATTACCGCTTTATTTAATTCGCCTTTCAACATTTGGATAGAGCTAGACAGTCACTCATTCTGACAAACCACTGTTATTGTCTAGAATTTACAAGTTTGCAACTTTTGCATCTGCTTTTGCTGTTATTAAATACTTTTATACTGTAATATACTGTGCGTGTGTTGTTGCCCAGCCTGGGTAAATGGAAAAGCTTTTATTGGGAAAGTAATCTGTGTCAAACTTGATGCAAATTTTCAACAGTTTTGGCAGAAAAAAATATAACCCAAATGAGTGTGTTAACATCTGTAACTAAGACTTGATATAAATGGTTAGTGCACATTGATTTAGTCCATTAAAAAGCTTTTCTGGGTCAGATGTGAGGATGGACACATGTTGTTTCACTAGTCTCTGAGCGAGCACTACTGCGATGATGAGCTTAATGAAGCCGTTAACACTCAAATACGATCCCGGTGTGTTTGCCCAACATGAGCATCCTGCAGCGTCAGTATGCCTCTGTTTTGGCTTTTTATTTCTATTTCTGTGCCTTACACGGTCTCTTTTAACCACAACGCACCCTCAGACACAATGCTTTTTTCCTTGACTGTTGTCTGGCCCTGTAATATTAATGTTCATGCTAATTGGATCTCACAAACAAATTATTACATATGTTGACAGGGTTATTGTAAGACTGTAGCCACTAGCTTATTTTGCCCACTGAATGCAATTTACTACAAACGTAATTATTTGAATGTTTTGTAATTGCATGAGGAAACAGCAATACCATTATGAAAATAGGATCTCTGTGAACACGTGTGTTGTCTTGTGTTAGAGATATTACTCTTTTCATTTACGGTCATCACTCCAAAGTTTGTTTTTGTTGCAGGAGTTTCTGTTTTCTATGGAGCTGATTCGACAGAAAGGTCAAAAGATGTTTGAACGCATGAGGATGAGTCACATACAGGTTTGACATAAAAATGTAGACTATAGCACTCGGGTGAAAGAACTATAGAGTTTGGGATTGAGCGTAAACATGATATTACTGTTCAGATCAAACCTCAAACTCTCTGTTACTGGCAGCTGTGTCAAATGTCCTTAGAGATGCATTAACAAAGGCATTATGAAAAAGTCAAAGAAAAAGCTGCTCAGTTCCTTGTAAAAACTTTGATCACACTAGGATGGATACTAATGGACGCATCTTAAAATCACAATCTTTAGCTCTATACTTAATAATAATAATAATAATAATTAAACTATTTATTTTGGAGTGGATCTATCGGTCCTTTTACAATTTGAGATATTAAAATATAAAATGTTTCTATTTAGTTTCCATGGTGAGATCAAACATGTTGTGGCTCAATTGAATTAGCATTTACCTTTGAACCTTGAATTTATATCAAAGTCTGCCTGAGTGAGGTGAATTTCATATTACGGGAACTTATGATGTTATCTTACATTATGTTATTTATCCTACAGCAAAAAGCCAGTGAGTGGGAGCGTTTGTCTTCCAAGTGGCTGGATGTGGAGGCTGAACTGTTGAGGGAGAGGGCTATTTTTGGACCTGGACCTGGAGTACTCCTGAGCAGAGACTGGGTACAGGATGCTGCAGAAGGTCCTAACAGAACAAAACCTCACATTCGCAGAAAAACTCAAAGAAAATCTAATAAGGTATTGCTTTAAAATGTTCTGATGTTTAGAAACATAAAGTGGATTAAGTATGAAAAGTATTATAGTTTTTTGTCAACAGGTGATGGTCCCATTGTGTTTGGGCTCAGGAAGTGGAGAAGGTGAAACAGGTCATTATGTGCAATTGTACCATAATAAAAGCAGAAATAAATTGAGGCTATTTTATAATTTATATTTACATGTTCAACTATTATTCTAATCAGAGGCCAAGATCTTGTGTGAGGTTGGAGCTGAAGTGAAAGAAAACATGGTGGATGAGGAGCAGGACAGTATTCAGTTGACCTTCTTCCCTGTTCTGAGTGAAACTCCAGCGAGTGCTGAGGCTGCCTCCGAACCTGGCTTCTGCACAAACTGTTCTCACTCTACAGACTGCTCTTCCATCCGCATCATTCTACAAGAGCTGCAAAAGGGAGAAAAGGTACTTTGACGCAAACTAAAACATTAATAGCTTTATTAGGCTATTAATTACATGTTTGATCATCTGTGTTTTACTATAATGTGGAGGCTCAGTCCAGTTCTTCTCATTCTTCCAATCAGTTAGAAACCAGGATACATGTTGACAGGGGCTCTCTTCACTGCGGCAACCAGCCGCGGCTTTTAATGTTTCCGACAGAAGTATTAATAAAAACAGTGGGAGGTGTTACAAGCTGTCTAACATTCACTTAGTAAGTGTGTGATCTGAGCGAGCGCGTCCTGGTGTCTCACTGTGGTTCAGTGTGTGAGTCCTGCTGAGCTTCCTGTCAAATGAACACAGTCATTAGCTGTAAAAATGCACACACTCACTCAGCGAACATGAATACTCTGAAACACACAAAGGGAGCGCTGCTCGTAATTAGCTCGCCAGCGCCAATAGTGTGATTATGACAGTAATGTGTGCGGGGAGAAATCAATGGTCTGACATTAGGCGCTCAGTCAATAAAAGTCCTTCTTTCCTCCTACTTCCCATCATCGGCTAAATCACTCGGAGAGTGATAACGGATATCTGTGCAGCACAGTTATGAGATAAAGTCAAGTTTATTGTTTTGTATTCAATCTTCAACAACAATCAATTTAACTAATTTTAGCTGGTAGGATTTGGACACATTTAGATATTCTGCCATGAAATCAGACAGTTAAAAAGTCCTGAGTAACTGTACAGTTAATGCTCCCATCGCTTGTCTCTTAAATTAAGTTATATGGCGACTATTATTATCACAGTGGCATCTCGTTAAGTGTGAAAACAGGGGTTCTGATCACTTAGCAGGTTTACCATTGTGCATGTGGCAGTGATTAATTTGTCTAATAATGGCCAGCCCTTCTACTCTACCAACTGTGTCTGGAGTGGAGGTCTGATTTGATTAGTATAAATTGTGGGGGGCCTGGGGCTTTGTTAGGGCCCCATATGTTTTTTGGGTGCTGTGTCCCAGGGGGGCTGCAGGGGGCCAGCAGAGGACCACAGCCAGGTGCACGAACTCTGTGTGAAATGAAGGGAGACAATAGAATTAGCTGCACATTATCACCACGCAGTTAGCATTAGCTACAACGAGTGCATGAGAAGCACCTTTGGGACCATAGTTACACAGCTGAAACAGAGTCTTCCACTGTCCATCAATCAGTCCTTATAATGAAATGTTCAACTGTGTCTTTTTAATAATGATTAAAATTAAAATGATCAATCATGTAAAGCCTGAAGTGGCTGTTGTCATGTCTCTGAAGAGAGGTGTAAGGTGCCTCTCAAAGAGAGACTCATTTTCACCCATGTTTCAGATCAGAGGCAAATTCACTTTCATTTACTGATGTACATAATGCAAACTGTTCAAATTATTGTCCTTCAAAATGTATACAACAAATCCCTATGATTACTCTTCAGAATATGGAATTATATTTGACACATATAACCATGATTACTGATACTGATACTGAATCAATCCTATTCAGGTCAAAGCTAAAATGTGCATAGTGACTGTAAGTGGCCTCAGAGTGACAGAAGGAGTGCTGCTCTTTGGAAAGGACAGTGTGTACTTGTGCGAAGGCTTCACTTTAAGTTCTGCTGGAGAAGTCTGTTGTAGAAATCATCATCCCAGCAGGTAAATCACTAAACATCATTCATCATTTAGCAAATATCCATATAATGTTGTTTTTCTTTGTCAGTGTGAGAAATTCCTACATCGCTTCCATGCTGAGTAAAGATCCGCCAGTGTTCAGCTGCAGGCGCTGGCTCCATCAGGATATAAAGGACGCTCGTTTTATGCGATACCTGTTAGAGGTGAGAGTGAAGCTTATACTGCGATCTCTTTCCTTTTTCAAGTTACTGTAAGTCTATATAAATGTAACAAAGTTGGATATGTGTAACCTATTTGTGTTTATAAGGACAATGCTTTGGAGATCTTCATGAAAAATGGACATTCAGCATTCTTGGTGTTCCTCAACAGGGACCATGTCAATGCTTTTAAGAAGTACCTCATTTTTATGAATTAGACTGGGCTTTAATAGAATGTTTTCTTTTGTATGTCTTAATCAATCTCCTTATGTGAAGGTTGTGCCTGACAGTGCCATCATTAAAAGGAAGAGGTGTGACTGAGGTTATTGCTAATGCAAGGTAAGTTATGTGTTACAATCTAAATACAAAAAACGGTAATGCCACAACTGTTACCTAGCAATCATACTGAAAACAGCCAAAATCCATATAAACAATAATACAATATGACATCTTTATTTTGTTGAATGATCATTTAAACTGTAAGAAAATCAGTTTAGTGTAAATGTCTCGCGCAGGCGAATCGCATATTGATTACATCACTGTTTTTTAAACTCTTAATCAAGTAAAACTATGATAAATATTTACCACAGGTGCTATCCCACCAAACAAAGTCATAAAAACAAGAAAACCTGTCATATAGACTTTAAGAAACTGTTCGGTAGCAATAGTATTTTATAGTAATACATAGCTTTCACTATCCTTGTTAGAATAAATTACATTCATTTAGAAAACCTTTCTGATCCTCCATTCATTCTGGTTGGCTTTAGCCCTGGAGTTTGGTGCCATCAGTCCAGTAAACCTTCTTGAACCTTTTAATACTTTTTCCTCATCACCTACGTTTCTACCTTCTTGTGTGACAGATTTCTGCTTATGGAGTTGACAATTCCTGAGGCATGTCTTGCACAGATTGTTTTCATGAACGAGATACACACGACTTCTCTCTGGCATTTTCTTGTCATCTCCCTGAGAGAGACACACAGGATTCCTTGTTAAATTCAAATTCATCAAGCTGGGGAGATTATTCACAAAATTAGGGAGTGTTTTGAATTGATTGTCAAATAGCCGTAGCTCCTCCAGATTTTCTAGTTTCTCCATAGATGTAGGGAGACAATCCAATTTGTTCATTCCTATGTTAAAAACTTTGAGGTTGGTGAGAGACCCCACAGTTGAAGGTAGAGTATTTATACAGTTATTTGATAGGTTGAGGTACTCCAAATTTTTCAGATTCCCCATTGCCTCTGAAACTGACTGCAGCCTGTTGCTGTGTAGGTCCAACACTTTGAGGGACTGGATATCTCCGATATGTTCTGGAATCTTCTCTATTTGGTTTCTGCTCAGGTCCAGTTCATCAATGTTACCCACTTGGAGGACACATTTTGGGAAAACCACAATTCCCATGTTTGCCAGTATGAGCCTGCGCCGGCCCTCCAAGGTGGTTCTGACAGCCTTTTTGGCCATCTTCAGCGTTACCTTTGTCCCTTTGGCGCTGGGCATTGTTCTAAAACACAGAAGAGTGCAGGGTCAATTTAGATCAGCCATTTTTTTGTGATAGCAGCCCCTGATTTGCAGAGATTTATTCCATTTTAGCTCTACGCGGGACCAAGTAAAATTGTGTAGTGTGTATGTTTGTATGTAAGTGTGTGTTAGGCCGATGTGATTTATTCAGCTATAAAGGCCTATGTATGGCCCGAGGCAGCAGGAGAGGAATGAAACTGTGAACGCTGTGTGTCTCTGTAAGTGTGTGCGTGTTTGCCCTGTGTTGCCCATGGGGGTATTTAAGAGCATGACTCTCTAATTAAGGCTAATGCAGGGGAACAATAGGAGAGAGGCGACACTGGGTAATACAGCAAAAATAAATGAGAGCTGAAGCTTTCTCTCCATTTACTGGATTGAGCCCTCTCTGTTCAAGCATGTCATGAACAGGACAGCCTCTGTGTGCTGACGTAGAGACACTGATACTGTATTGCGTGTAAAGTCAAAGCAGGACTTTGATAAATTGGAGAGTGTTGGAGTGTGATGGGGACTCTCCGCTGTCTAAAAGAGCAAGGTGTTTGTCTGTTTGTGTCGGTGTTACACCCCAAGGCCCTCTCTCGCCTCATTCATCATCCTCAGGATGAGAGAGGTTATTCAGCGCTGCTTGTTCCCATTATAACCTCTTATAGAAAACTATTGCGTGAAATTATTGCCTGCAATTAGATCACACATACTGGGCCAAATTTGATGATTGATTTAGTGTGGATTTTATAAAATACGATGGTCAAGAGTGTTCGGACATGGAGCTATTTGTATCAGAAATTGAGGAAATCTTTTCAGGATTTGACTTTAGGATTTACTTTACTTACCTTTTTTTTGTTGGTCTTGTCATTTCTGGTCTGGGATGGTGAAACTCCTAAATATAAATTAAAAAAGGATTTTGTAGTTGTGTTGTGTGGTGGCGGTTGGCAGCCAGCTGTAAAGGTGCATTTACCGCCACCTACTGTAGTTGTACGTCTTCAAAGTATGTGTTTTAAGCTATACCGTTTTTTTGTTTTTTTTAAAGGAGCGAGAGAAAGAGAGAGGAGAGAGAAAGAGAGAGAAAATCCAAAATAGATTTTGTTTATTGTTGTTGTTGTTGTTGTGTTGCATTTAATGGCGGTTGGCAGCCAACTGAAAAGGCGCATTTACAGCCACCTGCTGTAGTTGTACGTCTTCAAAGTATGTGTTTTACGCTATATGGTAAAAAAGAAATAAAAATAAAAAATAATAAAAAGGGGAGAGAAAGAAAGAGACAGGAGAAAAAGAGAAGTGACTGCATAATGCCTTACATTGTCAAAGTTGCAATTTTTCCTATATCTTAGCATGTCAATGTCACATTTTTTTTGTGACATCATTACTGTGACTCAAGTTTGCTTTGAGGATAATGTCAGCTGCCATGACAACAGTAACGTCCAAAAAATAAACTCACTAGCAGACACGCGCGTCATCCAGCGCACATGTCCAGTGGACATATACTTTGAAGACGTACAACTACAGTAGGTGGCGGTAAATGCACAAATTACGCAGTCAATCGCAATGGCTTCATTCCTTGCATAGCATCTCGGTTAGTTTGTGAATTCTGAAACCTGAACATACAAAGGAGTAATTTAAAATGGTCATCTATCATTAATAGCTGGATTCTAAAATGTACAACTGAGAAACTGACTCTTTACAAATAATGGGGATAAAGACAAAAAATAGGAAAAATGTGCCCAAGAAGAACTCCCAGACCTCACTAACTTGAATAGTTAACTTTACACAAACAAAGAAAAGTGAAGTTGTTTTACAATGTTACTTGGCAACTAAGGTGCTTGGCGCCAGTATTTTACTGCCATGTTAAAAGCTCACAGAGGGAAAAGAGCACACACAGGCTGATGTGCCTACCTAATTGAAATAAACAAATTTTCACTGAAAAGCTGTTTAACACAAGTCAAAGATTGTTGTATTGTTGTTTAATTTATGCTCTTAGTAGTATAATAGTATTATTCTCATAGAGCGTTTTGTAGGAATTCCGTAGTGTCATCTTACAACTGCCCTATTTAAACACGAACAGCTGTAAAGTAAATTATAGCTGGTGTTGGCTAATGAATCTGGAAAAGTTGTACCTTTCCCATGCCCTTTGACACATTTTGACTCCATTTAACTCCTGTTAACATTCTGTTTCTTTGATAATACTTTAAATCACAAAATGCAAGTTCACTCACAGTCTACAGATGGCATCAGATATTGCGTCTTCTACTTTCTTGACTCAAAATGTCCCGCTTGTTCTTAACTGTTCCTACAGCTGTGTACACAAGATTTAAGTTTCCTCCATGCTCTGTCGTCTTCACTGCTCTGGAGCTTTCTGTGTGTTAAGTTTAAACAGGGGTTACCAAGCAACAGCCGGGAGGAGTCGGGGGAAGTTTGGTTGGTTTCCAGGCGCAGAGATTTTAAAATGAGCTGTAGTACCTCTACTTTTTCATCATTAGGTTTTAACTTGGCAACTTGTATTAATACAAGACTAAAGATGGACTAAATGGCATGACACCTGTACTTGTTTGGCCCCGGTTTACTAGTTTATCCTTGGCCTTGTATAGTTCCAGGTTTAGACCTAGATTAGTCCCAATTTTAATGTGGCCCTAAAAACCAAGTAACCATGCCTGAATCAGTGCAGGTAGAACCATAGACATTAAACTACTAATAAACAGGGCCGTTCTGAATGTAGTTTATTTTTATTTTTTTCAGAAAGGCCCCTAATGTTGAAAAGGCTGCTCTTCTCAAGTGGCAGGTACTTTTCATCACCTTTTTTATTTTTTATTATTGCTATAAATTCCACAAATTGACTTTTTTAACAACTCTTCTTACAGCGAGGAGAGATTAGTAATTTTGAGTATTTAATGCATCTGAACACCTTGGCCGGTAGAACATACAACGACCTGATGCAGTATCCAGTTTTCCCATGGATTTTAGCGGACTATGAGTCTGAGGTATAGCTAATCCTTATGTAATGGACACATATTATGCTTTCAGTTTCATACAAATTAATCTGCATGTCTTCTATAGACACTTGATCTTGCCAGTCCTGCCTCTTTCCGTGATCTTTCTAAACCAATGGGAGCTCAGACAGAGAAAAGGAAGCAGATGTTTATCCAGAGGTTTAAGGAAACAGGTGGCAGCGAGGGCGAAGGTAGGTAAAGCCTTTTGTTGTTTCCATATTTGAATGTTATGTTACTTTATTAATATATCTTTACTATTATAGGAGATTTATCAGCACAGTGTCACTACTGCACTCACTACTCCTCTGCCATCATCGTAGCCTCCTTTCTCGTCCGAATGGAGCCATTTTCTCAAACTTACCACACACTGCAGGTGAGGCTGTAGATGCTTCACTTTCTTGAATGCAGTGGAATATAAAATATGACACATAACTGTATTTTTTCATTATTATTATTTTATTTTTATCTTGTCAGTTTTAATCCCTAGTTATATCTATGCATTTGATTTTGTTACCATTTTAGGTTTGCAAACTCATTATGGCTTGATCTCAATATATATGCAAATAATTACAGAAAGTGTCAAAAAGAACTCAGCAAAAAGCCACAGATGTTGCTCATTTACAATTCAGCCTGCAATTGATTATAATAAAAAGCCATGCATATTTGATAGTCTGAATAAAGCAATAAACAGGTTTGCCTGGTGAATTACACTGCCTTTTTGTCTTCTAAAGCGCATTATGAGTGTGAAGTAATATCCATAACTGGATTTCCATCTCTAACTCATTTTGCCAGTATATATGCTATTTCTGTTCATTTGGGTAATTGTTTTAGTCTAAATTACATTCTCTCTCATGAGAGCTCTATCCCAGATTATGAATTTTTACAGAAATAAAATAAAATGCTGGCCTCTTTCATGCATGCAGAAGCGTATATTCTGACTTACCTGATGATGTTTTGTCTTTATACAGGGCGGCTTCGATATCCCCGAGCGCATGTTTCACAGCGTGAAGAAGGAGTGGGACTCGGCCTCTCGGGACAACATGGGCGATGTCCGAGAGCTGATCCCTGAGTTCTTCTATCTGCCCGATTTTCTGGTTAATTCCAATCATATCAATTTGGGTTAGTGCTAAAACTTGTCAAACACTTATTAAACATTTGTGTAATAATATTTTATGTAAAACATTTCATAAAATAGAAAAATACTGAAAAGATTGTGTATGTCCTTAGGCTGTTTGGAGGATGGGACTCCTTTGGGAGATGTGGAGCTGCCACCGTGGGCAAAGGGTGACCCGAAAGAGTTCATTAGAGTCCATCGAGAGGTCAGTGACCTATGGCCCCACAAGTCTTTTACAAATGTCCAATCAGAGCGACCATACAGTCTGAACTATTATCAAAGGAGCTCAGTGACATTCATGAAGATAAAATGATGATGGAAAGTGACTGCCTTGTCAATTTCCTAGGCATGTCTGTGTTTTATTCATCTAATGTTGGTTTAAGTACATATTACAGTAATTGTGCTACAGTATTAGCAAACCCACCAAAAGCTTAATTCAAATAAATGTCTCTTTGTCAAGTATAATAGCTGACATGTATCTAAGTATAAAAGAGCAAGTGCGCTATACAGAAAGTGCACAATGACACAACAGTGCTTCTTTGACTGTATTTGTCCTGTTCTCTTTGCACTATTTTCTTCCCATTATAAGTCACTTCTTCTCTCTGTGCTTCTCTGTTCTGCATTTCATGTTGGCCTGATTCTTTTACAACCTGACCCTACTTTTTCTTTTCTTGGGGCAATGGCAATCATTATCTCTGTAATCTACTGAGCTACGCATATTGCCTACCACTGTCATAAAATTAGTGACTTTGGAAGATTGTTTTTCTTCTATGGACAAATTAACTCAGGACAATATATCCTAGTTATGATTTTTTGCTGCTATTCTTGGAGGGAGTTATTAAGATTGGGGCACAGTATGGATGGTCATAATGCCCACTTTTCTCTTATTAACTGTTCAAAAACAATCTTTGCCTAATGCTACCAAAATCATTCTTTAATTGTAACATGAAGATAAGCTCATAATACAGCTGTGTTTCTGCTGTGTTAGACTTTAAAATGTAATTGTAGAAGATACTGTACAACATCCGAATGAGATTGTTTGTGCTCTTATGTAGAAGTTTCTTTTCTATCCAAACTCAAATATTAACAATTTGACTGATGCTCTCCTCTTGCTGTAATAACAATTCTCTCCCCTGGATTGTGTCACCTTAATGCGGGTGTAGTAGTTTTATTTTATTACTAAGTTTGAGAGTCTCCTGCTCTGTCCCCAGGCCTTGGAGAGTGACTATGTGAGTTCACACCTTCACTTGTGGATCGATCTGATTTTTGGATTCAAGCAGCAAGGACCAGCGGCAGAGGAGAGTCTAAACCTGTTCCACCCATACTTCTACGCCCAGCGAGGAAGGGCTGACTCCAAAGACCCACTCATCAAAAATTTAAAGTTAGGATATGTGAGCAACTTTGGCCAAGTACCAAAACAGGTACGGAATTACCTGATATTATTACTTGTTAGTACAGATGGGACAAGACTCAATTCCTGCAAGATGAGACACAATATTGGGTCCACACGAGACAAGATTTTGGCATCTCTGTGCACAATTATGGCCTCACAATTCTTTTGTTATTTTATAATTTTGCTGTCCTTATAGCACTGCTTTTTTAAACAACAGATTTTCAAAAGGTATATCCATAGCCCGTAAATATCTACAGGTTTAACTCACCAGCACTTAGCCCCTTTTTTTTGTCCTAGCCAAATGTAATTAAGGATATTACAAGATAATTTCTGTTGTTTGGCAATTTCATCTTTCAAGACTCGATGTCTTGTACCATCCCTATTGTTTCGTTGAATGCATGAATGTATACAACTAGAAAACAAATATATGATCAGATCAACTCTACTTTTTTTTCAATAAATAAAAAATACAGTATACAAATATAAAGTATATAATGAATTTATTGTGTATTGATGACGTTAGTATCTTCAGTCCATACTGTACGGTAAATTAAAATGGGAAGCTTTTAAAACAATTCTAGAAGTCAAATCTAACCATTATGTCATTTGTATATTACTTTTCCTCAAACAATGTAATCAAAGTAATAAAAAAAGCAAAACAAAGTAATTGCTCGGTATTTATTGAAAACAATGTGTGGATTTTTACACCTCACTTCAAGTCTACTATGCATTATTTTACAAATGAATTCTTTTAACCCACAGCTGTTCACCAGACCACATGCAGCACGTATTGGCTCAAAGAAAGAAGCAGCAGCACTTTCCGCACCAACTCCATTTTTCTTCAAACTGGACAAACTCAAGACCACTACACAGCCTTTCAGAGGTAATAACTTACTTTTGTAGAAACTATTAAAATCGTTATAATCCCAAAATTCTTAAACAGCATTGCTAGCATCTGTTGAGCAAACTGGATTGCATTCAATTACTTCCCTTTTCATGTGGTACAATTCGTATAGCATCTTACTTATTTTATTTTGCCCCATTTGATGCCAATTATTATATATAAAGATGTAGCAAAGTCTGGTGGGAATTGTTGAAAGCGGGTACATCCATAGATTAATTTACACTGGAGCGATCCGTTTGAGCCACAATATGGAGATGACTCTTCGGCTGAGCCCTACTTAATAATCTGACTATCCCTAAAGGCCCACTGAGACAGAGGAGATGAATCCACGAATGCTCAGGGAGAGATTCCTGCATATTACGTTTCATATTAAATCTCACTGTGTCTGATCTGATCAATAAGCAGATAGAGATGAATAGGAGCAAGGGAAGCCCAGACTAATGCAACTCGTTTCTGGGTTTTAAACACAGATCTGGTGATAGGATGTAATGATTTCTGCCTGTAGCTGCATGAATAGGTCAATTACAGGTACAATTATGGGCCCAAACACATACAACTTGTCCTGTCCAGAAAGCAGGTGTTCCCGTTGGACTGAGCCTCGCTTGGAGTAATCTGGGAATAGTTTTTAATTGCCCTGTTTTCTTCAGTCAATTTAATGAAAATCCTCTACAAGTTTACTAAAGTACCAGACTCTTTAATGTGATGCTTTTGAAGAGCCATTACCTTTTATTTGGTCAGGCAATTTTATACCTATAAAGGCAGAATAAGGTCACACTTTTTGTTTTACTTTTTCAGTAGTTGCATTTTAACAAACAAATCAAGCATGTTCTCTTCTTCCTTTTTATATTAAAATCCAGAACTCTCCAAGGGACCAGTTGGGCAGATAATGTGTGTAGACAAAGAGGTCCTGATTTTGGAGAGAAACAGGCTTTTACTTTCACCGGTGCTGAACTGCTTCTTCAGTTGGGGCTTCCCAGACAACAGCTGTGGTTTTGGAAACTACACCTCCGGAAAGGTACTCCTCAATTCATAGCCTTTAAGCAGAAGTGGAAAGTAATGAAGTATAAGAGTTAAAGTACTAGACTTTGTTGATATCTGTACTTTAATTAAGTCATTTTCACTGTGAATACTTTTTACTTTTATTTCTTATCTTTTTAGAGCAGGTATCTGTACTTTCTTTTCCACTACATTTGGTGACATAAAATTCACTAGAAAAACATTCAAATTGACCTTTTGTTGACCAAAAATCACCACATTTAACACTTTAAATGTTCTCAAATTCTGTGTGAAATACTTGCTTTTTACTTGAACATTTTTAAACGGGTACTTCAAAACATTTACTTAAGTAGATTTTTTTGTGACACTTTTACTTGAGTATTTTCTTGCTCCTGTATCTGTACATTTAGTTAATTAATAACATTTGTGTACGTCTTCCACCACTGTAGTTTCTTTTTTTTACCTGCACATAAGCAACTCATAATTTGAATGTATTTCTTTAGACTTTTGCAGTGTTTGAGGACTTGTGTGTCTGGGGTGAGACACTGTGTGCCGCTTGTCCAAATCCAACCACCGTCATCACAGCAGGGAGCAGCACAGTGGTGTGTGTGTGGGATGTGGCTGTCACTAAAGACCGGCTCAGTCATATGAAACTCAGACAGGTGAATGTGTAAATAATGTATCCATGATGTGCGCATTTGTGTTGTGCCCCATTTGTCATTTTAGCAATTTAACATGACTGTTTTGGCAGCCATTATACGGGCACATAGATGAAGTGACATGCCTGGCTGTGTCTGAAGTCCACAACATTCTGGTGAGTGGGTCCCGTGACTTCACCTGTATCATGTGGGATCTGGAAGAGCTCAACTATGTGACGCAGCTCACAGGACACACAAGCAGCGTTTCTGCACTAGCCATCAATGAGCTCACTGTAAGTCAAGCAACAAACTGTACCTCCTGTATACCCCTCTGTGGCTTTATGTTGTTATTTTGACTCTAAAGTAAGGGAGGATTCTTGCAGTTGTTACCTTGTTGTTCCCGTTGTGTGCCCTCTTTGACAGGGAGACATTGCATCATGTGCGGGGTCCCAGCTGTACCTGTGGACCATGAGGGGTCAGTTGTTGGCCCGCTCAGACACTTCCTGCGGGCCTCAGGCAGACATTGTGTGTGTTAGCTTCTCACAGCGCCTTGACTGGGATGCCAGGAACGTCATTGTGACTGGCTGCTCTGACGGCAGTGTCAGGGTGAGTAAAAGTTTGTATAGAAGTTTATATCTTGAGTTGAGCTTCAAACATACAAAGTGTGGTAAAGGGTTTGTGATCATTCTTTTATTTGTGTATTTAATGTGAATGTGCTTCTTTTTGCGTTTCCTCTAGATTTGGAGGCCAGAACTCACACAAACACAATTCCCTGACTCTCCAAAGGAGGTTTTGTCTATGGGGCAGGGACAAACAGCACCAGCAGACACCAATGTAGCTCTTGGTAAGAAATCACATGCAATAATAGTCAATTCATGAAATCACTATAGAGAGTTGTTGACAGGAGGAGATCAACTCCAGTGCTTTCCATTAATGTTGGCTCCCCATAGTCTAATTTTCTCCCCCTCAGTTTAAATCAAGCTGAACAATAACAGTTATGACAAATTACACATGAAAAAAGTAGCTATAAGTTTCAAAACTGTATATTCAAATAAGGATTGTCTGTATCGCCATAGTCTCTGTAGAATCTGTGGAAATCAAGGGACTTGGTGTAATAAAACAAATGTATCTTCAAAGAGAATGTAAGAATCATATCACTGGGTAATTAGATAAAATGTGAAATGACTATTTTTAACTGCTCATCATGGAGCCATACAGCGTGTTTCCAGATAACTACAATGCTTCGCCCATCCCTCACTAGCGTTAGGGCTAGCAGAAATTATGTTGTTATAAAGTTATTAAACATAGAGGCCGTAAACACTGATGAGTAATTCTGCTGACGTGTGTGAGCGTGTTAGAAAGCAATAATACCCGGCTCCAATTTGGGATACGTTGGTTACAGCCTCCTCGTAGGAGTTTATGCTTCGGAAATTACAATGAGACAGGTCTGTATGTAACACGGAAGCATTTATATTCAGACCATTTCTTTTTGTCGTAGCTGACCACATATGATGAAGACTTTGGTGTGCACTGTAGGTTATAAGACATACTGCTAATAAAAAATATTCCTTTTATCTAAAGTAGGCAGCTCACCTAAAACATGGGAGAGACATCTAGTGTTGTGTCATGAGCTGAACAGAGGACATCCCGTGTCACAAAGACGCTACAAAAACAACCCTGCTGTCACTGCGCTGGCCATGTCCAGGTATGTACAGAAAACATGCTGAATATATTGAACATCTCACCCTAAAGGTGCCGGTCTGTGACATTTTTAATGTTGTGCAGGAGCCATGCCACTTTGCTGGTGGGTGACGCCTGGGGTAGAGTTTTTACCTGGACGTGTGAGTGATCCAGTCCACACAATTATTTATCACATTTTAACTACTACATCGACTGAATATTCAGACTATTGTTACATATCTATTCTGGGTAAAACATTTTATTAATTTCATCTAGCTAAATGTTTGTTTTGTTTTGTTGTTATAAAATATATTTATAAACTGTAAAATGTGATACAATTATCTCTAAACTGTCTGTAAATACAATGTGCATTGCTTTTTGTGCAATGCCTTGAAGAAAAGTAACATTCATGAATATGCCAATTAATAAACATTCTATTATTTAGTTCTTTCCATTATAACTTACTTGTTACTATTTATTCAACAACAATTGCTGTTGACACATGAAAGTAAAAAAGATGGATCTAGTTCTTAATGCATGAAACTTTTGATGTCTCCGTGTGTTGCTGGAAAAAGTCTGTTTCAGTAAAAAGTCAAACATTCCCTTCAGTCAGCACTTTAGCTTTTTTCAAACATTGTAATGTATTTCTTTGGTGCATTTTTGTGGTATCAACAGTTCAGAGTGCTCACTGGTAGGGAACACATTTTCTTTGTTGTTTTCTCAACAGAATTTTCCATCAGAGTTGGAATGTGAATTTATGAGCATTTGAAGAGTTGTTTGCTTATTCACTTGCTACAATCCATGTCTGACGTTGCATATCGCCCATTAATGCTGTGATCAGGGTAATATGTCTTTAAGGTACAGGTATTAGGAGACATTTTATGAACCATAGACTTAAGATATAAACTACAGACCATTTGTAATAACTAACTTTGCATAGACATCACTATAACATTTATCCATAACCATCAATACTCCAAATATTGATAGTTATGTCTTCCTTTCAGAAGTTGTCAATGCTGTGAAGGCTTGTTTTCCTTCTGAGCCGAGTTCTCATAAGCACTCAAGCCACTCCCCTCTGTCATAACTAAAGAGGTCTCTCTCTTTAACCTTTATGTGTGTGGCTAATTGTGCTAAGTGGAGTAGCTTAATAGAGTGGAAAATAGTGCTCATAATTTTCCCAGAGAGCGCGCAATGACCTTCTCTAAAGACAACGGCCATCTCCATTCTCTCTACCCCACTGGTTTTACGATATGAAGTGTCAAACCACTGGGTTCCTCAGAATAATTAAATCAAATAAATTATTGCACCTCGGCAGAACCATCTTGTAGCCTAACCCAATTATAATGCACTGTAAAGCTAATTATTAACCATGATTACAATTAGTCTAATTTGAATAAATGTAGTCATTAGCGGGTTCAACCTCGTCAGGGGCTGTGAACTGTGGGGGATGATGTCCTCTCTCTCTCTGTGTGTCTCCCACTTGATGGCGCATTATTTTCCTTCAGACGCCATCTCCGTCTTCATTGCCTTTTTCACACACTGACCTTCACAAAATGGCCTGAACCCTTCACCTTTTCAGGGGGTTTGAGTGTGATGTCTGGAGTTAAATCTGCTTTGTCCTTGGATTCTGTCACCAACTATACCTAGTTTTGTAACATAAACACACAACTTGCTATAAAGTTTTTCAAATGTGTCTTCTCATGAGAGTTACGGCGCTTCAATAGAATAAATGACTAACCAATGACTCAAAACCAGTCCTAAAATTTTTCCCACAAACCCCCGAAATGTACTCTAGAAACCCACAAACATATTTATTGACCACATACATTAATTATGATGTTATAAATGAAAATGAAAAGCAGAATTTACAGATCCCTCAAAAGCGGCAGTAAAACAGCCCAGCCAATAGTTTTTCTACATCATCTCCTGAGTTTAAACAAGAATAATACGGCATTCTTACATGCCCACACATCTGGTGAACAGACCAGCCGAGCCAACACACAATGTTAGAGTTGAGGCATAAAACCAGTTCACTAATGCCATACAAAATGACTGTTTAACGTCAAAATAATTGTCTATAAATATTGTCCAGGGTTAGTTAAGAATCGGGTTAAGAATCCTTTAGCTGCCCAGTTTACACCTGCTTTTCCTGGAAGAGGATCTGAGCGTAAACGGTGTCCGAGTCGGAAGGTGCAGGGTCTACACTTGACAAGGTCGAAGGGTCGGGTCTTGGTCGGACCAGCTCCAGCTCTGCATAAGTCAAACTGTCCTCCTGCAAAACTCGTGTCTGGATACGAGAAGCAGAAATTTAGGTCAAAAGGATAAACGCAAAGATTAAATGTTGTTTGCTTATGTTTTCTCTATAAACAGTAGTGGTCAGCATTGTTATAGTAAACATCTGGCTTGGATTCTACATAAAACATTTGTTGACTAGATTTCAAATCTCTGTCAGGACATTTTATTTATTCCGTGTTATGTTTTCACTAATCTAATCAGTGTGTTCTTGTGACAAACAGAAAACCTCAATTTCTATATTTCACGGCAGAATCACGAAACTAGCACCCTTAAAATCACTTCAGGAAACATCCTGCATCTCTTTTACACGTTTATTGTAGATATAAAACTAATGAAGCGCTCTAAATAAATAATAGTGTATGAAAAGCAATAAAGCTAAATAGAATTATCAAGCTCATAACTGAATGAAGAGACCGTAATAAATTCCAGTCGACAATCATGCAGTCGTGAAACAAATTCCCCTTTGCATGTACTTCAGTGAGAGTCTGCCAGAACAACAGAGACATTTTATGTTTTGAGAAATAATATGGAAATGGCGGAACGTCCCCAGTTGTGTCATTTAGCAAAAGTGGAGTGAGTGAATACGACTTACATTAGCAGCTCTTTGTTGTAGCAGCTTTGACCTTTTGGGCTTTTGGGGTCTCTTTGCAGCAACGGGGACTAAAAACACAGGACATAAGACAATAATAAGAACAATAATGGAAGAAATACATGTTAAAATAATGAAACTTTATACTTTACTCAATAAGAAACACACTTTTACAAATACTGCCTCTTACATTATTATTGTTATTTTTCATGCTACAATTAATGATGACGCCACGACTGCTACAACACAAAAGCAAAAACATCTCCATGAAGACAAGCAGGTGGCGGAAAAATTACACAGTGCACCTTTAAAATAAAAAATAAAAACACTTGAAAATGATCTAGTTTGTACTAACTTCTATACTTTTCGACAATGCCAGACATTTTTCTCACAAAATTTAAGTGAGACTTGATATTTCTGTGTGGGGAATGTTATTTTCCATTTAGAACAGTTGCTACTGTATCTTTTACCACTATTGTTTTCCTAACCCACGAAGTCCTCCTGTCAGGATTATGGGGTGCTGGAGCCTCTCTCAGACTTCTGTAAATGTCTGGACGGAATTTCATCCATAAAAACATCGACTGACACTGAATTGACTCCTCCACCCTCTGACGCAAACAGAATACTAAAAAATCCCTATCATCTAAAGCCAAAATCTGCACTATATAACATTGGCTTGCTACAGTGGAATAAGTGCTGTGACATAGTAAGTTGCATTACTCTTACCCTTGTTTGGTGTATGCGGTGGGGGCTCCAGCGGTAGTTTAGGTGGTATTATTGTTGTTCTGGCAGGTATTGTGGGTCTTGTGTCTTTTCTCAGCGCTTTTGGAGACGAGCTGGACGAGCTGCTGGAGCTGGTCACAGTTTCACCTGAGCTGTAAGGGAAAATACACAACTTACCATGTGGTTTGGCCCAAAGCTGGATGAACTAAAAGTATTCAAGCTTTTGCTACTACTCTTACAGCAAATTACAATACTGCTACTGTGAGCGCAGCAAAAACTATAAACTATAGTCTAAAACTATTCCTACTGTTATACTAGTAAGACTACTTTTATACTGCCATAGTTTTATAAAATGGACTAAATATACATAGTTGCTCTTCTACTCACCATTGGCTATTGATTTCAAATGCGTGATTTGTATATATGTAATAAAGGGACAATTCATATTAAAAACAAGAAAATGTGGATTATTGCTTGAATTCTGACAAACCTGCTTTCTGGACACTTGACAAGAAGATAACTGGCTGTAAAAGAGTACAATTTATTAATCTAATGTGGTGGTGAATTAACAAACTATATGTTAAGTTTTCTTACTACTTTCTTTACTTTTGAGTCTGTGTCTTCTGTAAAAGTACTGGCAGGAGAGGACCAAAGTGAAGAGGAAGATGGACAAAAGACCGAGGC
Organism: Chaenogobius annularis; assembly: GCA_015082035.1. Lineage (NCBI taxonomy): Eukaryota > Metazoa > Chordata > Actinopteri > Gobiiformes > Gobiidae > Chaenogobius > Chaenogobius annularis. The sequence continues at coordinate 1,459,343 of BJKM01000087.1, read as the reverse complement.
AGCAGATCAGCACTGCACCCAGGTACACATCTGAAAATGCACAAAGAATGCGCAAATAAAGTAATAAAGGTGATAAAGAAATGAATAGTCAATGTTAGCCAGAATACCTGCATACCACCGCCCCAGTCCTTCCCCTTTGCTGTTCTCATGAGTAAAGTGCACTGGAGAAACAGAATTAAAAGTCAAATGTTGAGGACAGAAGTGTGGCTATTATAAAAACGTTTGTTGTCTGGGGGCACAGGTCCAACAGAGATTACTTTTTTTAGTGGTTTCCAGAAATATCAAGCCTCTGTCATGAGGAGAGAGACTACGACCTCATCCGCCAAACCGACCACACAAACACTACACTACACACAGAAGAGAGGCCCAACGGACTGCTGTTCTTGGATTATATTTGGGAGTTCCCCATTTCTCTACATAACCACTTCCCTTTAGGGTTTTTACATTCGATTGTTTACTCTTTACATGCGTCGTCCTGGTCACATTGATTGACATTTACAGAAGCTTGTACAGGCTATGTGCAGCTTGTTTTTTTGGAAAGAAATACATTGTTTTCTTTTAGTCCCAACACTGATACCAAATATATTGGTATAGGTTGCGTTCTTGAATTTTCAGATTCAGATGGAGGACAGGACTCAAGTTTATGATCGGCAAACCTGCTGTACCTTATCCTTATTTGTAAAGGATTGGCCCCACAAATGTTTAACAATGTTATGGGGTTAAATAATTAAACTACTTTTTGAAGCTATTCTTTTTTAATAGCAATTTAATTTATACTGACAACATTTCATTAAAAGACAACTGCTATGACACAAGCTGATGAGTTGAAATGACATGCAGTTAGGGCACGCTAAAGTTGATTATGAAAGTTGTAAATGGCACACAGCCTTACACTGCGGTTAACCAGAAGCTGGCATCAATAATCCACTGTTCACACGTCTCATATCTCACTCCTGAACATCTACTGAACAAAGAGTGAGCTGCACGGATTTCCTTTCAAAAAATCATCAGGTACGAATTAGGCCCATGTGTTTTGGCTCCGTTCAACTGTGAAGACTTTGGTAGAAACCAGATTCTGAACTTGGAGGAGGGAAATTTGAAGTATGTGCTAATAAAACTAGAAGACCCTTTCATTTTGAGAGAAGAAACAACAAGCGCATGTGGTCTGAAGTTGGGATTTCAACTGTCTCCCCAGAGCATTTTGTGGTCTAGGAGGCAGATACCAGCTTTGTTAAAATACTCAAACAGGGGAGATTCCTGGTGTAAAGCTATAAATTAGTTTCCTTTTCGTTTACCCTCAAAATGTCAGCACTTGTGTTTCTGTCTCTGTGGCAAAGCGTGGCGGAGATGCCTGAGGTTGTGTGGCTTCCTCAGTGGGACATTGACCCAAATTTAGGTCAGGGCGTTGTCACATAAATTTCACTTTTAAAGCTTTAAAGTAAATTAATATCTTGTGCACCTAACAATTTCAAAATATTGTAAAAGTATAAGTCATTTCCATTGTGCTGAATAGGTGATTTTGAGTTAAGTAACAAGCAATTATGTCCCTAAAATGTTCCATGTTGAAATCTGCAGTGTCCCTTTTTCCTGAGGTTTGCAGAGGCCTAAACTCAACATGCTGATGTAATGTATTTCAGTTTAAGCTGAGCCAGCTCAGCGCTCTCTCTACCTTTCCCTCTGCGCTGGTGCAGACAGAGCTGCCTGTGTGAGGCTGTGAGCTCATTGTTTTGAGATGGAAATGCCAGAGAACTGGGGTCACACTCAAAAACACGTGTACAAGGTTTTTAACTTCAATAAACAGACATATTCAAAATAAATAATAGTGTTAAATGTTCCCTCTGTGTTCCACTATCAGCTGCCGATTTTCCTTTATCCAGTTGTTTCCATTAGAGGATCGGAGTTTGACTGCAGAGGGGATTCCTTGGAAAGAAATAGATGGATTTTGCATAACATTGGAAGATCACAGATTTCCTTGGTTACTGTTTGCGGGTGGTGTGCACTTTAGAATATTGTGAAAGAAAAGATACATAATGCAAAGTTTGCAGAGCAGAGCAAGTGAACAGGGCAAATTTTAAAAGCATTTAAATATATCATTAACAACCAATCAGGGGCATTTAAGTGAGACTGGGTTGAAGATAAACAAAACTGAGAATCTCTATATTTTTGGGATTATTCGAAAAACAATATTCAGAAAGAACATTTGCCTTGGGTGAGGTTCAAGTATCACACAACTGTGGGCGGGGAAACTGTAATATTAACCACAAAAATGCAAAAATAAAACTTAAGATTACAAAACAAATGTATCTATTTTAATTAATCACCAGCTGTTTGTTTTCACTGTTGGAATCTATATATTTATTTTATCATAGCCTATACTTAATATTCTAATTTTGCACAAACAACACATTTGATATATGACATTTTGATATGTTTCATAGGAATGTGTGAATACTTGCCCATTAGCTTTGTGCTGCTTGTACCATTAGAAGAGGCCCTCCATGTGTTCCTGAGTTTGTGTATCTCCTGAACCCTGCAGCTGTACTGTCCCTGGTCCATCCTGGACACATCAAATATCCACAAACGGAATAGCTCGCCCTCCTGCTCCTCAAACAGGCGAAACTTGGACCGAGGGAAAAGCCGAGTGTAGTTTCCATAGAGCTTGATTTTTTTTATTCCCAGTTTGGCAATGAGAAACTGATCCGGCTCTTGTGAAGGATGAATCGATGAGTCCTGGGGGCTTTTCGTGGGGGACACTGGAGGGGAGAAGAACCACCGCAGGATGAGGACGCTGTTGCTCCTCTTGCGTTGGGACACCAGGCAGGACAGGGTCAAATTGTCCCTCTCCGTTACCATAACAACAGGGCCCGGCGTCACCGTCACATTTAAGGCATGGCAAACCTCTGCAGCATAAAACAAAATTGCATTCATTTTTCATCTATATGGCTAGTAAGATTAATTGGTTAATTGATAATCGTGTATATTCAGGTAACAATATAATTGCAAAAAAATATATAAATAAAATTGTGAACATTTTAAAAGCAAAAGTTATTTCAACGTAACATATACTACTAGTAAGTAGTAGTAAGTGTAAAGGGATTTATTCAATTGAACTTTACTTAATCATTTAGAAAGTTTGATTTTAAAAAGCTAGTCACATACTAGGTAAATGATCTATTAGACAGCTAATAATCTTAAAATTGTATTTTGTAGTCGTCTTACAAAAATGTTACCACAATCACTTTATAACATGACATTCCTATTATTGGCATTTTTTCTGTAATTAATTAAGAGATTGACTAATACTAAATGTGCTGTCAGCAAGATTGCTCAATGTACAATACATAGGCAAATGTAAAAATGGCAGACGCCTGTAATCTGGGAAATTCATATTTTGGCCTTTAACTGACCTTTCCTTAAATCTTCCTAACAACAATGATTGTTAAACAAACTGTATAACTTGCCTTCTCTTATACCCCACATGCAAATTGATTGATTTGCTGCCAATTAAACATAATTATAGCATTTTGGACTCAATGTTTTATAAGCACACCCTCAGTGGTGGCTCAGATTTACAGCCTTGGACAGACTCAATCTTTTTACAGCTTCTGCTTAACATGCAATGGGAATTTAGTCTGTCAGTGCTTGAAAACACATGGGGTTTTGGGATAACAAGAGTAGATTTCAGCCGTCTTTTTCACTCTTCTGTGTGTTTGTGTTTTATCTTTGTCCAGATGAGTCAAGTATTTTTTGCAAGAGACACAGAGTCTGGACACAAGATGTGATCAGAGAGGAGAGGAGCATCCACAGGTGGAAAACATCCATCTTTGGTACAGTACACTCAAAACAGGCCGGTACCAACACGACAAGCTAACAGGGACCATCTGGGCTCCCATGCTGCTTTCTTGGTTTTTATGTTAGCTGGAGAATCTGCCTCAGGGTCCTCTACTGTTTGAAGTGACAAATCACAAGGGCAGCATCATTAGCAGCATCAAGGCATCTTTATGGCATCAATACAAATGACTATAAGTAGGCCTACCACTGATCACGTATCGTATGTCCTTGATGATTCTCTCTATTTACCTAAATTTGGGAGTGGCACCAATAATTCAGAGCCGTGGGGCTTCTTGTGGCTTGTCTCATTTTGTTAATTATCAAATAGATTTCCCCCAAATGGAAAAACAGATATTTTGAATTAGAACGTTTGCTAAAGGGAAAGAATTTTGTTTTTCCTAAATAGTTTCCAATTTAGTTTTCCAACAAACAATAAACCAGATAAGTTACGTCATGTTGTTAGAGTGCACAATCTTTTCCTGATTTTTTACTTAATAATTGATGGTCAATCGATTATACAGCCATGGTATGTGTCCAAATGCATTTTCTCAGTAGTTGCTGTAAACAAACTGAACTTACCTGTGAGCAGAGCTTTAGTTAGGACAAAGGCCACTATAGAGAGGTACATTTTCCACAGTCAGTGAATCCATAAACAGCTGTTTCTCCGGGAGCTACATTGAAAACTGCAGCTGGCTGCAGGACCTGCCAGAGCCGTACCCAGCATTAACTCCTCTCCTCTTTCTCCTCTTCTCTCTGTAATGTGAAACAGTATATGCTCTGTTCCTCAAGTTAGAAACTCCCACTTTTCTCTCTCCCTCTCTCCATCTGCCTCTGCCTCTTTCGTTGTGTCCTGCAGAACCTAGGAAATGTCATTTCCTGTGTTCTTGTGAGAAGTCTTGGACCGAGGCCCAAACCCCTCAAAACTCAAGAAAAGTCTAAGTGTTGGTTTGTGTGTCTCCATGTCTTAAAATATCCCAGAAATTGTCTAAACATCATATAGCCTGCTTCCTTTTAAAGATTAGAATCCTAAAATTGAAAGCACATTTCATTATACTAATCTTGTGAAAGCTCTGCAGTTTTTATGTAAAGCCAGCTCTTACTTATAGTTGTATGAATGTTGTGTGTACAGATGTTGAACTGCTTTTCCCTGTCTGGCTGCGGGACAGAGTGGCATGGGCCTGTCTCTCTGTGGTTGTCAGACAGTCCCGGTGGAGCGAGGCCTGCTGCTTTATTGGGCAGGGTAAAGTGCTGAGACAGGACTTCTGCTGCAACTCCAGAGTCCTGCCAAAGCCAAATGGAATTACACAACACAATTAACCCTTCAGGTATTCAAAGACTTCTCACAAAGCTACACAACCTGTTTATTAGATTCTTAAAAGGATTAAATAAATATAATAGAACTTTTTTTTTTCTTTTTAACTTTATCGTAGGAAAAGTTAATTACAAAGCCTATGTTATTTTATGGCTTATTGCTACTTTAGTGTGTTAGTGTGTGTGTGTGTGTGTGTGTGTGTGTGTGTGTGTGTGTGTGTGTGTGTGTGTACGCGCGCGCGTGTGTGTGTGTGTGCGCGCGCGCGTGTGTGTCCACTGCCCTATTTTTGCTCATCTCTGCCTCCTCGTGGCGCACGATGCTACTTTCGAGAGATCGTGTGGTGTGGTAACAGGAGTCGAGTCCAGGTAAGGTCATAATTGTTAAGTAGTCAAGTTATATATTATGATTATTATCATTATATAGTCAAAAATAAGTTTAGAAGCACATGTGCAGAACTGAGGGCATAGGTTGGCTTAGCTAGCATAGCCTAGATGAACTAACGTTAACATTAAGCATTAAGAAGCTAACTTATATTTCAAGTTGGAAATAGCAATTAAAATGTCAAAACAAAATATTATCTTTTGTATGGTCAAAAGTTTTCATAATTTTACCTATAGGCTGAAACCAATGAATAGTTATGAACAGTTTCATAGCTTTTTCCCCCTCAATCTATGACCCAATGGTTAGAATGATAAACAAGTTAGAATGGTTAACGTTAGGGCTATAAATTAGATTTAGGAACCATAACATACAGTTCATGTATGGGGAAACATGCATTGGGAATAATACTAAAACTTTAGTTAGAGAATACTGAATACCTGCATTATTTTGTATCATATTCCGTTACGTTGTCTAATCCGAGTAATTGCATTTGTGATATACCTTAAATTTGATGTGTTCTGACTTGTTCAATACAAAAAAGTGTTGAAATTGTTAGCATAGAATGGGATACTATTGTCTTGGAATGTGCGTAATACCATGTACGTTACTGTATTCTGAATACTTAGAATACTGTCACAATGATTCGCGTTATATTAATGTGTGAAAACACGTCATATGATTAAAACAGACTTTTTTTTTATTGTTTCAGTGTTTGTCATGCACTTATTTATAAGATAAGAGAACCTTTAACACAAATTAGAGAAGGAAAAATTGCACACTCACTCACTATAAGAGATGTGTTTTCTAATATTTTTTCTCTCTAATTCAGTGCAGTTCGAAGCCTGAATTGTATGATCAAGTTCCACAATGTATTCCTCTGATTTTAGAAAAGTAACTGTTTTCTGAATACCACCAATAGCTATTTAAAAGAATGTAAAAGGAATTAAAGGACTGCTATCTGGTCAACATGCTGCTGTTAAAGGTGCACTGTGTACATTTTCTGGCTGGGGAGTCCACTACCTGCTTGTCTCCATGAAAATGTTATTGTTTTTCCTAGAATGTTCCACATAGCATTAAAATCATCTTGCATTTATTCAATGGTGTTTTTATTGCTCAAATATACCTTATTATACTTTAGTATCTTCTGTGAGTAGGCTGGCCTCTCCACAGTTCTGAACCTGTAACTTGTCTCCGTACTGTGGAACATTTTAGGCAAATAAATGGTAGGTTAATTTTTGTCTTAAGTGATCAAAACAATGACGCAAAGACCTCACAGAAATCTGAGTCTTGTTTTTATTAATAATTCTTAAGCATGTTTTTTTTACACAAAGCTGTAGCGATCATAGTGTGCTTTTTATTACAATCATATTACACAGCAACACAGACTCAAAACCTCAAGACCACTTGAAAATGATCTAAGAAATTATATTCTTCAAAACAGAATTATAATCACATAATTTCTTACACTGTCACACTGTGCTTCATACCATCTCCAAACGTCTTATTTGTTGGACACTTTTTAAAATGCCATGCAGATCAAAAATAAGTACATTTCTATATAAGATTTCAGTATGGACATTGCACTCACATAAAACCTGCTACAGAATACAATAAAGTGTTAGCGTAGTATCTCAACAATCATAAGTCAAATGGAATGGTATTTGTTTTTTCTGTAAAACAATAAACAGCTCGATACACTCGAAAGCAGCAGCAATAAATATTACACGCTAATGAATTGTCTTTAACTAGCACATTTTATAGATTGGGTTCACATTGTAGAATTTGATTACTGATGGATGGGATACACTTTTAATGGAAGGAAATAATTACAATATCTTTAACAGAAAATGTTACTTTAGAATTCTGATAAGCCTTCCAGCTCAATTTTGAACTGTTGGCCCTTTAACATTGTGTATTGTGAACTCAACCTCAACCTTCTCTTTTGATTCCTGTAGCCTTCCTTCTCACCAGTCAGACACTTCCATAAAGTCTTCCAGTTCACCCATGGTAATAATATCTCGTTTCCCATATCTTGTGTTGACTAATTGATTGTCACGTTCTGATATTGCTCCTTGAGATCCCTGCGTGTTGTAAACTGCATGATGTGCTTTGTCCACATTATTTACTGTATCCATATAAGGGGTTTTATCAGGGCTATGGCTAAACCCCGTTTCAGGGCCTCCATGTTGGTGAGTCCTGCTTGATCTGATTGGTTGTTGGTCCTGAGTTACAGTTGCTGGTGTCATTGACTGGATTACTGGGCCAGAGGAGTTGGGAGCAGAATGGTAGCCTTTGGACTTGCTGGAGTAATCTTGATATTGCGCATTGGTTGGAGGATTCGATTGTGGCTTGGCGTGTAATTTAGGTTTCAAGTGAGGTTGTGGGTACCCTTGGAGGGGTTGTCTTTGGGTGGCATTTCTACCAGACTCTCGTACATTCAGCTGAACATACTTTCCTGTTTCTGGGTCAAAGAAAGTTTTTGTTTTTACCTCAACAGGCACATCCACAACATAGTACTGTCCAGAGCCTATATCTTGCATAACTCTTCTCTGTGTGTAGGCCTGAGGATAGCCAGATTCGACTTGGTACTGCGTCACTGGTTTGGGACCATGATGATGAGTGGGAGAAGAAGGGACTTGAGGAATTGACCTTGGGGAAGCTGAGGTGTGAAACAAGCCAGGATTTTGTGAGGAAGGGACAGACACTGGAATAGAGGTATGTGGGGATGTATTGGGAACTGAATTAGGACCAGTACCATGTGGTGTAGTATGAAGAGTGCGCTGTTGAGAGTGCTTTGAATGTGATGATGACACATTTGAACCAGCAGGGGGAGCACGAGCAATGGAAATTGGAGGTGTGAAGTGAGGGGAGGCCACAACATCAGAGTTGGCAACTTCTGACATGGAAGCCTCATATGAGTCCTCTGTCACATCTTTGGACAATTCCTTTTTTAATCTCCGCGTAGCCAGTCTTTTAGCTCGGCGGAGGGCCTTCTCACTCTTTGGAAGAACTGCTGGTGGTTTTCCAAATGAACGTGAAACATCGCTACTAAAACTGCATGCCGATTCAGGCCTGTCTGAGTCGTACAATGCCCTTATATCTGCCAGGTCAGTTGCACTGGTGGCAAAACTTTCCATGTCCTCTGACATGTTGCTGATTGTGGAACGGGAGTCTTCTTCGTCTAGAACAAGGCTTCTTCTTGAAAATGGCCTGTACTGTGGGAGAGGGGTAGAAGGAGTTTTGCACCTCAGTGTATCTTGATCTCCTTCATTTTTGTCCCAAACTCTTTCCATAGGGGAACCAACCCTGAATTCTTCCCCAAAGCTCTTATGGAATCGTGGTTTGATGGACTTGGTGAGAGAAGATCCTCGGATGGTGTTGTCTTTAACTTTGAACATGGAGGGTTTGGTTCCAAAAGCAGGGGAGGATGCTCTAGAGCGGGGCAGAGATGGGGCTGGAGATACAGTAGCGTGTGGCCTGCCGGTGTCCTCTACAGTTTCAGGTCTATTAGTGTTGCTTCTCTTTTGGGGAGGTGACGGTCTCTCTGCTTCTGCTGTAGTCAAGGAGTAGTATTGGAGAGTTTCTGTTTTCTCAGAGATATTTTTCTGTTCCTCTAGTTCAGCTGTTCCCTCCTGATATGCAGCTGGTCTTGCTCTGACGTCCTTCTGATTCTGAGGTAGGTCCTCGCCTCTGAAGAGTTGTGCATCGTTCCCTTTTTGTGTATCTTTCCCTTTTTCCTCAGGTCTTTGGTGTTGCCGAGTCCTTTCCTCTCCGATTTGAGCTTCTCTCTCTTCCTCAATTTGTCTTTTGATTCTCTCCTCTCTGATATATGCCAGTCGCTTCTCTTCCTCTTCTTGTCGAGTGTTCCTTTGTTTTTCAATCTGGGAATCTTTCCTCCTCTGTTCTTCTTTAGCAGCATTTTTCTCCCTTTCCTCTGATTCAGCCTTTCTTTGTTGCGCTTCCTCCACAGCTGCCCTTCTCTTTTCCTCCTCAATCTCAGCAGCCTTTCGCAATTGTTCCTCATGAGCATTTCTTCTCTGCTGTTCTTCAACAGCTGTTCTCTCCACTTCAATTACAGCAGCTTTTTGTTGCTGCTCCTCCTTAGCCATCTTTCTGAACTGCTCTTCATGATCTGCTTTTTTTCTAATTTCTTCAATTTGAGCAATTTTCCTCTGTTCTTCTATTTCTGCTTTTTGCTTCTGTTCCTCTAATTTAGCTTTTGTCTGTTGCTCCTCCTGTTGAGCCGCACTTCTGTTTTGCTCCTCAATCACAACAGACTTTCTCAGATGCTCCTCATGAGCTGCTTGTCTTCTTATTTCTTCAATTAGAGCTATTTTTCTCTTTTCTTCTAGAGCTTCTTTTCTTTGATGTTCCTCTTCAGTCATCTTGTTTTTTCTCAGTTGCTCCTCTAGAGATGCTCTTCTCTGCTCTTCTATTAATACAGCTTTTCTCTGCAGTTCCTCTACTGCAGCTTTGCTTCTCTGTTCCTTAATTAGAGCAGCTCTCCTTTCTTGTTCCTCAGCAGCAGCTTTTCTCTGCTGTTTTTCAATAGCAGCTCTTTTCTCCTGTTCCTCAATGATTGCAGCTTTCCTTTGCTGTTCTTCCTCTGCCATATTTTGGAGCTGTTCTTTTTGAGCAGCCCTTCTTCGCTGTTCCTCTAGAGCAGCTTTCTGCTTCTGTTCTTCTAGAGCAACTTGTCTTTGTTGCTCCTTTTGTGCTATTTTCTGCTGTTCTTCAAGTGCTGCTCTTTTCTTCTGTTCCTTGATTATTGCAGCTTGTCTTTCCTGCTCTTCCTCGGCCGTCTTCCTCTGCTGTTCCTTTTGAGCAGCGTCTTGAGCAGCTTGTCTTTGCTGCTCTCTTTGTGCTGTCTTTCTCTGTTGTTCTTCAAGTGCTGCTCTTTTCTTCTGTTTCTCAATTATTGCAGCTTGTTTTTGCTGCTCTTCCTCAGCCATATTCCTCTGCTGTTCCTTTTGAGCAGCTCGTCTTTGCTGTTCCTCCAAAGCAGCTTTTTGCTTCTGTTCTTCCTGAGCAGCTTGTCTTTGCAGTTCATCATGTGCTATCTTTCTCTGTTGTTCTTCAAGTGCTGCTCTTTTCTTCTGTTCCCAGATTATTGTTGCTTGTCTCTGCTGGTCTTCCTCAGCCATCTTCCTCTGCTGTTCCTTTTGAGCAGCTCGTATTTGCTGTTCCTCCAGAGCAGCTTTTTGTTTCAGTTCTTCTAGAGCAACTTGTCTTTGTTGTTCTTCATGTGCCATCTTTCTCTGTTGTTCTTCAAGTGCTACTCTTTTCTTCTGTTCCTCGATTATTGCAGCTTGTCTTTCCTGCTCTTCCTCAGCCATCTTCCTCTGCTGTTTCTTTTGAGCAGCTCGGCTTTGCTGTTCCTCCAGAGCAGCTTGTCTTTGTTGTTCTTCATGTGCCATCTTCCTCTGTTCTTCAAGTGCTGCTCTTTTCTTCGGTTCCTCGATTATTGCTACTTGTCTCTGCTGCCCTTCCTCGGCAATCTTTCTCTGCTGTTCCTTTTGAGCAGCTCTTCTTTGCTCTTCCTCCTGAGCAGTCTTTTGTTTCTGTTCTTTCTGAGCAGCTTGTGTCATATTTCTATTTTGTTCTTCAATTGCAGCTCTTTTGTTCTGTTCCTCGATTATTGTGGCTTGTCTTTGCTGCTCCTCCTCTGCCATCTTCCTTTGCTGTTCCTTTTCAACTCTTTTCTGTTGTTCTTCTAGACACAATCTTCTTTTTTGCTCTTCTATCTGAGCAGTCTTTCTCTGCTTTTCCTCTATAATGGCCCTATTATGTTCCTCTGCTTTTCTTTGCTGCTCTTCATTGGCTCTTCTTATCTGTTCTTTTTGGACTGCTTTTTTCAGCTGCTCCTCTTCAACAGCTTTTCTTTTCTGTTCTTCAATTTGAGCCACATGTTTCTGTTGTTCCTCTAGAGCAGCTCTTTTTTGTTCTTCTAAAAGCAACCTCTTCTTTTGCTCTTCTATTTGAGCAGCCCGCCTCTGTTCCTTTAAAATGTCTTTCTTCTTCTGTTCTTCAGCTTTTCTGTGCTGCTCCTCAAGTAGCGAAATGCTCTTTTGCTCATCAATGTGAGCAGCCTTTTTATGTGATTCCTCCAGAACTGCTCCTCTCTGCTGTTCTTCTTTATGCTTGTCAAGAACAGGGCTCTTCCTCTGATCCTTATGAACAGTTGCTTTACTGAGTGCACCTGACGCAGTTGTCTGTTGTTGTAATGTCCTTTCATGTCCATCTGGCTCCGTGTCAGTTGAATGTTCTCTTTCAGCCAATTTTTGTTGATTGTCATTACTCAAAGCAGGCATCACCGTTTGCTGTAGAAAACCTTTTTCTTCTGCTGTTCCTTTCTGTTCTTCATCGTCTGGATGGATCTGCTGCTCCACCACTTTGCCCTTTCCCTCCTGCTCCGGGTGCATCGGGTTAAGGTTCTCTGCCTCTCGTTGCTTCTTCCGTCTTTCACGGATCTGTGCAGCAATGGCCTCCCTCTCGCGTGCCCGCTGCTCTTCTTCTCTCTGAGCAGCTCTCTTTTCTTCTTCTGCTTGTTTTGCCCTGCTCTTATCCAGCATGTACTTAATTCTATCTACTGTGTTTTTCTCCCCATTGTTTGTTTTGTCTTGAGGGATTTGTTCAATTAGGCTTTGTTTACTTTCTTGTATATTTTGTACCTCAGCATTGTTATTTTCTTTGGCTCCCAGTTTAAACATTCCAGTCCTTTGGTGTTGTTTCTCTGTGATGGGGAACACAACAGGAGTGGGTTCTTTGCTCACTTTAAATTTAGCATCTGACTGATTTTGTGAACTTTTTTCTTTCAAATGATCCTCTTGTGAGTCCATTGTAAACACTGGACGTCTGCTATGGCGACTTTGAATAAGTGGAAAAAAGCCTTCTTTTTTATTTGGTGGCTGTTCCTGAAGAGTGTCTTCATCATCTTTAGAAACAATAACTTTTAGTCTGGCATAATCTGCAAGGGCAGATATCTCAGGTATTGGGACTTTTGGTCTTGGTTTAACTTCTACGGTACTGTCTGTGCTATCCTGGAGACTTGATAAACCTCTTTGTCTTCCCTTTGCCATGTGATGTCTTCTAGTGTGATGCGAATGGCTACCTTCTAGTTTCAAATCTTTATTACTTTTATCGTTTGGGGCATTTTTGGTTTGTTTGGAAGTTGTAATATCCTGATCTTGCGTGCTCATTGAACTGGATTTGTTTAGCAGTGATCTTTGATATTCTCGTTCCTTTGAGACAGCTTCTGCACTTCCAACATTTGAGCTGTTCTGTGGTCCAGTGACTCTTTTGTCAACTTGAAAGTAACCCTCTTCAATTGGAGACTTTTTGGTTTCATCCCCTTTTTTATTTTCAGTACTTTCACTGCTTGTACTGTTGATATTCTGTTGGTTAGTGTTTTTTAGTAATTGTGCTTGCTTTCTAACACTGGATAACACGTTTTGAACATCATCATTCGAAGGAACACTTTTCTGGGAAGAAAACTGTGTGTTCTTTTGCGTTTCCTTCTCAGTTACTGAACTATTTGAGGTAGTGCTTTGTTGAGTTTTGTTTACCTCTTCAAGTACAGCTGTCACAATTCGAATAGCAATGCTGTCAATATGCAGGTTATCTTCTTGAGTCTTCGCATTACCCATGGTAGGTACAGATTTGACTTTGTTCATTTCTGTTTTAGATGGCACTGTATGTTTAGTCTTTATCCCCGTAATCTCTTCTTGACATTTGATGCTAGTGGTCTCCAGAGCCGCATCAGTAGGTTTGTTCACATAGACTTTAGTTTCTTCTGCTATTATGTCTTGTTTGTTGCGAAGGGGTTGAGTTTCAACCAACACTTTATTTTTAGCTGGTACAGTAAGCATTGGGGGCACAACTTTTTCAGCCAGGTGGTCAGGGAGTAGTGTTTCGCTTTGGGGTTTGTCATTTGCTCGAGAGCTTTCCTGTTGGAGAGTTTTCTTAGTAGTGCTGTCAGACAAATTATTTTGTGCACTTTCCAGTGTTGTCATTGAGTCACTTACACTTGTAATATGCATTATTTCATTATAATCATTTGCATCTATTCCCTTGACTACACTGACTTTGTTAGAAAGTCTTGTGTTGTTTGCTTCAACATGTGGGACATGTTTATCTGTATCAAGGCTCCTGACACAGAGGACATCTTGGTCTTTGTTTTCCTCTCTCTTGCATTCTAAAGGATTTCTTTCTCTCACTGTCACCATTATTCCCACGATCTTTAAAGAGTTATCTTGTGCAGAGCTTTCATTTTGAAATTGAAGAGAAGGTGCTTTGTTTTTAAGATCAGCTCTGTCGACATTATCTCCTTTACTTAAATGATCTTGTTCTAATGATTTGTCCTCGTGCTTCACTGGCTTGTCATCTGTTGGAGAGGCACATTTTTGATCTTTCTGAATTGTGAGGTTCTCTGTTATTTTTGTTGAAGATTTCTTACTTAATTCCTTATTTGTTTCTGTAGCCACCTTTTCTCTTGCTTTCTCATTGTTTTGTATATGTTTCTGTGGTAGCGCTGCAGGCCGACCTGTGGCTGTAACTGCAGCTGGAGGTTGCAACACTTTGCTTGTGTCACCACTCATTGGCCGCTCGTGTTTTTTGTACACCTCCTGTGATGGTGGCTTCTGTCGTATGCTTATATTTTGACCCAAAGGCTTTGTAGGATTTTTAAGTCCATCTTTAATGGCAAAACCTTCTTTGATTGCTGATATTTCTTTTTCAGCATGAGCCTTGATCTTTGATGTCAGAATCTCCTGTTTTGTTTGAGCTTTCTCTTTATGGGTCTGGCCTTTGATTGAGGTTTCTTTATTTGTTCCTATTTTTTGATCAGAGGACTTTGTTCTTCTTTCGATAAGGACTTGTTTTGCAACATCCTTTTGCTGAGAAATGTCATATTTGTCTCCTTGCTCAACAGAAACATTGTTACGCTTGCATGCATCATTTTTAAGAATGGTCTCATTGTCTGCATTATCGGGCAAATTAATTAGAGATGTTTTGCATTTGTTGACATGAGGTTGTTTGGCATCGTCTCTCTGCTGAGATGCATTTGATTTGTCCACTTTTTCAACTGGAACGTCTTCTTTGGTGGAAACATTTTCACTGACGTCCTTTGTATCTTCATGAGCTGTTATATTACTAACAGATAATTTGAAATCTTTGGATGATTCACTATAAAAATATTGACTCCCTGTTGGGTCATCATAAGCTTTCTCATTGTCTTCTGTTGTATCAGATATCTTTTTCTCCTCATTTGTGTCAACCGTGTTTTCTATTAGTTCATCTTTTTTATCAGGTGTAGTTGACAGTTTATTGACATTGTCAATGGTAGATGTTTTATTTCTAGCTGTAGCTTGGCTAGAATCATTTTTTTCTCGAATGTGCTCACAGTCATCTGCTCCTCTGTCAGCGAAGTCTACACTTGACATTGTGACTGGTGGTTCTTTGAATAATATATTAACATTATCATATCTCTGCTCAATATTTTCTCCATCTTTCTGACCTTTCTGCTCTCCCTTCATCTTTTCCTTTATTTTGACCAACTCAGCCTTGGTTTTAGCTAATTCAGTCTTTGCCAACTCCACATTGTCTGGTTCACATGTTACTGATTGTTTAGATTCAGATTTGGATAAACTCTCTACATTGTCTGTTGCATCTTCTTTGGGTATTTGTAGTGTTTTTGCCCTTTCCTCACATATAGGATGTTCAGTAACTTTGATAACTGTAACTTCTACTTTTTCTTCTTGTGATTTTTGTTCCCCAATTGCAGGTGTTTTATCTTCAACAGCAACAATTTCTATGTCTTTAATTTGTTCTGGTTTTGTATTAACTGGGCTCTCCATTATCAGCTCTGTTTGTGCTTGTTTGGCTTTACTCCTCTCTTCCTCTATCATTCTCTCAACATGCTCGACTCCTACTTGCTTCTCAGTTGCCTGTTCTGCTATGAGCCTCTGCTCACGACTGGGCTCAGGTTTAACTTGCTCTATTCTGGCCTCCTCACTACTTGCTGCCAGTTCACATTTTATGGACTCCTGTTTTAGCTCCTCGGTGTTAGCATGTTCCACTACGAGCTGCAGATCCTCTGGCTCTGGTCTCTGGGGCTCATCCTCCGTTATGCACTCCTGTTTGTCCATTCCCTCCTGTACTTCAACGTGATCACAGTTTAAGTTTTCTCCTCGTAACTGCTTTATCATTTCCTCGGCTGTGGGGAGGTCTTTATCTTGTACACATCTGTACTTTGCAAACACATCCTTTTCCACATCTACTTTGTGTTGCTGCGGTTTAAAAGCCCTTTCTTTCATTTCATTCATCTCAACTTTATGCACATTTGTCTTATTCTGTTGCAAAAAGACCTGTCCATTTGTGGCCTGGTCTCTCGTTGAAATATCCTTTACTTGTTCTTGTTTCTTTTCCTGTTCGCTCTTTTCAAAGTGTTTTGTTCCTTTTGTCCGAATCTCTTTTATGGCTTCATCTTTTCTTTGACCTGATTCATCTGTGGCTATAGGCATTTCTGCTTGACTAGAAATTGTGGTTTGTTTTTTAGACTCTTGATCATAATATTTATGATTGTCTTGAGGAGCATAATTTTCTTTCATTTTGATTTCCTTATTGAACCCGTGGGACGTTGGAGGGGCATAAATGTCTCTATATGTTCCAGGCTGTTGCAGTGTATTATAGCCAGCAATACCTGTATTTGCCAGATGAGGTGGGGCATACTGTAGCATCTGATTTGAAACATTAGAGGTCCCATGCGGTCTAGCGCCATAATTTTCCATTAACTTTTGTTCATAATTGTAGTTTAGCACATTTTCCTGTGTGTTTGTTCTTGGATAAGCATTTATATTTTGGTAATTTTGTGCTGAGGGAATTCCTGGCTTCTGTATTTGTTGGCTATTGGTCTGCCCCCACACATCTTGGGAATAAACATTATTATAATCATATTTGTTCTCTTTTAGTTGATTATATCTGTCCACCCCTGTATATTCCCCACTTGCTGCTTCATTAAATTGCTGCTTGCTATTATCTTTACTTACATAGTCTCTGCTCTGAACGACCGCACCAAACCTCTGCACTTCTGTGTTCTGCTCAAGCTGGTTTACATAATTTCCTCCTCCTTTATCACTCATGCTTTGCTTATAGGGAGTGAAAGATGATGTATTTTCATAAGGATTTTGTCCATTAGCCAGCTGAGTGTTCGTATAATTTTCAGGTGTGTATCCAGTGAACCCGTGATGAGGTGCCACTTCACCTTGCATCTGAGCTCTATAGTATTCATGGGAGTTTTGTCTCGGATAAAGCTGTTGAGAATTCTGCATGTTTTGAAAATATTGTGGAAATTGAATATTCTGCTGCATCCCAGAGTTATGGGCCTGATATCCATATTGTGCAACATTTAACTTGGTCCCTCTCTCTTCCCTGGGATTTACAAGTTTGTATTGGGAATTTTGCACATGTTGGGAATTCTGTAGCATTCCTGGACTGCGAGCCTGGTATCCATATTGTGGAACATTTAACTTGTTTGCGCTGTTTTCTACAGGATTCACTAATTCTGGTTGAGAATTGGGCACATATTGGGAATTCTGTAGCATTCCTGAACTATAAGACTGATATCCATACTGCGGAACATTTAACTTACTCGTGTCTATGGGATTTCCAAATGTAGGTTGAGAGTTCTGTGTGTGCATTCCTGGACTATGTGCCTGGTATCCGTATTGCGGAATATCTGACCTGTATGCTCGATCATCAATGGAATTCAAAAGTTCATTCGCAGAAAATTCAGGAACATCGATGATAAAGTCTTTTGGTTCCTGCTTGTATTTCTCTTGTGTTTCTTGGCCTTTTAATGTCCCAGGATTGTAGGTTGCTTTGACTCTCTTCCTGTTGTCTTTTAGGTTATAAAGGAGGCTGGCAGCTCTTGATTTGTAGCTGGACATTTTCACATCTGGAGTTGCACCTCTGCTTTCTGCTCGGACAGGTGCATGCTCTACTGGTTGTGGTGAAACTGAATAGCGCTGCAATAATTGCTGTGGTTCTGGAGTCGGGTAGACTGGTGACTTTTGCATTTGATATGGGGCTGTGTATGGATTAGAACTCATCATATTCAAAACCATTGGATCATATGAGTTTAAGTAGTCATTGTTGTAATATCCATCTTGGCTCTGAGTTTCTATATTCTGTTCTGCCATCATCTTGATTTTTTGCTGGAGGGATTTTACAGAGCTGATTGTGTCCCGCACACGCCTGGACATCTCACTGGAGGGGGAGGCAGTGGAGGGCCGCTGTGGTGGTAGCCTGTTTGCTCCCATACTCTGAGAGCGCTTCCTGTATTGTCCTGCAAGCTCCGACTCACAGCGTTTCTCCACGGCTGAAGCTCTAGGCATCATCGTCGAAGCAGAGGTCGAGCGCTGAGGATTCATGGGAATAGCAGGTGCAAATGTGTTGGTGTGATACCCCTGAGAAAACATAGAGGGATGCCGTTGGGCCTGCAGTGAGAGCTCTTTGTACATAGGAGTCTCGTACCACTTTTGAAACTCTGAATGGGGCATAAACCCGGACACCTGACCCCCGTGGAAAGGAAACCTGTTTTGGTCCCTCCAAACTTTGAAAGGACTAAACTCGCTGTGAATGAAGAAGTTAGAGTTGAGCTGTGTGGACATGCTGTGAGAGGATCTCATAAAAGAGGAGGCAGAGTTCATTTGGGAAATGGCTGCCACCTCTGAGGAGTAGTAGTTTGTATTTTGGGAGAATATTCCAGCAGAGGGGAAATAATCTGTGTTCATGTTTTGAGGATAAGATGAGAACTCAGATAGCTCCTTCTCTATACTCATCAGTGCAGACTTATCCCAGCTTGTCTCATCATTGTACATGGTCTCGTCCCCCTGTCCCTCTGAGTTAAAGGCCCTGATCAAAGAAGAGACTCGTGAGTGGCTCCGGCGCTGCTGAGAGCTCACCTCTGTTGTCCCGTTGCTGAATAGGGACAGTTCTCTGGGGGGGTGCTCCTGCTGAGGGGCCTCCACCAAGGATGGCTGTAAAGAGGAAGAAAGCCTCTCCTGCGCCCCCCTCTCCCCATACACCCCCCACTGCTGATCCTTGTGGATCTCTGCTCCGTACGTTCCTCTGTACATCCAGTCCTGCTGCACTCGGAGGCTGAAGCTCTCGTGTGCTGCTCTCTTCATCTCCTGTCTGTCTGTGTCCTTCTGTGCACTAGGTGACGCACACAGGTCTGAGTCATTGTACACGGCCTCATCTCCGATACATAAACTCCTGAAGGCCCTGTCTGTCAGACTGCTCACCTCCCGGTCTGTCTCTGTGTCGCTGTAGCCGCCATCGTTGTGTTTGCGATGGCCACTTTTCCGACTGGAGCGGCGCTTCTCCACTGTCGTCATGGCGCAGACTCACTGGAGCACAGAGCTCTGGCCTCAGACCTGGTCATTCAGACCCAGGTGTGTCTGAGCGGGATCTGTCCTGGGATCAAGCCCACGGCATTGTGGCCCTCTGCTCAGTCTTCACTATAGGGGTGCATTTGCGTTCTAGAAAGATGAGAAAGTAATATAATTGTCACCTATTATTACAGTTATCTACAGTATTTGTGTCTGGGTAAACTATAGCTCACATGTATGTGTACTGTACTGCATTAAGCTTAGAATGACGACATAAATTTACTTTCGTATATAAACATGATGTTCCTTAAGTGAGAGTGTACCACTGATGGGAATTCTTTCCTTCAGCATTAAGCTTTAATGTACATTTTGCCGTTCTGAAGACAGCCTGTAATCCCTGCTCTCAATCACTGCGACCTTCACAATCATGTTGTGGATAAAACCAAACTGTTGCTAGGCTCAGTGAAGACAGCCTCACGTGAGTTATTTTTGGGGAGGAGGATGCACCATTGCAATCTTAGATGGCCACTTACAAACACACATGTTCTCTACAACAGCCCTACGACAAAAACCTGAATAATCAATGCTACATGTGTCACCATTGATTTGTGCTTGTGCTCTGTCGAGCTGACTTTGATACTGCAAGCATTTGTGCAAGGCCAGTAGTATGTTAAAATTTAAGTCTTACAATGAGGAGCTCAAATTGTATTGTTTCATGAAACATTTAAACAAAGTAATATTTTAAGGCGTTAAGATAATGTCATAGTTATGCCCTGGTTAGATTCCCTGCAGCTGTTGTCACTTAGTTCAGAATATCCAGTGATTTATTAATACCTTCTGACCTGGAGGCCATTCACCTCATTTGTAAAACATTTTACAGTCAAACTTGAACCTGTGCAATTATAATGATAAGGTACATCCAATCTTATTTTATGAGAAAATATTTTTAAACTACATTTGGATTACACATTTAAATTAGGATTCATTCATTGACTTGATAAGATGTGGCACAGATTGTTTGTGCTGCCTAAAATATTTAACACCTTTTGAATGTGTTTGGACACTATCAGGAGTGACATTTCTTATCTCTTCACATGAAGCAAACTCCTGTGTTATTCTGATTTCTCTTCATCCCTGCATGTGTCTGGTTTATTTTTGTCCAGTGATAAGATGCTCAAACATGACACCAAATAGGTCTATCACTAAAAGTTAAAAAATCAGCAATTCTACCAGTCCAAATCATAAGGAAATGTAATTTAGCAACTCACATTACAAGATACTAAAATGAAGAGGTGAAGTATACTATTATGTCCAACTTTGGCAAAAAAAAAAAATTGGCTTAAAACTATATTTGCATAGTGTAGAACATGTACTTGGCAGTTCTAACTTACATTTCAATCGTGAAATCCATGTAATCCAAACCCCAATAGTACAGTCCGTCTTCGGTGTAGCGTCTCTTTGAGTCTTGACTGGCATTAATGGAAAAATCTCAATATAGTCCTGGATCCACTGTTTGTGCATTTGACCGATGCAGAGACTTAGGACCAGGGATCAGGGACAGAAATAGAGGAGTTGTCCCAGAGCGAGCGTCCACCATGTAGGCAAGTATGAGTGTGCGACTAGCATGTGTGAGATCCTGGGGTGTCAGGTGTCCTACAGATGAAAGAAACAGCCTTACAACAAACTATTTTTAAATCTGAACTGAGTTAACCACATTGACAGTTACGTATGGGAGACTAACAGTCAGCTATATTAGATGGAGAAAAGGCTTTGAGTGATAAAATACTACTTTAAACTGTACGTGTGAAGGGGGTAGGGTGTTCTGGGGTGCTTTTAGGTCTGCAAGATTCATGAATTATTCAATTGCCCCCCACTGGAGTCCCGCCCACTGTTATATGTACAAAAACAACACGTGGCCAATGGTCTGTGAGGATAGTTTGTCCGGTCAGTAAGGAAAGTATTCGTGATTTTAAATAAGATATCTGTCAAATGGGTGGATTTGAAAATAAGTGGAAAAATTAATTTGAGGAGGTAGTCTGTAATACAGTGTGCAAGCATGAGGTGATCTTTAGGCATCAGCTCTCAAGACGTAGTGGTAATCAGAGTTAATTCAAATTAAATCCAGTTATGAAGTACACAGTCCTTGTTTAGATAAAGGTCTTGTTTTTATCTTGGTTTATTTAAATTTTAGTGAGGAAGAGATTTTGGCTCTATTTAGTCCAATAAATTTGAAGTTGGACAACCAGTTGGCCTATGTATGTGATGTAAATGTTAAACTAAAACTAGTGTTTAATGTTTTATTGCGTGCGTTTGTAATTCTTGGACTCACTGACTGCTGCCATAGCCTTACACTGCAGAAAAGGCCAAAAAGGAGAGTGGGTGTGATCTGTTCCCCTCGCCCCTCCTGTCAGCCCTCCCCTGTCCCGGGCCACTGTTGCTATAATAAGAGATTGCTGGAGCAGATAGGGTGCTGGTCGGGTGCAGGGCTGGTCTGGCTGGATGATGGACACACACACATGCAGCTAATGGAGACACACTGCTCTTCACTGTCCACACATGGAAAACAGCTCAAAGCGTCTCTGAGGAATCACTTTTCTTAAATCATCCCTCACTCATCTCTCAGTGCCACTTCTAAGTCGATCTAAGTTTAACATCACTGATTGATACTTTCGCCCAAAAACTACTCACTTTTTATAAAAAAAAATTAACAATAATAAATACCGGATGAATCCTTTTGTTTGACTGTTAATATAATGTAGCCTTTATGAATGGACAGACAGCTGTGATTTTAACACGGGGTTCTTAGTGGTGTGGGTGGGACTATCTGGCTGAGCTAGCCCCCCCTTGTGGACAAACAGAATATATGCTGTGAGTTGTGACATTACATTTGGGAGAAATTGTTTGGTTTGTGTTTCAAATTGATTGATTTTTGTGTGTTTTGAGTGGAGATCACACAAATGTGTTGCATAAAATATATTTTGTTGCACTTTTATCCATTCATAAATGGGTGTAAATGATTCTAAATGACTGTGTTATTGATCATTTCTGTGCATGAGTAAAGCAGTGATGATATTGAGTCTTTCAGTCCTAAGTCTGAATGCTGTGGTTTGGCTAAAGCCTGTCTATAAACTGCAAAGTAAAGACGCAGCTCGGGGCCTGCCTCTGTCACCCGACAGCTGTGTGTCTTGGTCTATTTTGTTTGTGCTGCCGCTGAATGGGTGAATGTGCGCTCCGGCCCCTGTTTCAGGACATATTTCCCCACATCGCTGCAAAAATATTTCATTACTGCAACAAAAGAAGTCCATTAACTGCACTGTAAGAACAGAGTTCAACTGCTGTCCCCCGTATTCACCATGTTTGTCTGCTTTTCTGGCTGCTCTCCAGCTAATTTGATATAACAATGCTCCACAAAACTGCCTCAGGACTTTTTTTAGGTGACAGAAAATTATCAATGATGCCACATGCACAGCTGAATGTCAACACCAACTTGACTTGTTTATGAAATATTAAAGCCGTGAATTATGGGCAGCATGCGGAACTTAATGATGATCGGAGTCATTATAACTTCAGCTTCTTTTGTTTTGGCTAATGATTAAATTCCATGACTACTGTATTCAATTTTGAGGAGATTGAATGTGTTTTCTGCTTCTTTTGTGTGACTTGGCAGCGTTTGCTTGTCCATAATAGTACATTTTTGGAACAGGAGACAATTTGTATAGGGATATTACGTTATCATTAGCTGCCATGTCATCAGGCTTAACATCTTTACTTCGAGCCTCTTTCATGCACTTAAACACAGATTATGATATTATAGCAGATGATGTATTAGTTATTTTGGGACACACATACATACAAAAGGACACCTGGATTATAATAGGGCTAAATAATTCATTGATGGAAGATTATAAATTATTTGTTGTGAAGACACTTTCAAACTTTTTACTAACAAAATATGTGTGTAATAAAGTGTGTATTGGAGTAAAAATAAGGGTATAAAAGTAAGTTATTTTTCATTTCGATGATGGGTTTGAGCTGCTGTGAACGGGAGGATGTTGAATCTGGGACGACTTTACATGACATTACCCTCCTCTGTGTCACTTGGGTGTTTCCTCATCAATTATTGATCTACTACTTCATGGTAATACATAATTTCCTATCAATTATTTATGATAATGTGTGTGTAGTTTACTTAATTGCATTATTGACTATCAAAAGTAATTTCCTGAAAATCCTCAAGGACGCAAATTGAATCAAGCCCAAATACTACTAGCTTTTGTGAGTCGAGCGGCTAACGATCTGACTAGCTGGAGACTCCGAATTTAATTTTAAAAATGCTTATTTCAATTTAAATCCCACTAAAATTTATTTGGATTAAAATTCCGCAGTACAATTTGCAGGAGGCATAAGTGTTTTTTTAATGTAAATAAACCATAGTCACACAATTGGCCCCGTCTTTGCGCTTAGAGGAAGCTGATTAATAATGCATCAGAACAGATGGCTGAAGCGAGAGGCAACAGGAGAGGAACATGAGCAGCTACATCTTTAATTGTTTTAAAGAACGTGTCACAACAGGACTGGTGTGCCCCTGTCTGCCGGCGCTATGTGCTAACAGAGGAGAAATATACACCAATCTGTCACAACATATCAACTACTGCACACCAGTCAGTAAAGTGCACTCCAACAGACTAGTGTTGAGCCGATGCCATAAGCACAATATTACTGTACATTTAGTCAATAAATAGTCAGTGTCCTGCATTCAGTTGTATACGGTTACATGCAATAATATTCACAATGAACTGCTGTCTTCAGTGAAAACAAGCAGTAATTCACATTATCAGATGGATGCGCCTTAATCAGTCCTGGATGAATAAGAGTGCATAAAATACTGCAAATCCAAAACACACTTGTGCTTTTTTGGGACACAGCCCCAGATATTTCTCACAAACAATTTAAATGCATCATTAAATAAACATTTGAGTCCATAAATACAGTACATCCAGTAGTTCAGAATTCTTTTTCCAGTGTTTTTCTTCAAGTCTTTCAATTGTGCTTTGATCTTCAGGAACAGACGTCACAGTTTTGGAGTTCTTCACTTCTTTTCCAGCGCATCTTTGGAGCAATGGCCATGTTTGTCTGCGTGGCTGCCCAAAACTTGCACCTTAGACACTGGACTGACACTGGAGCTGTCCGGGCCCCTCCCCACACTGCTGGGCACCTCTAAGGACGGTCCCACTGTGGGTCGGGGCAGAGAGGGCGCCCCTACACCCGCTCCTGACAGGACCCCAGCCCCGTGGCCCACGCCAGACCCAAGCAGGTTTGCGGACTGAAGCACGGCCTCAGAGTGCTCCCGAGCCTTCATCCTCAGGGCGGCTACACTGGCGGTGCGGTTACCCTGGCAACCGTAGGGCGGCAGAAAGGACAAGCCCATTGGGTCCGGTACGCAGCAGGAGCACAGGCCATTACCTGTCGTAAACATTAAGAATAAACTTTGATCAGAACTTGAACAAACCTCAGACATCAAAACAAAGTCTAGATTTGATATTACGACATACTTTTTGTGTTTAAATGCCTTCATAGACATAAAGGTGGACAATGTATTGAAATGTAGATGAGATCTTGATTTTTGTTTTGAAGCTATGCAAAGTTTGAATTTCTTATTCAAAAAATACTACAAAAGACCTGATTAAAAAGAAAAAAATTAAAATGTTATGTTGTAAACTTAGAAATAAGGGTATGGAGTGATATTTTTCTGCACTTTTGTCATTAATTTTACAATTTCACATTTGTCTGATAATTAAACCTCAGCTACTACATTGAAAGACATGTTTTAGCACATTTCTGTTGGATTGACATAATGTCTGACTGTTATTGGGATACTCAAAAAAATATATAGAGATATTCATTTTTTATCAATATCGTCCATCGCGACATAGTGATAAATATGCTTTGCAAATTCAGAATTACCTTTTAGTGTGGCGACCTGAGACAGAGCTTGGGCATATGTGGCTGAATTGAGAAGTGTTCCAGGTATACACGACGGAAAGAACGGACCGGGACCCACCGCTCTGTTGATGCTGCATTATAACACAAATAACAATAAAATACATATCGCAATCAATAACAAAAACACACACTGTAAAATGTAACTTGTTTGATTTTTAATGCATGAGATATTCTAAAGTGTTCAATATATAGTGTTTTTTAAATAGTTAATAGCTAAGTTAGTAGGCACTTTAAAAATCTTTCAGCACACTCTTTTGTGGCCTGAAGATTGTTTTATTGTCCCACATTATAGAGGACTTTCAAATTTCTGTTTGCACTTAAAAGTGTTTGAAAAAGCATAAAGATTTTGAGAGCAAATTGCACATTTTGGTGCGTTTGCTCACCTCTGTTGCATCTCCAGTGGCTCCTTCTGCTTTCGGGCCTGGTCCACGGGGGACTGTGAGTTCATGCTGCGGGACGGAGGAGAGCCCTCACCCAGAGACTCTTTGCCCCCTTCAGGGTCCGCTCCCCCTCGCTCCGTCTTCCTCCATTTAGCTCTGCGGTTTTGAAACCAAACCTAAGATTAGAGGAAAATAAAAATATGAAATTGTATGTTTCATTGTGATGGTAAAACTGTGAGCTTGAATTGTGACAGAGCAATTTCCCTACATTATCCTGAAAACTAACTAGGCATTGAGAAGAGAATGTAAAGCCTAGTTGTGGTATCTTAATCAAATGAAGGTCACTGCCTATAACTACATTTAATTGAGCAATTTTTCATTATCATATTTTAATGACTTCCCAGTGACAGTTGTGCGGCGCAGGCTATGATGAAGTCGTTTATTTCCCTATTTAGTGATTGTTTGACAACATCAGATTCGATTAGGACCGGCTTCTTGTGAGCATTAATCATGATGTGTGTGAATGGAGAGCGGATGTGCGCTGAGCTATTGTGGCAGAGGTACAAATGGTGTCAACAGCGAAACAAAACCATGTGCATTCATTCAGCATAAAGAAAAGACAACATTTTGGTGGCAGGACAACAATACACGCCATGGACTTATCTCACCCTTGCACCTTCCAGCGAGAAGTCGCGCCCCCCCATGCGCTCGCTGCTCTGAATGGGCTATAATTGCTCCATTAATCTCAATTTGCTGTGCTCTTAATGCGGGGGAGGCCCATTGACACTTTACAAAAAGGGGGGCACAACACTACAACAGAAAGGAAATTTATTTTCTAATAATAATGTAAGTTTAATATCCCTGCATACTGCCATGGATTCATGTTCAGATTTAATAATAGGAATGTGGTAATCGGATTACGAGGGGAATAATTTGTTTACAATCCCTAATTTACAGCACTGGATTCCATTATCAAGACCGCCATTGGGTTTAAGCAATAGTAAGATGACCCTGGGGAACAAAAGGCAAACTATTATATTTCCCACAATTAGATCTGTTCCACAACAAAACCCAAAAGCAAATCTGGAATGCAGGAAATTACATACAGGACACATAACTTAATTACATCTGGCCAAGTTTATAAACGCGCGCTTGTGGAAGGCAACAGCAGAATATAAATTGACAAATTTAAGGTACAGTATATACTGCTTTGCGCAGGAAAGAACTCAGGTTTGTCTCATTTTGTTCTGTTTTGGGGACGTGTTGTACCTTTGAGACACGGACAAATTAGTGAGGAACATTATCGCTGCTTAATTATGAATGACCGATTAATCAAGCTAATCTAATATTCACCATTATGTTGATGTTATTAAAGTGTATCGCCAGAATGACAGAGTGGCTTAATTTACCCTCTGTCTCGCACGTGGACACACGTGCCTGGGACGCACGGTGCGCATGGCGCTCGCTGTCTTTTTAGTTTTTTACCTGAACTCTGGCCTCGGTCAGGTTGATCTTCATGGCCAGCTCCTCTCGCGTGAACACGTCCGGGTAATGTGTCTGCGCAAACACGGCCTCCAGAGCCTCCAGCTGCAAGTGCAACAAAACAGCTCTCAAAAATGTATATTTTCACACAGATTCCTGCAGACCCCTGTGCAGAGGTATTTACTTATAGGCCTGTGGAACTATAAACATTAGCCCCCTATAAAATACTATATTTCTAACTCGGATTGGCAAAGTTTTTATGTTGAAGGTTGGTGAGGATAGCCTTGCTGCTATTGAATAAGTCGTTTTTATCTGGACTTAAGGCCTTCAGGTATTCTCTCTAACTCTGAATTTCTTGCTTTTGCTTCTTTCGTAACTTACCTGTTGTAGTGTAAATGTAGTTCTGTTTCTGCGTTGTTTTCTGCGCAAAAAACCATCATCAAAGTCCGTAGGTGGGTGGTTTCCAAAGCCACTGGAATTTACTAAAATGTTAAACAAAAATATTGTTATTCATGTAGCTGTAACTGTAGCTGTAACTGTTTGGATTATTGTACATACAAATTTAAAATAATTCAGAAGTGCTTCGGGATCAGACACACACCCTGTGAGTCCAGGGAAAGTGCGGCTAAATCAGAGCTGTAGCTCTCGACATCTGTGCGTCCGGGACCACAAACCCGCTGCGCCCCGGGCAGCCGTGTTTGGGCCAACAAACCAACAGTGACACGAGAAAGGATCATAAAGATGCGCTGATTTGATGGTCAACTGAGACTGAAAATGACATTTAGACATTAAATAAATATCTCTGCATTTCTGCGTTAATTGCCGTCCTTTAAGGGAGAGAGGGAGAAACTGGGAGAGATGGAGTGAAATTATAGGTACTAAAACGAAAACGTAAGAAAAAAAAAGGCCTTAAATTGCGCACAACTACACCCACGGCAGCATTAAATATTTCTAAAGTCTTAATAAACAGTAACAATAAAAAGACAACTCTTACTCGTGTTTGTGCGGCAGCATTCTCCATCCAGTTGCGGCGGACAGTGGAAGTAAAACATCCTGGCGCGTGGAAAAGTTTGAGCGTGAGCTTCGGAGCGCGCGGTGCCAAAGAAGAGCGCGCGAGGGCGTCAGACTCTGCGGAGGACTGAAGTTGAAGTGTTACTCCTGACACACCGCGTGTGTGTGAGAGAGCAGGAGGAGGATGTGGTTGATGTGGAGCGGATGCTCCACTTCTTCCTCTCTCCGCACGCGCGTGCGCGTGTGTATGGGAGGATCCACAGCCCTCACGCGCACCCACACCTTCTCGGATGTCACTCTCTCTGGGGGTGTCCAGATGTCTCCATAACTGTGTAACTGTCTACACAGTGTTAAGGCTTTCAGCCTGGAACAATCTCATGCCTAATTGGTCGTAATCGGATTATCTGGGCTTTGTCTCACCCTAAACCCTCGGCCCGCGCTCGTGCGCGAGTGTGTCAGAGAAAAGACAGCGGAAGAAGAAGTGCACCCGGGTGGCGGCGGCTGCTCTACTTCAGCTTTGGTACAACAATATTCATCACAAGTGATTGTTATTCCAGAGTCAGGCATATTCCCTGACCATAAACACGCGCACTAGGCCAGTGCACTTTTTATTTGGTTCTTTCATATATTAAAAAAAGCTGGATGACTTCTTTTGGGTTTTAGATTGACTGTCGGGCGTGTTAATGGCTCGTCAGGGTGCGTTAGGGCTGCGCTTTACAGGAGCTTGCGTATGTAGAACACTCACAAGGCCAAATTTTTGATTTTGTTCACAGCAAGGGGTCCCGCGATTTATTTCGCTTCCTCAGATAAATGATGTGCTGCGGGACCCTTTCAATTAGTTTTAAAGCGCATCTGGGACGACAGAGCGCAGACGCCATGCGTCTCTTAGGTGAAGGCAAAATGAGGCTGCGAGAAGCTGCTGAAATTTAGAAGAGGAGTGTGGGATTGGACTAAACCACATAAAGTGCAGAAAATCCCTTCTAATGGCGCGTAATTGGTTCTGTAATATCATTACAGGCGTATAATGGCCAGTTACAGGGCCCCGCGCTATTAAGGCTTTCCCTGGCGTGCAGCGTTTATGTTATTAAAGGGGGAATATAATGATATTTTAGTTATTAAATGCGCGTAATTAATTTATGCACCACTGAAAATAAAGTTGTTATTATGACCTCGGTGAGGTACGTGTAGAAAATTGAAATCAAATAAAGGTTGATAACTTTATCCTACTATTTGGTCTAGACAACTCTGACAACACAGGCCTGAAGCGCGTCTTCTCAGTATAACACTGCTTGTATAAAATACACGCAAATCTTGGCAGCTTCAGGACCATGGTCAGCACCACTTCAACACCTTTTGTCTTAAGAGTTCCCACTATTGTTTTTGATCATTAATAGTGAATCGAGGCAAAAACTATGAATATAATTTATTGCACAGTAGATATCACATTCCAAATGTTTTTTGTTATGACCATACCACAGCCACTTTAAATAACCATAAGAACATTGTCATGTTATATTTTTTAAATGATGATAAACTTCAAGTGTCACAGAGTCAAGTGAGGCAGCTCTGTTAAAAATCAGCTCTGAGTATAGAATTGCTCTAATCAGAGTTTTAGGTAAACAACATATCATTTCAAGTATGACCAGGTGCAAAAACAGAACAGTATTGACGTGGATATACTACACTACACTTGACACAAACAAATCCTTTCCTTAAAAATGAAAAACAATATTATAAACAGAAAAGTCATGTATACAGAGGAGTAATAATTAGCATTTTCTTTAGTGAAAGTGTGGCTTGAGTTTCCAGAGGCCTTCCTGACCAGCAGTCCGGTGAAAGTCACAGATGCTCCGTAGGAGCTCTCTAAAAACAGGAGCCTGAGCTTGAGTAAGTCGTGGTTTAAAATACTCCAGCACTTCATGAGTACTAGCTTGTCCATCCACATGCGCCTGGAAGGCTATGAAATTACGCAGATCAACTAACAGCTCGTCGTGCTCTGTGTGTTGAGCTGTTGGTCCACTGGTTTGCTGAGCATCAGCTTCCTCTTCCTCTTCTTCGTCTCTTTGGCCAGAGGGGACACTAATGTGATTGCGAGCTCTCATCTTGGCCAGCAGAGAGGAGGAGGCGAGAGTGGCAGACACACCATTATTCTCAGGCCCCTCTCCACTGAAGTGCGCCCCAGAATCTGGCTTTTTGGACTTCTTTACTATTGCAGCATCCTAAAAACGCGCATGAATGCATTAAACATCAGTATGATGTCGAAACACAGAAAGAGCACAATAAGTCAATACCTTGCATTTGCTTGTAGTGGGGACAGACTGAACAGTATGCCCAACTAGAAGAGAATTTTTCTTCTGTCCAAATCTTTTTCTAGAGGGAAAATATAAATGTATAAGTAATGACAAAAAACAACAATATATATTTTAAAGCAGAAAATTCCACCTTGGTGGAGGAGTGGAGTTATATGATTGCCTGCACTGCTGACGAGAAACTTTAAGGGCTTTTAAAGCATCTTTGGCGACTCTGTTGGCCTCAGCTTCCACCAGAACGTAGTCAGGGTTAGAGGACTCCATGATGGTGTCATGTTGCATCACACTGTGGATACCTACAAGAAAGCTGACAGTCAACACTTAACAATAGAAGCTCATGCAGTATACATCCTCAAAACTCACCTGATTTCTTGAAAAGTTTTGCCAGAACATAGTCATCAGATTTTGCCTCGTTGTCTTGTTCATCTTCACCATCAGCCTTCTTATAGTCCCTTTTCTTAACCAAGTGAGATATTCGATGTCCTTCGAAGCGAGCATCTCTGGAGTGTTTGTGTTGCTTTTCTTTGTGTCTGGTGCTGTCATCTGTGTGACAGTGTTTCCGCTTTGCTTTATGTTTCTGGGGACTGGTCCGTACAGAGTCCTGCTGTCCACTGTTCTTTACGTTTTTATTTACTGCATTAACAACTGCACATTGGTTGTTAAGAAACTTTTCATTATGTTGTACATTTTTGTAAAAGTTGTTGCTTGAACAGGATTCATTTGCTGAATATTGTGTCCTTGTTTGGCTCTCTGCATTAGTCCTTTGTTTTGAGGCTTTCTTTGGCGCCTTGACATCTGAGCCGGTACCTGTAATGTGAAAAACACAGAAAGCTTACTTACTCATAAGTCCCAAAATTAAATGTTACAATAATTATGTAAAAACTCACCTGCAAAAATTGCACTAGTTTCTGTTCCCTGAGCACCAGTAGGGTCCGACAGCGTGAAGAGCTCGTAGATGTCATTGGACTTGAAAAAACGTCTTTGTTTTGGGTCTTTCAGCACGCGGTTGGTTAGAAACTGCTTGAAGATTTGCCTGAATTTAAAATGCAAATAACATAATTAGATGATTGTGCTTTATTTTGGCTCAGCAGGAATTCCCAATCTCCTGTCACAGCAGAATGCTTAAAGTGATTGAAGAGAAAATTAGTCAACTTCTGTATTATAGGTTAAGCCACACAGTGTATTGTTCTTGCCTTTTGGAATTTGAGTATAGACCTAATATACACAGAACATCATTTTAGGGCTCCTAGAGTGGTAATTTAATAAAAACGCAAAAAGCTTTTCAATTACATGGCTAAAGTAGATTGTAAGATTCAGCTTTTAGTCATGTTATAAACTATAAATCAACGTGTGAAATCAATAGCAAACAACCAATTCAGAGAGAAAACACAAGATTGGGAAGAATTAATGATGCCTTCGTTTGATTGTATGGTTTGATTTAATGTTTTAATAAACAAAATGAAATGCAGACTAACCTGTGGTAGATTTTCTCCTCAATGGTCCCAGCAGTCAGCAATCTGTAAATAGTTACTTGCTGTTTCTGACCGATCCTCCACGCCCGCTCACGCGCCTATGATAAACAATGCATTTGGTTATAATGTTGCACCATCTGAGATGCATTATCAATAGATATAAGCATTTGTTGGACATATTTCTCGACATATGGATGAAATATATTAAAGAATACATCTCTGTACATTTCTTGATACTATCCTTTGTTGTAGCTGGGACAGACCTGTGTGTCAGTGCTGGGGTTCCAGTCTGGATCATAGATGATGACCCTGTTGGCTCCTGTCAGATTCACTCCCAGACCTCCAACTCTTGTGGTCAACAAGAAAATAAAAATGGATTTATCCTGAAAATAAAATAAGCCAATGGTCAATTACTTAAATTGTATCAAATTCTTACAGATATATGATTTTGTTTTTCTATATATGTATTTAGTACTGACTTCATTTTAACTCATAGTCAGACGTACTTTATTGATCTACTGCATTACAAAGTGAGTGGTACCAGTTTGACCAACAGATTGTCAACATTAGTGCCCTCACCCCGGGGTGAGTGGAATATCACTGCAGCCTGCCTCAGGAGAGGATTTTCAATGGAAACAGAGCCATTAGGGACGGCTAATCCTTACCTCGTTGTAACGTGCAATGAGGGGCTGCCGGGACGCAATTGGGGTAGTGCCATCCATCTTCAGATACGAGTAGTTATTCTCCCTCACAAACACCTCAAAGATGTTCAACATCTAAGAAACATATGAGAGGTGAAAAGATGGCCAACAGAGACTAAGGAGAGGTCTGAGATTTGTATTATCTCTAAAAGGATTAGAGCAGATTAATATTACATGGACAGAGATACCGACGGGAGACTCTCAGGTTGCCTGAGGTATAATCTCATTGGTATTGACTACAACAGCTGGGGCCACACTGACATGTGCTACTCGTGCACATACAACAACATGGTCTGAACTTTGAAAACAAAGAACATTTGCATTGTGAGATAATTGCCTTTTGCTGAAAGGCAGTTATTACAGTAAGATAATACAACATTTTATTAATATAAATCAATTACAGTAGCTCCTTTTAGCGAGAATGTGCATGTCTGTGTTAATGGCATATGTATGGTTTATAGCATCACATCTTGATGACTAAGTCCAATCAAATAAGTGATTTAGGGCTCCAATAGTTTATTTCGGTTTATTACCAAACTTGAATTATGACTAAAAGAAAGACAATACAAACCCAAACCACATGACTGAATATGACTAGTCGAGTGTACTGTCCTGCTCACCTGTCTGGACTGAGTGAAGAGCAGAACTCTCTGACCCTGTTTGAACCAGAGCCGCAGCAGAGACTCCACCACGATCAGTTTGCCAGAGCGTTTCCAGAAGCCAAAGTGCTCCTCCTCAGTCAGCTGGTCCTCGGGGATTCCCCTCAACATCCGGGGGCCGCCCGAGAACAGGTCTGGGTGATTGCAGATCTTTCTGAGAGCTATCAAACCTGAAAAAACCTAAGACATTCACATAAAGGTACAAATGTTAAACACTACAATGCAATTAGGTGATGTAATTGATATTGAAGAGTGGCATGTTTTACTGTTGTACCTTAAACAAATAAGCGCATTTACTTTAGGCAGCAGAAGAGAGTTACATAATTTATTAACACACAAAAAGGGTGCTTTTCTTGATGAAGGCCCAGTGGTCACTGCATTAGTAATGGTGGTTAATGGACTGAGAGTGACCACTGAATACGCCTGCAAAAATGAGTGTGTGAGCAATTTACTGTGGTAACCTATGGCTCTACAACCACGTCCATTTGGTCAGTGGTGATGAACAGTCGAATATCTTTCCCTCCTGGGCCTGGCTAATGCAACTGCACAACTTCCTTAAGGGAAGTATCTGCAAACATGCTAAAACAAAGCAATTAGATGTTAAACAAAATTCACACAATATAAAACAAGTGATTTAATCTGCATCATGTGGTTTCTATAAAGAGGGGAAGCCAAAATTTAAGTTGTGGGCCATATTTACATACGTTCTTTACATGACCGTATTATAACTAGCCTTTGTGTAACAAAAAAATTGAATACGACAGAGGACAAATAAAGTGTATGTCAACACATTTTATAACCTTATACCTGCATGTCTCCATTCAGTATCTGGTAAACCTCTTTCGAATCCAAAAATCCCTGGTAAACTTGCCGCTGATCATCTGTTAATCTGCAAAACAGGACCTGCACACAGACAAAAAAGAGCGGTAATGAGGAGCAAACATCCCATTTAAAGCCCCTAGATGAAGTGAAGTGTGTGAAAAAAGAAATGAGAAGAAAGTGGTGTCTTTTTTAGAACCACACAATCCTCAGGGACCAACTTAATGAGCTGGAGTGGACTGAGAAGTCAACCAGCATCACGCCAGAAGACAGACCAGAGACCAGCCACCTTAATGAATACCTGCCTGTTTTACTTTAACATGACTTTATTAGGCAGGTTCACCTCACAATTCATCAAATGTACATTCATCAAACACTCTTTAGATGTGGCAGTCACAAAGATAAACATGACCTAAATCAGACGATTTTACAAATGTGTCAAATGTGTTGCAGGACTCAAGAATACCTGCTCATTCTTGTCTGGAAGAGACAAGTTGGCCTTCACGTCTGCTTTCATCCGCCGGAGCAGGTAAGGATTTATGGTGTCTCTCAGCACACATGCACATTTATAAGCTGTCTGAACCTGTAAACAAGAAGAGCATTAACCCTCTCCGCAGAACAGTTATCAACAAACTGCTTCAAAACACACACATAATTTAGTTTAGTCTCTTAAACAACACCTCACATCTGTCATGTGGGCGTTTTCTGAGGCAGGATTGTTGCTGAGCCCCATTCCACCATCCCATCATCTCACTGTCCCTCTCAGCTTAAAGAGCCATGAAACATTGATCAGAGAGCTGTAGTCTTAAGGGACAAAATGCCTCCCCTTCATAACAAGTGCTGGCCAGTAGAACTGTAGTAAAATTGGCAGGGGTCGGAGCCTTAGTAGGGAATACAGATGGCATGCTACACCTCATCCATGGCCAGTGCTAAAGGCCGGTTAGCTTTAAACATGAACTCACTGGGGGTCCACACACGCATCAAAGCGACATCATTGAAGCCTGGAGGGGACAATCTCAGAGGGACCCGGGTCTAAGTCTTAGTCTAAGTAAAGTAAAAACAGCAGATGATTCAATAATCAGTACTACTGTATTTATATATTCAGCTCAACTCAAAAGGCAGTCTACTGTATCCATCGCTCTGTGCTCAGGCCTGCTCTGTCTAAGTATAAAGCAGCAGAGCACAGCTCTCTCTGACCATTTAATAACATTAATAATTAGTAAAGGTTTTTATTATCGACAACGGAAGGAGCATCAATAGCTGGCTTAAATAATTAAATCCATACAGTCAGTGGGTTATTAACGATTGGACACTAATGACAAAGGGCCATATTTTAGCTCACTGACGTCTACTTTAGCCTCCTCTTTCCACACACAAGGGATTCCGTTATACTTCTATATGCTTTCATTATGTTGTTACTCAGTACTAAATGCACTGGTATTCACATTGTACCGGTGAGGACATTGTACAACAGTGTATTGTACAATAATCAATCATTATCTCTTGTCTATTGACTAATAAATATCTTAAATTTAACAGGCCAGTATTGTATTACCTGAACAGGTGAGGCATTGCTGTATCCACCCATGGTAATTGGCACAGAAAACTGCTCCATAAACACAGGCAGCGTCCCCAGTTTACCAGGGAAAACAAAGTCGAAAAGAGACCACAGCTCCTTCAAATTGTTCTGCATGGGAGAACCTGACAGAATGAATCGGTGAGGAGTGCGAAACTAAAAAAAGAATGGGAGAGAGAAGGGTCAGGATGAACCCTGTCAATCACACAATAAATGGTTTTGATTAGTACATCACCTGTTTGCAAGCCACAGTTACTCCAGCGTTTGGATTTCTGATTTTATGGCCCTCGTCCAAAATAATGTAGTGCCAATCATAGCGCTGCAATATGTCCTGCCTGTTCCTCACAGCTGAATATGAGGTTATCAGGATGCCGTGACAAGAGGCAATTTCTGGAACAAGTTTCTCCTGCAATGAAACAAAATCATTTGACTGAAAAGAAGAGTCTCAATGTTCATTTGAATAGCTCTTTGGTGCCCTCCAGGGGAAACAAATTCAAACATGAGGCACTCACCTTGTTGCTTGTGAAAGAGCCAGATTCATGTAGGACAGCCACTCGGAAAGGGGGCCACCAGGTGTGAAACTCCTTCACCCACTGGTGCATAACAGTTGCTGGACAGACAATAATACTAGGACCTAGACCAGCATATCTGCAAACAAAAAATAGTGTGATACTTTATCTTAAAAACATGTATAGATTAAAAAGAATCACAAGCAATGCATTATCACAATATTTAATCAAAATGGACATTATCAAAACAAAAAAGCAATTGATTTACAAGGGTTTATTTGTGGAGAATTGTGTCAAACAGAGCTTTGTCAACACAAACACTAATGGGCTGGTATGAACCTCTGCTTGGGGAAAGCTATTGATACTGGGCCATAATTGAGTTTGCAAGCAATCAATTTGTGGGCGTCTATAGAAGACAGAGTATTGATCACAAGGGAAGCTCCACCTTCTAAATGCACACTGTTGTGCTGTGCAGTAAAAGCACATTATTACCGTCAGTGCGTGATCTTTTCAGGGACTAATTTATTGCCCTGCACCCACTTCAACCACAGTTTAAAAGTCTGAAAATTTGTTGAGTGTTCACAAGCAGACTCAACTCCACATATACAGATTTCTCTGATGTCTGCAGTAAGAAAGTGAAGAGTCTGATAATTGAAACATGTTTAATAATTCAGATGAACACTCTCAAGCTGAACTTCCCTGATCAAATATTCATACCATACAGACACACAGTCGCTGCCCACAGATTGTGTTGGTGCGTACCTGTAGTTAGACCCTCGAGTTCGAAGTTTGCTGTAGCTCAAAGCGGCCAGAAAGCAGATGACCTGGATGGTCTTACCCAGTCCCATCTCATCTCCGAGGATGCCTCCCGCCTGCTGACAGTGGAGCTCCCACAGCCAGCGCACGCCTGTCTGCTGGTATCTAAGCGAGATTGGGTTGTATTATATTTACAGTTGTTAAAACTACACTAAAAACTGCCTGTCGGACACCAAACACTGAACCTATACATTGTATAGTATTAAAAGCTTTATTGTCAGCCCAAGTCAACACAAACTTGATAAAAAGTTGGAAAAGATGGAACTTACTTGTAAAGTTTCTTCCAGAGAAATCCAGGTACTTTGAAGCCCTCGTCAAATTCAGCATCGCTGTCATCTGTGAGCTCCTCGCCTCTCTCCCTTCTCTCCTCCCTTTCTCGAAGTCGATGCCTCTTCCATTTCCTAATTATAAGTATAAGTATACTGTAAATATAAGCATTTTAGAGAGCAAACTTTTATAAAGCCATATAAATACTTAATACTGTTAAAATGTATAAAATGCAGTAATGTGTTACTTGTAGGTCTTGCCCAGTTTCCTCCATGTGACCTACCTCATACACAAGTGCAGGTCAAGTCCTAGTGAAATCAGCGGTTTATTTTAGGATCTGGCAACAAAGGTGTATCGATGGCAAATGTTTTGAGCTGCAGGTATTTCCCTTGAGTTGGGGGAACTTTTACAGCCAAAAGGAAATGTAAAGGAGTTTTAAGAGTGCAGAAAAGAGGGCAGTTAGAGCTACAGTCGTCGCACAGCAAATGAAGATTGATATAGACAATTAGTAGTGAGAGTTCCCCAGAAAGGTGTGAGGTGGATAGGATAAGAATCCATCTTCATTTGGGCCTGGTCCTGTCACCCTGCCTCAGAACTGGTCCTTTAGCTGGGCCTGAGAGACCACACTCTCTAATTAAGTCAAGACTAAGCATTGGTTCAGTTAATTACACTTTTCTGCCCCCTCTCCACCCCACCCAACTACAAATACTGCCCAGTCTAATAATATCATTCTTCATATGAGCTAGCCTTGCCATCCAGGCCATGTCTGTGCTAGTGAATTGACATTCAATCACTGTACTGTAGGAAAAAGGACACATGCCAACACAATTTATTTGGCCGCTATAAATATGAAATCTCATTAGAGCTGCTCTTCCATTAATTTGAGCATTAGTGTGAGTGTATAAAACCATGTGCAGGAGGATAATTAGGCCGATGTGAGTGCAGAGAAAGAAGTCCAACAGGGAGTGAATTTGCTTAGTCAAGAAACAGCTGCCAATCTCATCTGGGATTAGCGCTCCCACTGCGTGAACAGCCAGCACAGACCAACTGCATTCTTCTGAACTGAGGGGAATAACAATGGCACACTCACACTGCAGCCTTAAAGACCTAATCAGGGGTTTGTCAAGCTTGGCAAGGAGATAGAAAAATATTGTACACATTTTTTTTAAAGATATACATACCTTATTCTCTGTCTGTAGTATTCAATATCTCCATCATCTTTAAATCTCTTTGCTTTGCTCTTCCTCTCAGAGTCTTCGTCCGAACTCTCAGGACTAAACTCCGCTTCACTTTCTTCCTTCACCTTCTTCCTTCCTTTACCAACAGTCTTCTTTTTGTATGGTTTTAACTCATATTCTTCATCATCACTTACACCAAAGCCCTCCCCCAAAGCCTCCCGCTCCTCTTGGTCTGGGTCCATGCATTCATCACTCGGCATGTACTCTGATCCCTCACTATCAGTTTCTCCATATTCATTTTTACGTTTTTGTTTCTGTTTAGGAATTGTTGGATCAGTCTTAGGCCGCGCTTTGGGATGCGCTTTCAAGGCAGTTATTTGGAGTTTCCGTATCTTCTTTTTAAGCTTCTTATCTTTTGGGGATAATGTTTTGTTTTTAATCTGGACTTCTCCATTTATGTTGAGTCTTGAGGTCTTTTTTTTCCTTAAAACCGGTGGCTTTTTTCTTTCTGTTGCAAGTTTGGCTTGATCCGCCAAGTATTGGTCAAAGGCTGAGTTTTCAGCTAGCATCACTTTTCGGGGCTCCTTCTTTTCCACTTTTTGTGGGATTCGAGTACCAAATGGTGTCATGTGTCCTTTGCGAATAAGTTCCTCCCACTCTGTCTCTTGCGCTGGCATAAGCATACTGCCAAGTGTGGACGGGCCAGCTTCTAGTAAAAGACAAACGTTTATGAATTAAACAATGCCAACATGTTTTATTGTCATTTTGCACAACCTTATACCTTCTTCTGAATCATCTTCAGCTAAAAGCTCAAGTTCAAGTTTCAGAGAGTCCTCTCCTCCCAGAATGGACTGGAGTCTTTTTTGTTTGGCTCTTATTTTCTTCAGCTGTTTTTCCTGAGATCAAATTACAATTGAATAAAGCAAGACTATACACCGAATAAAGCAAGACTATACACCAAATATACCAAAGTAACTAAATTGCTAGGTTACCTTATTTTCCTTTTGTCGTTTCACAGATTCAATCTTTCTGCTAATATCTTTGCTGGAGGCA
The DNA here is from genome assembly GCA_015082035.1 of Chaenogobius annularis. NCBI lineage: Eukaryota > Metazoa > Chordata > Actinopteri > Gobiiformes > Gobiidae > Chaenogobius > Chaenogobius annularis. The sequence continues at coordinate 1,420,193 of BJKM01000087.1, read as the reverse complement.
GCATAAGGTCCAAGCTGATCAATAATCTTGTTGATATGTTTTAATTCTGTTGTGATTGACCTTAAAGCAGACACACAATGGATGAGTTTACTTGGAATACATTAATACAGGTTCAACTAAACACAAACTGTGTGGTACAGATAGGCTCAGAACCCAAATATCAGCACTGGCTGACCCTGCAGTAAATGTAGTTTAATTCTTTTTCAGCATGTGGAATGATGTGCATTTGAGTTTTTTTTAAACGTCTTTTTTATGAAAAGGGAAAAATAAAGGATTCTGTGAAGTACTTATATTGTGACGTTGTCATTTTAACTTAATAATTTAAACCTTTACCTGACATCATCCAGTACCGACTCATACTCCTTTTCTGCCTCTGCTTTAGCAGAAACGCGACTTGCTTCTTGGATGGCTTCATCCACCTGTTGAAGCACACCTTGCTCCAGAACCTCCTGATCATAGACAGCCACACCAAGGCCCTGCAGCTCATCTGCCCCTGAACTGGCTGATACAGCTTGGATTCGGTGTCTGTCAATGTGCAATAAGGCCCCAGACCGCTTTGATCCTAAAAATGAAAACTAATACGTCATGTTTTATGTCTGTTTTGTTAGTTATCAATTAGCTGGTGTCTAAACATACCGGTAGGTCCGTCCCCTGGTCCTGAACTAGCAGGGTAAGTGGCAGCAGACTCAGAGTTTTGGTTGCTCTCTTGAAAAGGGAAAAATGCTGTGCCACCTGCGGGCCCATCCTCCTCTGTCCCGCCCAGGGTGAGAGCAGCACTCACCGGGCTGGAGAGGGAGGCAGGGGCTTGGTCCTCTGAACCTTCAACAGGCATTGTGTAGCTGCAGACCCTGCGTCACATGTCAAAACATCACTGAAACAGCACCTGTCTGTTCTTCTGCGCATACAGTAACTAATCACAGCTTCATTGTAAGCGATCTAATCCAAGCAATGTATTGTTTGTACAGTATAAAACACTGGGACTTTGTGGTAAATTGTATACATTTAACATGGTGGAGGTTTGGAGAAAGGTGATTTTAATTACTTTCAGAGACAAACAATTATTTAGATTAAACGTACCGTGAATAAACATACACGTTGTGGGTCGCAACTCGTGACACAATAACAGAATGTAGCGTATTAAATTATATAAAATCTGAATAAAACGTCCTTTGTTTACGTAGCTACATGCTAAGCTAACACAAGCAAAGCACAGCTGGCCATTTAAAGAGAAAGAGTGGTCTGGTATCAAAACATTTTGACAAAGAAAGCGATTTGTAGGAAATACCTCAGATGATGATATTATTTTAACTTAGAGAGATAGTGAATTTCATTCATTACTTACAAAACGAGCAGTTACACAAGCGTCACTATTTTTCATAACATGTTGAGACGCTTCCTGGTTTCCGGTGACAGGAGGCTCAAGCGCGGAGGTTTCAGTGGTGAACAGCACCCTCTACTGGTTCAACAATCATCTCAACTTTCGCCAGTAGATGGCGTCACTACATAAGATTTTGTATTGAGGGCCATGAACACAAAAGGGATTCACATTTTGACTACTGCTTCACAATTTGAGATGTGTCACTGGGGGAACAAATTTAAAGGTGCATTCACACACGCACAAACACCACATTGAAACTGAGACTAAACCAAATGAAACATGTCAAGGTACCTAATGGTAACAGTCCAAGTTATAGGTCAGGTCTGTGGAGATGCGAGCCTGCTCATTAATCTATTAAAGTAGGTATATTAATAATATTAAGCAATAAAACACATGGGTAAATTTAATGCCACAATGTGGATTAGAACACCCATGGCAAAGCAATGATATCTCCATGAAGACAAGCAGGTGGCAGATCCTCCTGAAAAGTTATATAGTGTATTTTTCATTAAGATTATGGCTATCTTGGGACAATTTTGTGCAATTGTGAATCATTGTTTATTTCTTTTCTCAAACTACTCAATCTCAGTTTTACAAATATCTGAAGAATAGTGCCAAGAATTTTAAACCACATAATTTTAAAGTTTATTTTTTGAGTCCTACTATAATAAAGAAAGGCTTTAATTAAGCTATTCCTTCTGTTGTACTGTCATGAAATTGCATTGCTGAGATATAGATGTTTCTGTCACCTTTCACCCATACATATTAAGTCTGAGTAGATCACTTGCATTGGTTTATTGAACATTTTAATTAGCAGAAAACTTATTGCCTTTTGACTATGTAGCCTGTGTTCAATTGAACTTGCAGATTCTGTAACTCCAATAAGTCCTGGGTTTACTCACAACTTAAATAAACCACAATGTTTTCAGACAGTTCACCTTATTGAAGGGAACCAATGGAATGTAAATATACTGTATTTAGTCTCCACTGTGCATTTAATTTAAACCCAAACTATTATTACAGGGGGCAGACAAACATGCCGTTAACAGACCCCACACAAGTAGAAATATATTGGGTGGCAGACATATATTTGTGGACATACATTTGAGTATACACTGCTGGAGTCAGTTTCTTTATATGTAAAGGGTCAGTGGATTTATAGGCTGTTAAACCTTATGACTGTAGTATATGATGTTCACACTGCTGCCTTTAGTCACCATGTCATGAAAATAGAACAGAAATTGAGAAATGAGATTTAGAAAAGGAGTAGGAGTATGATAAGATATATAAAGACATAAGCAGATTTATTTTTACAGACAGGCACTATGTTTTTATGCAGAAAAGTGGGTATAGATTTAATTTTACATAACTGTCTATATATTTTACCAGTCTCCTCCAGATAGAAGAGCTTAAATTCTCTGTTTTCTCTTTGTCAACTGTGTGGAGGATGAATTAATGTCATACATCTATCACTAAGATACAGTACATTCATCTTCCCTACTAAAAGTAAAAAAAAATTGTGACCACCCTGTTGATCTGTTATATATTATTGATGAAAAACGTCCTATTTGTATTGTCTTCCAACACATTATTGTCTATATTTTAAATTGCTATGTACTGGAGTTCTAACCAAAACACAGGGGGCACACATGAAGATGTTGAGGTTCTGATTTGGAATGATGGATAAAATGATAAAAAATAAATATGTATTTTGATAAATGCAAAACTGATATAAGAAAGTGGACATAAAGAAGATATAGGGTAATGGAGTTGCAGATTTGCTGTTGCCCATTCTTGAAAGCAAATAGCCGGAAATAAATAATATATTTTCTGCTACGAATGCTCCTTAAGATTAATAAATTATCACAGTTTTTTATCCATATTGACATTAGCAATTGTCCCCCATGTTTTTCTCTGTGTGTGTCTGCTAGTCATTACAGGGGTGTTTGTGCCCAGCTCACTGTCGTGCCACAAGCCTGGTCCAGCTGCTTGTGATTTCAGACAGCAGCAGGTGAGTGCCCATAACACCAACATAGCAACAGTGCTCTTTATAAGCAACTTGAATCTTTGTTGTGATGTAGCAGTAATAGAATTAGCGGTAGAAACAGTACTTGCACAAATAAGAGGAGCAGCTGAAGGTATCGCATTTGTAACTGCAGTAAAATTTCTGTTTGTGGTAGAATTTACAGATGTACCAGTTTATTAACCTTTGTAATCAACCCGATGAGCTCTAGATCTACACTATGCAAAAATCGCTCAAAGGAATTAGCTCAGAGTTGCAAATCAGTTTGTACAGTGGAATCTTCTTTTCAGGGGAGTCCTGGAGCCAGAGGTGATGCATGATTTTAGTGGTAGGGTAAACCAGCACACTAGGAAGAAACCTAGATAAAGTAGTTGCCATTAAGTACAAGGCCCAAGTAGCAGAGGTAGTCAAGACAATAGTTTTAGCCTTTAGCATTATTAGATGTAGAAAGGTCAGAAGTAGCTTTGGTAGTGTTGCCGTTGTAGTAAAATGTATTATCAGTCATTGTAGAATAGAATAGTAACTTAACACATTACAGACATGATTTATGCAATGTAAAAATACACATAATCAAATGGTTTGGGCAATACCACAATTTCTAATATATACAGTATAGCCGGTTGTAAATCTGTGTGTATCAAACCTCAGACTCAGTAGGACCAAACCCCAACAGAGAGGATCAGGGAGAGTTGTGTGCTGCTGCGACACTTCACATAAACCAAAACCCACAATGCAGTTCTGCGCCCTGACTCAAGTGCAGATTTACATGGTGGATGTGTGATTTGAGTGCGTCTTAAATCTCCCCAAAGTATGCATTACTGTTCATTGATATGTCTTAGCTCAGATGTGGCCTGGAGCGAATGTGGACCAGAACAATGGGATCTGGCTTGTTTCTGTGATATACAGTGGCAGCTCTGCTCTGACTCAGAGCAGCCAGAAGATGACTAAAACTGAGAAAGAAATGGGAGGACAATGGACAACATTACTGGAATTTGCTCCAGTAATGTGTTTTCTTTACTTCAAGAATATGTTGTGAAGAGTAATAATAATAATAATAATAATAATAAATAAGAAGAAGAAGAAGAAGAAGAAGAAGAAGAAGAAGAAGAAGAAGAAGAAGAAGAAGAAGAAGAAGAAGAAGAAAAGAAGAAGAAGAAAGAGAGAAGAAAGAAGAAGAAGAAGAAGAAGAAGAAGAAGAAACTCCGCCGGTAATATAAACTAAACTGGTGAAGAAGGTAAATTATGTGAATGTTTTCCACATTTCTTCTCTTCTTCTTCTCTTCTTCTTCTTCTTCTTCTTCTTCTTCTTCTCTTCTTCTTCTTCTTCTCTTCTTCTTCTTCTTCTTCTTCTTCTTCTTCTTCTTCTTCTTCTTCTTCTTCTTCTTCTTCTTTCTTCTTCTTCTTCTTCTTCTTCTTCTTCCTTCTTCTTCTTCTTCTTCTTCTTCTTCTTCTTCTTCTTCTTCTTCTTCTCTTCTTATTATTATTATTATTATTATTATTATTATTATTATTCATTAATTTTCTACCGCTTGTTCTCGTTAGGGGTCGCGGGTGACTGGAGCCTATCCCAGTGCCTTTGGGCCTTAAGCCATAATCATAATTATAATAATATGTGCACGGTGGCAGAGAGGTTAGCGCTCTCGCCAGCCAAGAAGGAGATTCACGGGCCAGACCAACATCACACGATCTTTCTGGGTGGAGTCTGCATGTTCTCCCTGAGTTACCGTGGGTTCTCTCCGGGTTCTCTGGCTTCCTCCCTCTGTCCAAAGACAGGGGCTTAAATGGGCAACTGTAAATTGGCCCTGGTGAATGAATGTGAAAGTGAATGTTTATGCATCTATGTCTCTGTGTTAACCCTACGACAAGCTGTCCCCTGTCCAGGGTGTACCCTGCCTAAGGCCCAAAGGCACTGGGATAATCTCCAGTCACCCGTGACCCCTAACAGGGGTTATTAATGAATTAATAATAATAATAATAATAATAATAATAATAATAATAAATGTGGAAAAATTTCACACAATTTACCTTCTTCGCCAGTTTAGTTATGTTACTGGCGGAGTTTCTTGTAGGACTGAATGCTCTGATTTATTTTTATTATTATTATTATTTCCCATCCAGTACTGAACTAGAATTAAACTGGGACTAGACCAAAAAGGGCTGGCCCAGGACTAACCCAGAATCAAAACAGGTCTAAAGCAAAATTGAACAAGGACTAAACCAAGACCAAACCAGGTCTAAACTAGTGCTAACCCAGAATTAAACTAGATCTGGGTTAGTAGAACTAGTATATAGTTCTGCTAACTATATATATAGCCCAAATATATGGGATATATAGTATCCCATATATTTGGGAGATGGGTTATGGGCTGGATTAAATCCCTTGGATATGATATGGCCCTCGGGCCTTATGTTGATAGCCCTAACACTCTACTATAATTTGTATGGACTTAAAAACTAAAATACAACTTAACAGTGAAATAAAAATGTGCTTTGTTTAAAAAAAAAAAAAGTGTAATACTATGAAGATAAATTTGTTATTTAGTTATTATTATGATTTGTTATTTCTATGTGGGATGAAGTCCAAGCAAAATGTTCTAGGACCTTTAATTTACTGGTAGAAAGCCTCGAGGGAACAATAAATAGATTTGGACTGAGCTGGTGGCTAAGGTCAGGTCAAGTCTCAAGTTCAAAATCCATTGCCTCTTTCAAAACATTAGGAGATAATCTTAGAACACTTTTTGGGATAAGGAAGCACATTTTGGTCACGCAGCAGTTTTATTATGACATGATTTTGTTTATTTTTTAAAATCAGGTTTAAGAGTATTTTCCTGCTTTTGCCTTTGTAATATGGAAGAGCTGTTAATATATTTATGTATCGTATACTTTTCCCAAGAGGAATTTTCGACTCACTGATCTCTCTGTCTGAAACAAAGTGGAATTTAAATTGGTGGTTCTGGTTGTAACACTATCCCAAGTCGGTTTATGTCTGCCCAAATATATCCCGGGAAAAGTGAAATAAAAGCATGTATTGATACTGAACAGAGAGTTTTACGAGTCTGTGGACCTCTGTCTTTTGTCCATCACTTTGTCCTTCATCTGCTGCTGTCTCTTTCTGACACTGATTTACACCAGGTCTATGAGGACTCTGGCTGCCCACTCTGAGTTTGTCTGTGTTTTAAGGGCTTGATTTACTTCAGGATAGCGTCACAGGGTGTTGAGGGACTGAGACGGGCCCCCATCTGTTAAAAGGAGTCATAAATTAGCCGAAAGCTTTGTTAGCAAAAGACATGTTCCTTTGCTTTGCGTCTGCCACACTTTATCCATGTTGGAGCGGCCTCTGTTCTCGCTGGGTGTCATTAGTAAACTCTGGGAGCATAATCCTTGTCTCCAGTGACTCTTTGGTGGTAGCGCTGTGTCAGTATAGATGGATACCAGTAATGTTGTTGGAGCTTCAGTCTTTAAGTGCTCTTTCTGTCATTGCAGACTGATCTATAGACAGATCAATTTGAAGTCCATGTCCAAGATTACAGAGTTGAATGACTAAAAGTAATTTATAGTCATGACTGAAGTGCATTAGAAAGTGTTTGCCTTACTCTAGCGCAACTGATGGTTACTTCCAATGTTGGACTTTCTCAATGTTTATAATATGTTTCTTTGTAATTGCATTTAGACATTTATTCTACAACTGTAACAGACCCAATCATGCTTTAAGATGAGGTGCCCAACAGGATTCCTTTATGATTAGGAATCATTACATTGCCAAACAAAACAATATCAATGAGCGCCCCAAAAATATTAATGTATCAGTTAACATCCAGTTTATCAAATCTTAAAACCGTCAAACATAGAATAATTCTGAAGTCTTTGCAAAATATAATGTGCTAAAGCAAATGCATTTTACATTTTGTCAAAAGTTCATAACTTACATGGCTCTGTTTTCACATTTCCTGATTTTTAGATTTTCTACAAGATCTTGGCAAATCTAAACCGCATGATTACGATTATGTATTATGCTGGTAACTGAGAAGTGCATTGAATCTACTCAGCCAAGGTCAGGATGAACTGAGGCGGTGACCTCCATGGGATCCGGCTCCAAACCAAACTCTACAGATTTATGTAGTAAAAGCCCCTCCAAAAACTTGAGTCCAGTTTTGAAATTGAAATGGAGCCAAGCAGAGTCAATAGCCTTATATTCACAATCCAACACAATCCAACATGATCAAGGCCAAAAATCACCAGTAGAGATTTGTTTGCCAGAACAGAACATAATTTATGGGTTGGTAGTTAGACATTAGGAATCCAATTGGAATACAAGTAAAGTGATAAATAATAATATAAGTAAAGTGTATTGGCAATTCTTTTTGTTTTCCTTTTTTGCAGCTCAAACAAAGGCCTTGACTTTTCCTCAAGGCCTTTTATCTCCTACAGGCGTGTATGAATTGTGATATATATTCATATTTTGATGAGGAGTAGGCCTTGGGCACTAGTAAGAACCATATTTATCTAGATATCTATAAAACTAGCTATGAATGAAAACAAATAAAACTAATAAATAAACAACAAATAAAACGGGTGTAAATAAGGTCCAAACAACATTTTTGGTGATATCCCAGTATATTAAATTTGCAGTTTGAATTTTGTCTACAAAGTCACATTCTTTAATACAAAAGACGGATCTTACAGGGAAAATATTATTCCCTGCTGAGCCTAAAAGTGTTCATTTCCTCCTCACTGTCCTTCCTTCCTACTTTTGTCTTGGCATTCTTATAATCCTTTATGGACTAAATGAGATATAAACACATCACAAAATATTGAAATATGAAAATGCCTTTTTTTCTGAACTTGCAGCGTAATGTAACTCCTCATACTATTGGCATTTTCTAGTTTGGTAGAGGTTTTTTTAGCCTCTGTGTGTTGTCCTGCAGTGCCATCATCCACAGTTAATGGGAGTCTTGTTTATCACTGCCTGGGGTCCACTTAGAGGGGCCGATAGTGGCTGCACTCATTTAGGGGCAAGATCCAGACAAAAAAGTGAAAAGCACAGAAAAAAACAAAACCAACATAATATTTTATTTCTGAGGAAGTTTTGAGAATATCTTTATAGTATCTGAGTCCAATATAAAAGGACTTCATGAGAACTTCCATACATTTTCTCAGCTACGATCATGTTGACTTGGTAAGTTAGACATTATTTGTCAAAGCTCATATAACTAACATGTATTTTGAAAACGTATGTAGAAATGTTATGTAAATATGGTTGATCTACAAAGTAACTTTGACTTGTTTTGACTTGCAGGGTCTAATTTCCTACATCACCATTGGAGGAACAGCTTTCATATATGGTAGTGGCAGCTCACGGTGGTAATAAATATAGTATGAGTGACACTGAGCCAAAGAAATGACCTCATAGATTAACTTTTGTTATCACATCGCAATGATCTCAGGCCCTGTTACCTCTCCCTTCAATCAATCAGTTATCCAGAAATCAGTAGTTTTCATGAAGACAGCTAACAACAGGTCATTCAAAATAGTATAATAGGAATGATTTGTGTGACAAAATGTGACTATTAATGCTATATGCTGTATTACTTTAGGATATGAAGAGTATAACTTTGAAGGCACAAATGAAAGATGCATTTGGCTAATGAACTACAATGAGAAGTTAGTGAAAGTCTAAACAGAAAAGGTGACTATATGTTGCGATTGGTGGTGACTGGTGAGGTTTGAATCATAACAAACCACCTGTCAAATCTCAACTGATTGCAGATTGGCAGCCTTGTCTCCGTCAATCTACCCCAGGGCAGCTCTGGCTATTACTTGTTCACCACAGTGTGCGGAGTAAATTAATAATGATATTAAAGCTCTTTGGGTGCCTTTATAAATCCAGTGCTTGTCCAGTTGTTGTACTAGGACCTGCGTCACATTAGTATTATCTGTGGTTCAACGGTAAGGAAGTTTAAGACCATTTCTGACCCAAACTATTGTATCTCACATCAATGTTCTAATCAAACTGTGTGGGGTCTCACCTACTTGCAATTCGAGATTTGTCTGAATGACAATCACTAGTTCAAGCAGCTGATTTAACTTGTCTTAACATCTGCTGTTTGCAATCCAAATATTTTCAGTAAAGCAGACAACTTTCTGGCTCCCTGGGAAATGAAGCACAGATGTGATTTCTTTTGTGCTGTGTATTTGTCCAGTGTGATCTCATATGTCTGCCTCGTTCAATTTGACAGTTCATAAAAGCATCAGGCTGTTTACTGCACATTGGCATAAGTCACTCAACACTTAGCCATATTGCCATGCCTCTATATACGATATATTTGTATATTCAGACATCACATATGTGCATGTTAGCCCTTTGTCTCATGTGTTTTGCACTTCAAGTAGATTCAGCATCAAGCTGTTCAAATATTTTGTTCAAAAATACACGTGACTGTTCTATTCACAATTTTTCATGACAAATGATGTGCTTTTGCCTGTGTTTAGATTTTCAAATGCACCATAAATTCTTTTGAGATAAACCAACATATACAATGCTACATTCTTATATCAATGTATGACAGTATTCCTAAAGCATGAGCTGAGTCCTGAAAACTGCACCCAAAAATGTGCTCACATAATACAAACAAAACGTGTTAGTGTTGTTGTGCTTTGTACAAAAGTATATATTCTTATTTTGCCTAAAACATTCAAGACATACAATTCGATTGGTGCACTACTGCACTTTTTAAAGATTAATGATTTATTTATTTATTGCAGGGGTGAATGACAGGGGGGCAAGCCTGTATTATATCCAAACTTACTCAGGTGCTAAAGGAATAACCTTTTCAGTAGACTTTAGTGCAATTTGATCAGGTACCTTTTCTTATGAGTAAATCATGTTTTAGACAAATCATACATATTATTTCAGTATGATTTTTATATGATGCAATCAGATTATCTGTTGAGGAGGACGTCCCACCGCCTTTCAGGTATTTGCCTGTTTCCCGTCGTGTTGTTGTTGACTCAGCTGGGCTCATCGAGGACTGCTGTTAGAAATCCACTCATTTGTCCTGTTATCCTCCAACAGCCACTGAAGCCTGTTAAGCCCCTCTTTATTATCCTTCACACTTGTGTCGGGCCACACTGGCTCTTCCTGTCCCATCTGCATCAGTCAGACCTCCTCTGCTCCGTCTCAGTGTATCCTACACTTGTGTCTGTCAGTTTTTACCTATGGTGTCTCTGTTTTCAAAGTCCTTGTGAAAAGGTCAGAGGTTAAGGCGGTTTCAGGGTAGTCGATTGCCAATTTCCCCCTCCGCTTTTCCGTCTCATGGATCGACATATAAACATCCTTGTTATTCCTCAGTGGCCCAACGGAGCTGCATTTTTGAGGGCGTCGTCTGGTTTCTTTGAGTAGCACCTCAGGCCTTCTGTAACAAAATCAAAGTATCATCACTAAAATTTTTATAATATTTAGTGGTGTTCATAAATCTTTTCTTTCCACAACAATTTTCACTCTTACAACAACTATAATTTGATATCGTCTACAACAGACCACATACAAGCTGTTAAGATTCACAACAAATGTTACAACAGCGATTCAAGTTAAAACGGTTCAAAACGCCTCAAGTCACTGTCAACAAATTCAACTCAAGTGATTGTCTTAGATCTATGTTTGCAGGGGACAAATTTACATTGTAAGTTTTGTTGCAGCTTCATGCACCTCCTTTGGGTGTCAGATGGCCCTACCACACACCTGCAGTTTATATCTAAATGTCTTATTTTATTGGATTAAGACTAACTATGGAAAAGCTGATGGTGATTCCTGAAGCCTTTAAAACTTTACTGATAAAAGCTGTTGCCAATGAGAAAGACAAATAAACACGGCAGAGGTAGCATCCCCACGGCTCCCATGGAAAACAGATCCTCTGCCTCATAGGGATAAAAACAACAAACCGAGATGTGTTTGAACAGATACAGGCGCCTCCAGAAGAGCGGTCCTCCCTCGGGGCCCAGGCCTACTCCTGAATTCACTGCAAGAGCTCAGCTATTACATTTGAAATGAAGATACATTGGAAAATGAGTCAAAAAATATACATTGTAATCCAAAAATGTCAAGCAGCTTTAGATGAACTAATATTATTACCATTTACTTTTTATCTTTTGTTTTGGCTATGGGCTTTATTGGACAGGATCACTTTAAATACTATAGGCTAAAGAGTACATTTGCATTTTCCAGTACTACATTAATATTTATCCTCTGTGTTTGACCCCTCCTTCAATACCGCGGAGGCAACAGGAGCCGTGGCAGAGACCCATCTCTGGATCTTGAGCTAGGTTTGGTAAGGACTACCTTCGCTGGAGATTTTTTTTATGGTGCATGTTTTTGGATTGATGGGGGAAACTGGAGTGCCCATTGGGTGAAACATGTTACACAGCGATTAGCGCTCTCGCTTCACAGCAGGTCCTGGATTCGACTCCCGGGTAACAAGGGGCCTTTCTGTGTGGAGGTTGCATGTTCACTCCGGTGTCTGTGCAGGTTTCCTCTGGATGTTCTGGTTTCCCCTGCCACTAAAAACATGTATAATAGGCTCCTCCCCTCTGGAGCCAGGACTCCCCTGAAAAAGTGATGCTACAATCTCAGTGGGACATTCCTGGTTAAATAAAGGTCAAGGAAAGAAAACTGCACAGTCAAACCCTCAACCTTCTTGCTGTGAGACGAGGGTGCTAAAGCTTCTCAGTTATCACAAAGAGACTATACATCTTTGAATGGGAAAGGTGTGTAGTCTTGTCTGGCCAGGATAGTATCTTATCCTGGTGTTTTGGAGCGAAAAACGTACCAAACTTCTCTTTAGTTAATTATTTAATATTTTTATTTTGTATGAAAGTAACAGTGGATTGTTTTTAGTGCATGTTCCAGAGAGTGTTGAATAAGTATTGCCATTGCAGTTTATGACCACAGCCTTCCAAGACAAATGTGACAACAATACATGTTTTTTTTAATTGGAATCAATTGGACAAGCGTTTCCAAGTCTCACAGTTTGTTAAGACAATGACGCTACTGGCCCACCGCAATTGTGATTGTGGAGTAACTCAGGACAATAACAAGATGCCTGCCAAAATTGATTCATCAAACAATGCTATCAATGTCCAAAAACTGCAGTACAAATCTGTTGTATCACAACACAGAGCGTCTCTGTGGGGTTTTCAAACATGATACATTGTCTTGGCTGAATTTCACTGACCCACTGCCATTGAGCAATTACATTTTGTGTTTTTAGGGCTGAGGGTGATTGTAATTGAATCAATGCGAGACCAAACATAGACTATTTAAATGAACTGCTTTGCAAATGTATGTTGGCTTTTACTAAACTGACTTTTCTCTGTTCTTGCCTCACTAGGAAAGTATTGTCATACTTTCCATACAAACATACATATTGGGACTTAGTAATTTGGACAGGGTTAGATTTAATTGTTTTTGTTTCTTAAGATCATTTAGCTTTAAATAAGAGAATACATTTGCCAATGTCAGTAAAATGTTCTTTTCCATAAATGTTTTTGAATTTTATTTTGCTGTGCATGGTAGAGGGGGCAATGTATAAAAATGTGGCTTATGTTGTGAATGTGGTTTTGAATATTGAGTGTATCGTTTGCTACAAAAAGAGCTGATTTCAGAAAATAAAAAAAATAAAGTATATCAATATACAGTAGTATATTTAGGCAAACCCTTATGAGACGTGCATTAATTTAGCGTTGTTGCTAGATAAATTCTTGCCAGAGGAAGCCTGTTTTATGGCCTAGAGAAAGTTTACAAGCAGAATAAACACTGGTAGATGCTGTTTACATTATATCAATTGGATTCAGTTTCACATTCTTACAAAATGAAAACTCTTGGAACCACTGTAATGAGTTTTAGGAAACAGCCTTCAGAGCAGTTTTGAGGCTGGTCCCGTGGGCTGGATGTGGGGGCCCGGCTAACGCTTGTGATCCTTGAGCATTTATTTTTTGGGGGGGTGGCTGTGTAATTACCGAATGGCACTCCAATAATGGCACACATCTCTGGAGTGAGATTAGTTCAGCTTGAAAAGGTGTGAGCTGCACTTTCACCTCACAGGAAATTACTCACACTGTGGCCACTCATCCTAGACCCACACATGTGTATCAAAGCTACATAAAATTATACCATGTGTCTTGAATGGTCCAAGACGAGTTTAGTAAAATATCATATCTATAAAACCACAATGGTATTAGATTTGTCAAATTGAATTTTTTTGTCACAACAATTTTGACAAAATCTAAACAAGTCTTCCACTTTCCCGTTCTTCTTATTGTGTTTGAAATGTAACACAGACCAAGTTGGCAATACCCAGTTTAATATTGACTCTCAGATGTAAGTAATATGTTCTTACAGGGGGATTGCGGCTCAACAAATTGTGTTTTTGTGCAGAATTCAAAACAAGGAAAAGAACAAGTTATCTCAGTCAAAAAAGTTGTTTTCTCTTGGACAATAGGGCCCTCTTATGTAGCCTGTTACTGGACATGCTGTTCAGTATTTCTTGGGGACATTGGCATTGCTTTTGTAAAGGGCAGATGTGACAGGCGCCTCTGATGCTCGTTTGACAGAGACGAAAATATTTATTTGATGGCCAAACCCAAAACAGGAGATTCTCTGATTATCTAAAGATGATGAAGAGTTGGAAAATGTGGTGCAAGGTCAACAAGATATTTTTAGTTCAAATGTCTTTCCACTTTGGATAGGAAAAGCATGATGTTCTTTCTTGCTTTTGTTATTTATGGATAATTTTATCCACACTTTGAAATCTGAAACTGTTTTATTTTAATGACAAGCCGAGCTCAAGAAGAAGCAGGTGGTGCGATATCTTGTTTTACACTTTGAAACCAAGCATTAACAATTTATGGCATGGGAGTGTGAGAATTTTTACGTTGTCTGAATAGTTTGTGATTAACAGCTTATCTCCAATTACGTTCTGCTACTACAGTTTGTGAGATCATTTCAATACTTTAATCCCTAATGTGACATTTTCCAGCACTTAACAGTAGTAATTCCTCATCTTTTATTAACTTTAAGTTTTCTCTCTGTTGAAATAGCTATCTGCTTTCTGTGCCAATGTACACTGAGTCTGAATGGGAGGGAAATGGTTTATTGCAACTTTCAAGTTTTTTCATAGTTTATGGCAAGAGAGTGCTTTCTGATTTGTGAGTTGTTTAAAGAGGCTAAAACATCTCCCTGTAGGGTTTTTGGATTTAAGCCTATGAAAAGTTTTGTAATTCTTTAACCTTTGACTGACTTAGACACTGTCGCTATTCAATTTCTTTTCAATCAACAATTGTAGTTTTAAGTTAAAAGTATATGCCAACAATATATCCCTTTTTAGTAGTTTCCAGATGATTTGCTATAGTTATACCATAGACTGGTCAAAAGTGTAATTGTCAAACAGGGATTTCGCTGTACCAGGGTCGGCCTCCTCACTGCATCATCGCACTGTCTTGAACAATGCTGAGCAGATTCATAGAAGAACCCCTCATGTCTGCTCTTTTCCTCTCACTTTAGGGGGTTTCTTGTACAATTCAACAGATCATTTTACAACCAATAGATCTGATCTCATCTTAAGTACATTCATCCTTTCACTAGTTAATTTGGTTTACTCATGTGCATCTTTTTTATCCTTTTAGGCCAAGAATATAAAGTACCGTAGACACACAATTGTCTTCTCTGTTACCAATGCGAATTTGTTTTATTTGAACAAAAATATTCTAACAGATATGATAAATAGCTGTGATTAAATTTGAATTAGGGGCAGCACTATTTACATTAATGAGCATAAACTTGTTCTGACCGGGACATAATATTGTGGTGAACATTTAATATAATAAAGAGTCAGAGAGATAATTGTTGGATAACTATTACAGTTAAATGTAAGCCATGTGTATTGTGGGAGGAAGGAGATTTTCCTGCCACATATTTAGGAAAAGATGGTTTTGGGGATGAAGAGAGTTGGTGAATGGTTTTAGAGTTAAGACTTTTGAATCAGTTACATGTGGACAGCATGCTCAAGGTCTGAGATCAGTCTTACGCCTACAAGTGTTCTTCTTTATATGTGATTGAACTTTTTGTGTTTTGGATTAATCAATTAAACTGACCCTAGATAATCGGAGAAATGCACTTTTTGTTTTCGTAATAAGAACTACATATGGACAAACAGGCCATGCCAGGAGGCTCCTCAGATACGTCCAGTGGTGAGAATGTGGATTATAATAATGAAAGGAATGGTGGTAAAGGGAAGCACAATGTGTGATATACAGGCACGGTTAGATGGCCTCCTCCTGCCTCCAAGTCCTTTGTGCGCTCTTATCCATAAACAGCAGATTTTATGAGCTTAAACCTGAATCACAGAGAAGGAATTTGGAGAGTGGTGCTTGTTATTGTGTTCGGGAAAGCTCCATTCACATGCTCGCTACACATGTATACGCTCATGTGTGTCGAGGGAGATGGAGTTGGGACTCATAACCTCCAAATATTAGCACATGAAAGATACAGAGACCACAGGGGGCGCGCTTAACTGTTACCATGGGCCCCTCTATTAGCACCCATTCATTCACAATAGACACATACACAGAGGAGTACAGAGGTGGAAAGTGACTAAACATTATAACTTTAAATGAATAATGCTTATGTGCTTGCAAGCAATACATACCAGTGCATTTTATGAAGAATTTTATCCAAGAACATGTGCATCATAAATTAAACACGCTATGTCTTTTGGTACGTACTATTTTCTGTAGTAGGAGTACTTGTAGGGGAAGCAGCTCAGACGGCACGGTGGCTTGCACTCTCGCCTCACAGCATGAAGGCCTTTCTGTGAGGAGTTTGCATGTTTCTCTCCATGGCTGGCTGAATTTCCTCCAGGCACTCCAGTATCCCCCATCAAGCCAAAACATGCATCATAGTTTAAAATCTCCATGTCCTAGCACCTAAGTACATCTCTGATGTTGGTGCCATATGAACCAATTCTGTGGACCTTAGGGGCCGGCGTCGTGCTGGTTCCCAGAATCAGAACTAAACATGGGGAATCTGTGTTTCAGTTTTACTCAGTTAAAATCTGGAACAGTCTTCCTGAAGATGTGAGACAGGCCTCTACTCTCACTATATTCAAATCTGGGCTAAATGCAGTTCTGTTTAGCTGTGCATATGGCTGAAAGAATTTTATCTGCAAACGTTGTATTGTGAATTTATTGGATTTTTCTTATTGCGTAAAGCCCTTTGAATTAGTTTGTGTACAAATTGATGTTCTACAAATAAACTTGCCTTACCAAGTGTGAAGTAGGTTAGCCGTGAGGGGTTTGGAGAGCAGTAAAAAAGGTTAAAAACTCAGACCCAAAACAGGATATGTGGTCCACATCTTTTCTTTACTTTTTTTTACGATTAAAGCATATTTACTAAGTGCTTGTGCAAAAAGTGCAAGGTGCAAAAAGTACATCAGGAGCAGCAGTTTCCTCTTCAGCAGCAGACCCAGATTGATTGAATGAGGCGCCTTTTACCTGGTTCCACTAAATGGACAAAACCACTGTGGCTACCACAGGGACAACCAATTTACTTTAGCTCTTTTCAAAAACATCCTAACTATAAAACCATAAAAACCCAAACACCAAATATACTTAAAACCCCGAAACCATTCAAACACCCACCCCCTTCCCCTATACATTTCTTTACATGGTCTAGCCCGGAACCTTAAAAAGGGAAAGTCGTGCCTCTGGGCACCCATTTGCCACCTGGACAGAACATGAGTAAGTACTAAAAACTTTCACTAAAACACTTCACTAAAATACACTAACACACAACACTTAAAAACACTCAGATAACAGATATTGCACTATATTGCACAAACACAATTTATTGTAATTGGTAAACAAATGTGTTTTCCTTTCCCTCCAGGGACCAGCAGCTGCCAATTAAAGTGCCACTGTGCCTAGGATTAAAAAGTGGTAAAAAGGAAAACAAATTGAATAAATACTTTTAAAAACCAATTATGTACAATGTAGTTTTTAAATGTGCAAATTATGTTCAAAAGTGCTGTGTGTAATTTTAAAGTGCTCCAGTGAAGGTGCTTGTACTTAGGTAACAAACTGCCTGTTAGTTACACCTAGGCTAATAGTAATAGTTGCATAAGATGTCCTGACCAAAAGTATGTTCAATTTGTAAAAGTAAGGTTAAGGTGTACTTTATGGTTCCCATAGAAAATTCTGCATTTGACCCATCTTTCAATGCCACTGGGACAACCTGTTAGGAACAGTGGGGCAGTGCAGCGCCCAGGGACCCTCAAGATCTTGAGCCAAGTTTGGTCAAAACTTAGCTGGAGGATTTTACCTATTGTGCATGTTTTGGATTGATGATGGAGGCCAAAGTGCCAGGAAACCCAGACATGGGACAAGTTAAATGCACGCTCTGCAGAGGAAGGCCTCACGCTGCCTGAGAGTTGAATATATACCTTCTTGCTGTGAAGTGAGAGCTCTAGAAATTTAACCAATGAGCAGCCTAGTAGTTGAAGTAGAACCATGACTAGTGCTATTAATGTACTGATTTGGATTATTTTTGACTGTACTTTTTGACCCATACTTTCCCTTGATTTGGATTTCCCTTTCCTCCTCTGCTGGGGTCACTCTAAACATCTGCATCCTACTCATTAATTTAGTCATAACTGTGATAAATGTGCTGGCATGTCAGCAGAGGTGATGCAATTAACTACACAGGGACAATCAACAAGTCATTTACAAATAATTACCTTAAGTTTTAAGAGAAACCGTTTGCTAAGGGCGATCTGACACAAGAGCAACGACTGCCCCTGGAGAACAATCATTGGGGTCTACTCAGGCCCAAGACTTTAGTGCAAAAGTAAGAGCCGAGGCCAGGATTTAAGAGGCAGCAATTTGTTTAAGAAAGAAGAAAAATATTAAATACTTTAAAAGCTGCAAAAAACTGGCACATCATCGCACACACACACACACACACACGCACACACTCACACACACACGTTTGTTTGTTTGTTTGTTAGTTAACCCGGAAGAAAGGGAAAAATAATAAAGGGATCATTAGAGGTCTATTGTGTTTATATTACAAGCAGTGAGGCAGCTGGTATACTTAACAGTTTCCTCATTTGGACCCTTCAACAAGGTCAATCCTTCCTCATCATCAGTTATAGCAGACTGTCAAATCGTGTTTGTCAACGTTGTACTTTTGAAAACCTGGTGCAAGTCGGCTAGGAAGCTAGATGAATTAATGTTAGGACATGTGCGAACAATCCCACTGCAAGTGACTGACCTTACAGCTAACCCTAACCGGGGTCATTGTTAAGGAAATAATTGACCAATTGGAAATAGGATGCTGTTGGTGTTAACTTATTAAAACCACAATATCACATTTATGTGATGGATTTCTTCATTTGTCTTTCAAATTGCTTATTTTTTATAAAACATTGGCACTTAGAGCAGACAACCAGGTAAAACCAGGCCTTTGTATTTCTGAATTTGCATCAGGCTGTTACTTTTCCATAGCATCATCACTCATCATTGCAGAGTGCAGCAGACTAAACTAAAGGGCCTGACATAGTTTACACAACGTCAGATAATAAATGTACGCACTTAACTTCAGACAATCTAAAAGATCACAATGGCTCAGAAAATGTGTGCCATGATTTTCTTTCCCTCCTGAAGATTGCGGTGCGGCTCTTTGCTCCTCAGTGGTCTGACCTCAGTGTTGAATGATGCCTGGGTTCTGACCACCAAAGACACACGGGGGCATTTCTCACACATCCCTCGACATTTGGGGTGGTGACGGATTTGTGCTTGTTTGGCTGCCAATAGGGCTGAAGTCTAGTTAGTGGCTTCAAACACATATACAATACATACAGTGAACTCAATGGAGAATAAACAAAACAAATGATCCCTGACTTTTGTACATTTTACTGTGTATAGAAGACCATTGTGCCCTGAAAGGGCTGTGTTTAAAGACTATTCTAAACAGGTTTCTGTGACCTCCATTGCCCTATGACCACATGTATAGGGCATAACAAATAAAGAGTTGTCATAATTGTTGTTGTACCAATATGTATATACTAAATCTAGTATTTGTGTCAAAGTTAATTTGGAGAATTAATACTGCTATCATACAATGTATATTTTAGTGTGAATACATATAAAGATATCAGCCAGAATTGAATTCTTAATATCAACCTGAGCAATGCCTTGGCTATCAATGGATTCTGCATCTTTAAGAACCCCAGACTTGAACTTAATTTGTATTTGATTTTTTACAGACGATCAATTTGATTGACTGGAGTATTATATTATGGCTGTCTGTGACCTACTTTGCCTTGTTACCACTTGGGTTCAAACATATTTCGCATTGAAGTTTTATATGTTCATCTTCAGCTTTCATAATGAGGAACCGCAAACTGGAGTTTGATTGGCTGCACATCTGGGAGCCCTTACAACCACGAGTTAGAAACACAATGAACTGCCTATCGTTTTTTTTCTGTGCTCTGTGCCATTCCTCATTCCTCTTGACAAATCCATATTCATCTGTCGAGGTGTCAGCTCTTTGGTCTGACGCTGTGGTCGCTCTCCAAACCCCAGCTGGGTTTTGAAGGGGACTGGATATGATTTTCATATTTTTTCTACAGTTGCAGACATTCCACATCTTCCTCTGACAAACACAACGGTTTTACTCAAACCCATATGTTGGGTGAAAATTTGTTTTACTTTTGTTTTATAAATGGACCTATTATTATTTGCCAGTTTTGTGCAGGCTACCTCAGTCAAGGACAGCATATTACATCCGTGCCTTGAATACTTCACTCATTGACTGTGTAGCATGATTAGTTGTGCTCAGAGGGGCAGATTTTACTGTACCTGAGGGCAGCTGTGGCCGAAGCTTATAAGTGTAGAAGTGAATGAATTAACTATGAAGTTGTAAGAGACTTTGAACGTCTGAAAAAGCACTGTGTAAACTATGATGGTTAAGGTTAAGGTACACTTTACTGTCTCTGTGGGAAAATTTGTCCTCTGCACCTGTTGATTAAGGAAACCCACCCAGACCCGGGAGTAAAACCCGCAAATATCTTGCTGTGTGCCACCGTGCCAGCATTGTAATGCATAACATTGTTGTTACTCATACATCAATGTAAAAAAAAATATTTTAAACAAAGATGTGTGGAGTAATAGTTTATTCCTGCTTGGACCTGTCTTGTGTGAATATGCGGGATTGCAGCTTGGAATTGTCCATAAAAGTTGTGGACAATAGCTGTTTTAATATTAACAAGCTAATGAGTGATGGTGTGAGAGAAAGTCTTGTTCTTTTAACACTTTACAAGACCCAAAATTTAGCTGAGACTTTCCCCCCCAAAAAAAATTTCCCATTGTAAGACCAGCTGAGCCATCATCGGAATCATAAAAACAGATTATTTTTTTTTAGATATTATGTTTTAACTGATATATTTTCAGAAAACATTTCCAAGCACAATGTTGGTAGTGAGTGTTCTGAATCCATTTTCATAAAAGAGTAAGCTTATTTGATCACTTGTTTGCCATACTGTGGGTCCAATGTATGTTGCTCTTCATATGCTCTAAAATCAATCAGCTACTGCTTTCATCACAATTAAACCAGTCTTCAATGTTAATCAGTCATCGGTGCATAATGGCTGCCCACTCACCCCCTATCTCTGCTAACGTCTCTATCAGCAGACCCCCACTCATCACACCCTGTACGTGGCTCTGTACCTCAGAGGGGAGCGAAAAGTTCAACCCGTTTAGCCCTAATGTTTTCCTAATGGCTGCTTGTTGAGTTAATAGTTAAATCACAGAGAGGATCATTGTCCTTGCCTTTTATTTGCCCTCGTGAGTAAAGCTAAACACATGTTCTCACTTCAAAGTCTTTAAGATTGGCTGCGCTGATCGTACAGTAACACATGGAAAAAAACCTACATACATCCACTGAGCTGCAGGGTAAAATGATAAAATAAAATATGTTATGGGTCATTTTTTTGAATAAAACTTTGGCTTGTGAGACGTGAGAATAAATTTCCTTCATTTTAATATTTTGATTCCATATCATGCAAAAGAGTACAAAAATAAACATTTAGATCATTTTAAATTTACATGCAATGCACCTCTGATTAGAAGCAGTTGGTGACATCTCTCAACATAACAACTTAACATTCAGTATTAAGGATTTGGGGAACAAAGTGTAGAGATTACATAAGGATAAAAGACATAGTTTAATTACACATTGGGTTAGCACAAGAATACATCACATGTAAAGTGCATTGCTATCTGTATGACAGTAGGTAGTCTGTTATATGTTCAATTTAATGTTATGGTGAATTCTCCTGGTGACTAATTTCTATTCAACTTCCTTTTAAAGTTTTGCCGTTGATTCATTTGCACCAATGTGATTATTCTTGCCCAGCTGACCATTTTTTACGATTCCATAAAATGTTTATATATTGGCTGCTCAATTAAAATTCTTAGAGATCCAGATGTTCTGCTCTTTCTACGAGTTGGGGAACAGGGCCTGCTCACTCCAAGCCACAAGAGCTACTCAGGAAATGCTCCAGCTTTCTTGGCATCTAAATTTCCATCACAAAACATTGTTACTAGTCTGTGTACACGTCTGACAATCAGGATAAAGATAGCAGGCAGCTGTGGATTTTTCCAAGATGCCAATTAACTCAAAACATGAAGAACTACTTCAAAATGCCTTTGTAAACAACCAACTTCTTATTGTAACAGATTGAGGACAATAATTATATTTTAAAATGAATTTTCCTGGCTCAGTTAACTGCAGGGATAAACACTTTCATACTGACCTACAATAACCATCTACACCATTGCTTCTTAATGACAGAGGCCAAAACAACGACATATCAAAAATAGCTCTTTACTGGTGAAGTCGATTAACAAAAACTATATACAGGAACATCAGAAAACAACATACACTTATATAATTGCACTAATAATGTTATATCTTTACAAGTCGTGACAGTGCCTGCAGTCTTGGTAGCCGGGTAACATAATGATGATGATGTTTTATAGTTATAGTTTCATACAAGGCTGAAGCATCACAGCCAGAATAAGTGCTGTAATATATATCAGATGATCTTGTTAATAAACAGGCTTCATTATCGTGATGGTCCCGCACAGTCCATACGCTCACAACAAGGGTTAGATGGTCTGTTTGGATTTCTTCATCCTGCAAGAAATAAACACAGATAAATGAATACCAAAACATATTCAACTAGTTTAAAAATGTTCATGTTATTTTTATTTTTTACAGATACAAAATTAAACACAAAAAAACACAACAGAACAAGAACAAAGAGAACATAGAAAATAAAAGATAAACGCAAAAAAGACATCCAAATGAAATGAAACTAAGGCACACCAAGTCCAAAATAAATGTGTCCATTTTCTGATGAATTCCAAATGTCAATGATAATGTCAGTCCCCTTGATTGTCGGCACAACTGTGTCGTCCATTTTTTTGGATGGCCTTTTTCCCCATTCCCAGGAGGGTACTCCAAAGACCTCCAAAGGTCCGGAGTTTTGAAGCCCAAATAGATTGTTGAAATCGAGTGGGAGGATGATATCAAAAGCATTTCCTCCAAACATGTGATTTTGTCATTCTTCAATGAGATATGATCTATTTGCCCATACTTCGTCAGTCAAAATTTTATCTAACCTTTTTTTTAATATTATTCATATTATTCCCCTAAGAAATTCAGATTTATAGGCTTTAAGAAATATTTCAGAGAAAGGGTTACAGTGGTTGTTGCTTGGTTTAATTTCTTGGTTATAATAACTCCTTCTCCCGCCCTCACCTCCTGCTCAACTATATCGGCTTCCATTCTGTCAAGCCTGGCATTGTTGTTGCCCGCTCTGACCTCACTTTTCAATGCAACTTCACGCAACATTAGGGCCACCTGTTGTAAAGTTATGTCCTTATTATAAATTATGGCGTTCGGCTTAGGGGTGGGGGGCGGGCTCGCGTGGCCTGTTAGCCATGCTAGCCTCATTAGCTTGTGAGACAGCTCAGGTTTTGACTGAGGCTATGGTCTGTCAGCTTTGATTGTTTAGCTCCCGTAGCGTTAACTGTCTTGTATTTTCCCTGCTAACTCATATTTTCCTCCTTGTTTCTTGGGATGAAGTGGGTGAAAATGATGACTTTAAGGCAAATTCTCAGCAGTAGCGGAGCGTGTTCGTGTCTCTTAACCTGACGTCATAACCGGCAATGTTCAGGTTTTTCATATTTATCAACCATAATTGCAAAACTAACTGCTAACTCTACTAAAACGTACTGTTATTGCGTTCAACAGAGTTTTACCACTATTGCTCTACCATTGCTACTTAGGGTAATGGTGGGTGTCTTTAAAAGTTAATTGAGAAAGAATGGTGAAATTACACACAAAAGTGCAGAAATCACCTTATTTTAAAGATTACACAAGTTTGTGCAATTGTTTTTTGGGGGGGTTTCATCAGCCCTTTTTGCCAGATTTCCTCCCCCTGATCCTTAAAGCAAAATCATTAACAATAATATTAATAATTTGACATACTGCCCATCTTCTGCTAAGGAGCAATACTAAAACCTTGGTAAAAATGACTTTCCCACACTCTTTACGTGTCAATTAGTTAGTTAGTTCATTAGTCATATTGGTCATAAAGCTGCATTGTTGTGTCCATTAAGAGTTATTAAAACATACAAAATGTATAATCTTCTGAGGTGTGTTTTTTTACGCCTGGTGAACGAGCACAGGCCTCCTTCCTTTGTGACACAGTGTGTAAGTGAAAACATATTAGATCCGATCCATTCTTAATGCCCTCCATCTACTTACAGCATAGGCTGTTTTGTTATGCATTAGACATTCACACCTAAACCGTCCCAGAGCCAGACGAACCGACTGCAGGCCCCAGAAGACTAACTGTCCAATGGGTATTCGGGGCAGACACGCCTGGGCCTTCAGCATTCACTAATGTTGATCCATGGTTAGACTTTGTGCAAGAATATAGGGAACTGTCTTCATCAAAATCTAATCAGAATTTTCCTAAAATTAGCCACGAACCACAGGACATTCACAGTATTCACAACTAGAAATGACTCCAAGAACTTCACGATGGAAACTTGAATCCTTCTATAAACTTTACAGTACCAAGTATTTTTAAACAGCGCTTCTGGCCTTGCAAAAGGCAGTAAATGCTTACAGTAACTTCTACGAATATCTTGGCACTTGACTGTTGGCAAAAGCTGTTTAAGGACATGCCCAAATCTCAATTTAGGAGATAAAAATCATGTAAGAGCATGTTCAGCCTTAAGTCTTGGGCTCGTCTCATTGCATGAGGGCTATTCGTATGTGCATTTTACATGTTCAAATGCGTATTTGTGTATATTTCAATATGTATAGAATGGAAGTCATTATACTGTCAGCCAGACATCGGTGCTATGATGGGAGGCATTGGAGTTGCATTCATATTACACTATAAAATCTGCTTCTTTATACTGACTTTGGGTTTTTATTTTTGGAAAGTCACTTGCAAATTTTGAGAGTTGTGGGTTGCAGTTTTTTGGGCTTGCTCCTGAAAGGCACTGTCACTTCATAAGTAAATGTTTTGCCTTTGTCAGGTCGGTTTCACGCTCAATATTGACTATAAATGTTTTAAAGTTGTTATTGATGTAAATATGCTATCATAAATATGCGCAGCTCATTTAGCGTCCGTTTAGATGGGACAGAACAATGTTGAACTTGTTGCTTATTGTTTTAGGAGGATTTCTGTAGGGTTGGGTTATCTTATTTTGGTCTTTTTTCCAAACGCGCTGAAAATCTGACAACCCTGTATACGACACAAAATACGGTACTTACTTGTTGATTGCATTCTTCAGGTATTGCTGCAACCACCGGATTTCTGGGTTCACGCACACCTCTTTATTTGTCTTCAACTTTGCGCTGATAGAGAAATAAAAAGAAAATGGATGAGCATTTGGCAGTTATGCTACAGCAGAAGATGAAAGACTTGTTGTTGCAAAAACCTGGGCTATCAGTTTTTCTGTCGCTTTCTTATCACACAAGCCGACTTGACACAACACTGCGATTTTAACACGTAGATACCTTCACAGCACTTTATTTGTTTTTGAGGGCCAATCACACCCCTCTCCCCCAAATTGTGCCTAGAATTGCATGTTAGTGCTGCTAGCTATTCTTAATTGTGATGCCAAATTTATGCGCTGTAAAAATATGAGTTTTGACATCAAAGCAACATGTGTCAAAGAGGTATCTCTATAAAAGTAACCTTGCGGCTATTTACACAAAAGGTCAAGACCAGATCATGTGTCTATCAGTGGGAGATGATAACCATAGTAACCAGCATTTGCCACAAGTAAATTTGATTTTCTTCATCTGAAATCACCATGCCTTTCTGACTCATTTAACCAAATACAGACCTTGTTCTATAAAGTTACCACACACAAGCTGTAACATCGAATTAAGTTTGAATCGTAACACAGGGGAACACGAAACCAACAACGCAATCACAAAGACCGCAACTATTCTTTCCCTCTATAAAAAGTGCTCGCAAAATCAACCTTCCTTTCATTCTTCTAAAAAGTCAATTTCCCGGATACGTCTATATAGCCTTGAGTTTTTTAGGTGGACAAAAGTTTGCGTTTTCTTAGGATGTGTGTGAGTGTAAGCGCAAGTGACATAGGGGCGTGTTGCTAAAGTTGCTTTTCTCAACCCTGTCACTGTGTGGAGATTGATGGTGAGAAGTATCCAGGAAGGAGGAAACCTGACAAATCGAGTGTACATGTGTGTGTGACTGCGCAGTTGAAGTGCGTTGAATGAACTCACATCACTTGGAAGGGGCAGTTAGGGGTCTGGATAAATCGCAGCTCCCGAATGTAGGATCTGGAGAGGTTGTTGAGTGTGGAGCGGCAGTAACATCTCTCCACCAGGCTGATGGGCTTTCCTGTAAAGAGGGTAAACAGATTAAGATTTGAGTCCTTAAAGA
Organism: Chaenogobius annularis; assembly: GCA_015082035.1. NCBI lineage: Eukaryota > Metazoa > Chordata > Actinopteri > Gobiiformes > Gobiidae > Chaenogobius > Chaenogobius annularis. Next base: position 1,393,741 of record BJKM01000087.1, on the reverse strand, counting down.
AATAACAGATTGTAAAGACAACAACTAAAATACACTTCAACCATTGGTATAAAGCAGGACCTCCTATCTTATAATGACAGTATTTTATCATTTGGCAAACCAATTCATGCCATAAATCGTCATCTCTGAAATTTGTATTAATATATAGGCCTACAACTGCAATTTGATGTAACACTATGAAGAAAGATTTAAAAACAAGTATATACTAAACTATCGTGGGGTCCCCATATGTTCAAGACGGTTTAACTTTTTTCCATTATGAACATGGTTGTTTCTTCGACAGGAAATAATGTGTTTTATTCACGTTTAATTAAGACAACATAAAAAGCATTTAACTTAGGGGGGAACGAAAAGCTAACGTCAGTTAGGCTGCAACATGCCAGACACGGAACATTTTTACAGATGGATGGAAAATGCTCTTTTAGATAGCCAAAAACATTTTGCACTCGTGCACGCGTATTAACATGATAAAGAACGAAGCAGCAACTGAAGATAAGTGACCAGGTCGATGTGTGATGTCGCCACGCAGGCTATACTGATGGCATCCTCATTTGCGCATCGTTAAAAGTAAAATAACAGAACAAATACACAGACGAGCGATGCACCAACAGAGCGCAGTCCTGCGCGCTTTTACGCACGGAGAAATTGTGCTCTACTCTGGATCAAAAGGCCCCCGCATACACTACAAGCCTTTAGCATTTATTAAAAAATAAAGAAATAATGAAGAACATAACAGAATAATTAATCAGGACAACGTGGTTAAATGGTATATTTTGCTATGGAACCCGAACGACTGAGGGACAACACAGACAACGTGGTTAAATATATTTAAGTGTAAAATATAAAATGTGTTAAATTAGCTTACGACTTGTAACAAATCTCAGTTTAATTATCATTTGTATTTCACACCAATAAATATGTCGTTATAATTGTCTGTTCCATGCTAGACTGATAAGTAAAATCTGACTTTACATATAAGTCTAACATAAATTGAAAAGTAAATTGATTTGTTCCTTACCTTCTGATTCTGGTGCGTATGCTATTAACACAAGCACAGTGACGGCTGCAAACAGTTTCAAATCCATCCTACGTTAATGCCAATACCACCGCTGTTTGATGTGTTCTCAGTAAAGTCCAGAGGAACTATGACAGACGGCGCGCTGCTGGAGTATTAAATCACGCACAGACAAGTGTCAAGCGCCGGAGAGACATCACCTCACTTCCGGTTTGCTTATAAATAAAATTAAACACGAACAACTCGGGCTGGTTCACCCCTGATCTATATTACCTCCATGGTTTTCACGCGTAAATATTGCTTAAATAAAGGCGTAAATAAAGCTTTTCGCCAGTATCACTTTAAAACTAAACTTATGAATCCCCGTTAAAATTTGTACTATGGGATTTTATTTCCAAGAACATCACAGTTTCCGTTTTCACTCGAGGATTTGTTTCTCAAGTGCCTGCAGTGCGCGCACTCAATTAAAATGCGTCAAACCCTAACGACCCCCACAACAAGGACCCCTAAGCTACGTGCTCCGGATCCTGTTATCCAAAGACTGAAATCTAGGTTTTATCTGTAACATCTACTAATTAAAAGGAAACAACAGTCTTAATGTAGGCTACATCATTTTTTTTAATATTATTTTTTTTAACTAGGCTAATACAAAAGCAGGTGCATAAAAATGTCTTTATACTGCTCATAAGTGTATTGTCAGAAGCAGCCTTGATGAAAACCTATTGCCTTGAACCTACTCTATATAAAATAGGGCTATAGCCTGAACAACTGAGTGGCGTGGCTTTGAAAAGCAAATAAGGATTTAATTTAAATATATTGTTCTCCATTGTGAAAATTTTTCTTCGGTTCACTTTGTTTTTTTCATCACATGACAAAAACGATCTATCAAGCATTATGATAAATAAATATTACAAAAAGACTGCTGCATTTAAAATATACAATGAGAAACATCAGTGCTCATTTAATAAACTGACTGCATTTAGCACAAATGAACCTTCTTTGAGACTAAGAGCATTCTGTATCTGTATACTTAAAACAACACGCACGTCAATCAATCAGGTCATGAGTAGGTCATGGGTAGTTTTTTCGGTCCATGAATCACCTCCACCTCTACTGGAAAGTGTCCACTCTGAGCGTATACATGGCATACACACATGTACGTAGGTGCGTGTGTCGTTGCTGTGGGCGCAGGACGCTGGTGTTATTAGTGTCTTTAACGGGATGCAGATGTGAGGCAGGCATTTGGCTTTCATCCCGAACCTTAGTTTTATGTGCAGGCACTGCCTCTGTTGTGTGAAAGTTACTTATTTCTTTTTTTTTTTGCCAAGCTAAACTTAGTCACAGTAGGAAACTGGACTTTTCCTTCAGCCAACATGTTGAGCAATCACAGACATGAATATAGGCTACTATTCCCATCTCAAAACAATGAGAAGGCAAATGAAATGGAGACTTGGGTTTGGTGAACAGGACCCACATTTGCTATTGTAGCCTTTTATATGATCTATTATAATGGCACACAAGTTTAGGTTTTTTTTTTTTCAGTATGAGTAAATTAACTAAACTGTTAATTGAAATATTCTCATAATAATTGTACATATTCATATAACTGTGGTGTGTTTTTTTTTTTTACTGTGGTCATCAACTAGGTGGTGTTTGAGATGTTGCCATGAAAACTGGGCATACGGCTCAAGACGAGTGCCGGTCAGGCCGCTGACAGCTGAAAGAACATATTGACTTCTCTCACAGACCTCAAAGAGCGTCTGACTCTGACTGAAGTGTGTGAGAGAAAAATAGACCAAGCGAACGAGGCCCTGTGGCAGCAATTCTCTCTAAGAACCTCCTCTAAAAAATTGGCTTTGAAAACACCGTTGTTGGTCTGGACTACACGGATCTGAGCTTGAAATAGTCACTCTTTTTAAAAACATTATTGTTGTAGGACTTAAGAAGAACTCATTTGGAATTAATTAGGAATAAAAAGGTGTACAAAAATGTGTGCTGCGTATAGACGTAAACCAGCTCCACACCAACATCAAGAGAAAGTTTGCCTTGCTTTTTCATGTTCTCTTCCCATTTCCTGACCTGTCAAATGCCTACAAGCCAAAAATATCCTATGTTTTCAAAATATTAGTACTTAAGGTTTAACTGAACCAAAAAGATTTGTTAGATTTTAGATGCAATGATACATGAGCGAACCCTTGCCCTGCCAACTAATGAGAAGAATTTCTTTCCCCTAAAACTACTTGAGCTTGACAGAAACTGTAAAAACACAAATGGAAACAATCTATTCTCAAAAGACAAACAAATAAGTCAAAGCATGTTGTTAATGGTCTCGGCCTGTGACTTCTCTCGGGACGACATCTTATTTTGCAACCTTCATCTGTTGAGGTGAATGGACCTAAGTAGAAGGGTTACATAAGCAAAACTTGGCAACAGTGGTTAATGTTCTATTGTTTCTTTCCTTCTAATGTTAACAACTCTGTGGGTTTTGTATTCCCCGAAATAAAACACCCACTTTTCTTAAGTCACATCCATCTTTGTTTTACTGAACCTATCTTAAATGTTCACCATGTACTTGATTTTCAACCAGTATGTCGATAACGTATTGTACCTTGAGCTATTTCCAGGTGTGCCTTGGAGAAAGGTCCAAATTCAGTTAACAGATTCACACACAGGAATTTAATGAAATTCTTTACATTACATTTTGGAGTGTCCTGAGCATACATATGAACCAGAAAAATAAGCGGTATTATTTGGTAATATGTTAGTGGCTGATGTACTGCACAAGCTTTAAAAAAAAAAAAAAAGTGTGCCGTGATTAAAATAAGAAAACACTGCATTATGTAAACTATTCTGGTGGTCCGCTACCTGCTCGTTTCAATGGAGATGATGTTGCTTTGCCTGCATGTTCCACAATATGGCATTAAGCTTATCCATCTTGCATTTATTACATTAGTAAAACATTCCAGGCGAAACAAGTACATCTCCATTTAGCTCCAACAAGCACCATAGAAGTTACATAGTGCACCTTTAAATCAGAAAAATAGGACGTTGTGGTGATTTAGGTTCACGTTAAACCTAAAATGTATGATTCCCATTACATTTCTCTGCCACCTGTGTAGAGCTGCTCGTGGGTTTGGAGCTGGCTTGCGTTGCAGTCGTCTGTCTCCCATGTGGTGCGCCTGTTTCAGGAGGTCTCACTCCAGGGGTCCAGAGAATCAACGCACACTCTTTTGACCGTGACTGTAAATTACAAAGCAGGTTTCTCTGAAGATTCTCAGGCTTAGCAGATGTCTTGACCTGTTGGCAGCAGGGAGGCTAAAAGTTTCCTGTGCTTGTTTTGGGTTTATAGATACTGTAATGATTTAATATTGGCGCACACATTTGAATGTGTGTATCTTAATGAAAAACATTTTTGAATGAATGCTTGATGTGAAATTTTGAGTGCTTCTACCTGCCTTTTGAGCCATGTGTGCTGTGTAGAGTCATGCAAACATTGAATCCTTTGGCATTTACTTATTTGTGAAATTGTGAGAAGTTGAAGATAGAACAGTATATTCATCCTTGTACATAAATTCTATTCTTGATGTGTCTCACAATTAGAAGTGAGCAATATACTGAAATGTACATAATGTTGTGAACGTTGTTATATGCAATATGCAAGTTTGAATATTGAGTATATCATTTATGGTAAAAATCAAATAAGATTATAAGGTAATATTTCTGCACTTTTGTGATGAATCTGACTCACATTTCACATTTTTCACATAATTAGCTCTCAACAACATTTTAAGATATGTTTTGATACATTTCTGTTGGATTGACATAATATTGTGTGACTATCGTTATCAGGATATTCATTTCTTGTCAATATTGCCCAGCCCTACTCACTATGAATACTATGATAATGCATAGAAAACATTTTAGTTGACATATATATATACATATAAATGAAGTTGCAGACATCATGATCTGTCATTGAGCAGTTTATTTAAACCCTTTCAGGCCACAGTGACCCTTAGTGACAGTGTGACCCGGGGGGCAGTGCTATGGATGACTGAACGTATTATGGCAAACCGTCCAATTTCCACAGATCACACTTTACGTTGTGAACAAACAGGCAAACCGGCCACAGTAGGACGTCATTGTGGATGCATGGGACTGAGGCGCTGCTAGCTGAGTCTTTGTCCTCATCTTCCATACATTCACCTATTAAACTAGCATATGGGCCCCGTCAGCTTCGCCTTTAGCAATAGAGGCCAAATCAAAGGAAAAACAATGCTTTTGACACAAGCTTACAATTACTCAAAGATTTTAAGGCTGAGACCATTTCCTGTCTCAGCCTTTTTTGAGTGAAGGATTAAAGATACATAAAGACTTTGATCTCATTTTGATTAGGGATCAGGTTTATTTTGATCTGGCCCCAAAAAGCTCTTGTGTTATAGCTCATGTAATATAATTATTCCGTTATGACCACAGTTTTTACACAAATAATACAGTATACATTTGAACAAAACGATTGAAACTTGTGACAGTAAATGTTGATCTAACAATTTAACAATGATTCTGTATCATATTTTGATAAACATAATTGACTATATTGACTTTAAATCACCTGCAAAAAGGTATTTCTACAATAATAATCAAATCTATAAAAATTACTAAATAGAATAAATATTTTTAGATTTTAATCAATAATACACTTCATTCGTAAACATTCTCTATCTAGACGCCTTCAGTCTCCATATTTCAATGTTCATTTGGCAGATAATGTATTTAAAAAGTCGAAATTTAAAGTCTCAATTTACAATAGAGATAGTTGTTTGACTAGTCGACTACCAAAATAACTGTTTACTGCTGTCCTCATTATTCTTTTATTTGTGTTGGTGATTGACACCTGGCTCTGTCGGCTCACGGGAACCATCAGAAGTAGAGAGCTTGTCCTCAGCTGCTTGTGCGGTGTTAGCACAGCAACTTTGACACACGGTAAGACACTGCCGAATCGTGTGTTTGAAGTCCACAACTGTGATAAACTGCAACGCTGCCATTCATCAAGTTACGCTTTTCTAACAAATGCAAGGAATGCCATCGTGGACCTAGGATTTCTCCCGCTCTCACTCTATCTATCTCTGTATGAACAAATGAATATTTTGTAGCCAAACTCCTCTAATTCATGAATTGACATCTGTTTTTTGTCTCTTGTCATACGAGCTTATTGGTTTTCAGTTCTTCAACCATGTGAAGCTGTGAACCCCCGGCTTTTGTATACACTATGTCATTGCGGTTATGCGTGTTAGTAAATTGCGACTGCTCAAACACACAGACTCTCATCTGCAAACAGTTTTTCCTGATGAGTTTGTTTTGTCCTTGAATCTGAAAAACTGCCACACAAACATGGCCGCCCTGTAGTTCATCCTGGGACCACGTGCTTTGGCATTGATATACAAAGCTAGCTCGGTTGGCGCATGCATTAGTCAAAGCTTCCTGTTGCAGCTTAGTTCTAGTTTTCCCCTTAAACCCGATCCATTTGTGTGATAAAAATCCTTTCGAGACACATGGAGGTCGTTAATATTGCATTATTCACCCCCAGCTTTAGCGTCAAAAAGCACAAGTGGTATTGCCTGTCTGTCGTCAACCTGGTATGTGGCCATGTAATGTGCCTCTGACTAAACAGGTGAGTGCAAGCCAAAAACAGCTGAAAATCTCTCACATAAATCACAATGTTATAGGCCTTCATAGCTTGCTTTAACAAGACCAATGAAAATCCTTTGTGTTTCTGGATATACGTTTTCATTAGTGTGTATATATATCCAAAACAAATGCTGCAGCTGTCTGGCTTTGTAAAGATAAATAATTACAGTCAAAATGAGCATGAAAATGTTGTGTATTTTTGGCCATAATGTTTTAATAACCTTTTACGGGCAGTTATCTTCAAATAACGCACTTGCACATGACTGTAAAACACTGAGATAAAGAGATTGAAAAATGATAACCATGAACAATGTGCTGTAATCTAAAATAACATTTGCTTTTTTATTGTGAACTCATTTGGATGCATTATTTTCCTCAGGGCTGTAAGAAGCTTATTATTTCTAGTGATGCAGTTATTTACATAAGATGTGCATTTATTTTAGTTTTGATTTTTGCCATATATATTTCAATACAGTGTAGATTATAGCTCGACTTGTTAATACAGACAGTACAAAACACTTAATAACTTAGTAAAGTAATATGACATGAATCATAAAATGTAGGGGTAATTAAACGATTCAGATTGTACCGTTTCATTATTTACATAATATGTATATTGGATAATATGTAAATTGTAAGTTTTTTTATTCTGAGGATTTTCTAGTGGTTTAAAATATACTTTGAAATGCATTTAGGTGGTGCAATTGGTATTAGTCCGTTTACAGCAATGTATATAATATTGTCTGTATAAATTTAGAAAATTTGCGAAAACATTTGTAAATGCTCAACAATGTGATGAGACAATTTATACTTTTAGAGGAGAAGAATTTTGCTTAAATCATTAATACTTTCAAAAACTATTTCAAGTTTATGATAACAATTTGAACATAAAACATCAATCATTGCTTGTCTTTTCTAATTCTAAATGCACAGACTTGTCCCAAACTTGCCTGACCTCGTCTTTTTGATCCTTGTTATTGCAAAGACCTAGCGCACTTTCTCCTAATTTGGCCGTATCCTCCCCTTTCCCCGACCTCTCTCCCATCAGGGCAGCCCCCATGCAGCCAGGCCCTTCTATTTTCAGAGGTCCACTGAGCTGTAACGCCCCAGCTGCCCTCTCTTTACTGCCCGACTATGCACAGGTTACTACATACATAAAACACTCTCAGGGAAGAGTTAAAAGCTACACCTGTCAATCCAATGAGCTTCAACCCGACACCTCCTTTAATGTGCCCTACATGTGTAACTTAAGAGGTGCAATAGTAGGCACCTCTCGGGTTTGTAGGTTGTAATCAAAGCTCTATTAATCAGAGTGCAAGCATCACCAGCAGCGAGGAAAAGACAGAGGATCTTGTCCATTTTCACATGGACAAATACGAGATATTATTACAAGCCATTCATCCTACATCCTCGGCTTTGATCGTACTCCCCAGAGTGAATAAAGCGATTTTTCAAGGGGGCCATAAATGAACATGAACGGGATTATGTACGCAGATCTAAGCAATACAATCACACAAGTCCATAGGCATTGAGACACAGCGTACACAAAGGTAGTCAAATAAACAGGGTGTATGGAAAACAGATGTGATCCTGTAGCAAAGTCCGTACGACGCCGTAGTTCCATAAATAGTTTTGAAGAAGCTCAACTCCTGTGGCTCAAAATGAGGTGTGCAGCCATAAACAAACATGTAACCATTGGGATTTTTAGTTGTTATATTGTGGAAAAAAACGAATACAAAACAATAGCAATACAATGACAACAAAATACAAATGCAATGACAAGAACAGACTGGAGAAAAATGCAAGAATGTGATTCCTTGTTTGTTTCTTTGTGTGCGTGTGTATGTGTGTGTGTGTGTGTGTGTGTGTGTGTGCGTGTGTGTGTTTTTGTGTGTGTGAATCATCAGTGAATTGATAAATCATCAACAACAAAAGAGTAGAAAGAATAATTTGATACAATTCTCATCACCATTTCCACCCCTGTACCTGTTTATCTACATAACCATTTGGATTTTAATAAAACCCTTTTTGACGAACTTCTTATTGTATATTATGAATGTTTATTGATGTAGTTGTCATGTTGTACATTGTCTACAATTATGTTTAACTTAAAGAAACTTAATGGGAAACCAATATTGTTAGCCTGTTATAATTTGCTATTAGTGACATTTACCTGTGATATATATACACATGGAGAAATATAAAATCATTATACTATCCGATCCAACTTTTATTTGTATTGCACATTTTATATACAAGATCGTTTCCAAAGTTTACACATAATAACAATATGAAACAATTTAGCTTCATAAGTAAGCAAAATCAAATAAAAAATCAAACTCAAACAGATAAAACTTGGCCTAATACAATCAATCGGAGCAATAAAAAACGAAACAAAAAGCATATATATAGCATATATTAGATAAATAAAATAAAATAAATAAAAACAGGCCAAAATAGGGTTAAACAGGGTTAAAACACAGTGTTAAAAGCCTAGAATTAAAGTCTTAAAATGAGAATAGCTTTGCAAACACTAAACTAAACAAGCTGATTAATGTTTAAATTAAAACACATTAGTCCTAATCTAAAAAATGTTAAATGTGTACAGTGGGAATCCCTTATCAGGTTTGCAAATGTTTGGGAACAGTTGTTAAAGGGTTTCATCTAGTGGCCTCTTGACCACTCTATGTATATAATACAGCTGTATAATATGATATAGCTGTATAATATAATATAATATAATATGGCTATAATATAATATAGCTGTATAATATAATATAGCTGTATATCATAATATTATATAGCTGTATAATAGCTGTTTCGGAATTGTCCTCACTCTGCACCTCCTCCTCTCTGCTTCTCCTCATCACTGCGTCCACTAAATGAAACCAGGACTCGGGCTCTAATCAGATCCAGCTCTGGACAGACCTATGCGGGACACTCATTTTTCTCCCTCACTTCTTGTTACTTTGTCTTTCCTCACGTTCATCTGTACCCGTCCTCTGCAGCTGCCCCCTCACCGCGCAGTGGACTTTCGGTTTCCTGTGTTGCCCATCCTCCTGGTGCTTTCCTTTATCCTGTGTATTTGTCTTCATAGAAAGTCTGTGATGAGTGAGTGGAAGGACAGCATGGCCTCTTTATTAAAACATATATTACATGTTTAAGTTTGGCTCTTTCTTAACCTTTGATAATTTAGGTTTTTTGTGTAACATTTTAATAATCATTCGCACACACATTACATTAACATTAGGCTAATAGCATGTAATAGGATGGGAATATCATGGTCATGAAAGTGTCATTAGGGTAGCGAATATGGCACTAATTACTGTCTTTATACTCATTTTACTTCTACTTCATGGGTTTATTATGTCTGTAAAAAAGTCACAATACATGTATCCCTCGTTATCGCAGGTATCACGCTATTACCATGCAATTACTGGGCTGTAAAGAAAATGTTTGTTTTTTTCCCTCGCTGCATAACCCAGTTGAACATATGCAATTTCCGGTAACACATAAAGACTTTATACAAGGCATTTATAATGGATTTTCTAATATAAAGAATGACTCAGGCTTACACCGGGTGTACACTGACTCCAGTCTGTTTGTGGCTCAGGTCCTGCCAGACTTAGAAAGTGCTCAAGATCAATGCTCCCTGTTACAAGGACCGCCGAGCACTGCGGGGTCTGCTGAAAGATTTCGCAAGAAATCTATATTTGCTGGAGACCGCAGCGGTCTGGTGCGGCTTCCAGGTCATTAGACGAGTGTTCTCGCGTGAAACGACGTGAATCTGCATGGCATTTGTTGAAAACAGACCACAGTGGACTGGAGTTGGTGTAACAGGTAATCTGGAAGTAACCCGTGCAGGTCACGAACCGCAACAGCACTGGAGTCAGTGTAGCGAGGCGTTAGTAACTACTTAATTAACATCCTATAACTCCTTGAAGGTGCTATACCTGGAAAACATGAAAAACTTAACTAGTTCATTTTAATCTCTTTGAAGTGGTACATATCTTTTTCTCACTTACGGCTTTCACTTATAATGCCTTCTTCTGAGCTTACTAAATATGGACAATTATTGAGTTTATAAGTGTCTCTCACAACTCCCTGAGGCCAAACTGAGTTTTGCTGTCACGGTGAAGCTAACAAACTTTAGCATGCTAACAGCGCCCTTCCTGCTTCACAGAGAATAAATTGCTCTATAATTAGATGTTGAACACACACAATGGACAATTTTCAACTACTTTTACAATACATCTGTACTGGGGCAAACCTGATGTTACTTAATTACCGTATTTTGCGGGCTATAAGCCGCTACTTTTGTCAGATGTTTTGAGCCATGCGGCTTATTTAGAGGCTGCGGCTTTTCTGTGGTTTTTTTCTTTCACCGCTAGGGGCGAACTACCCGGAATTGAATCAAAACTACAGAAAAGTTAAGCAAAGAAGCAGATGTTGCTTTTTTATTCAGCTAGCAAATAGAACACGGACGACAAATTACCAACTATAAATTATTTTCAAATTCTTGCCGCATCATTATGGAACCCAAACGAAGAAGTTCGTATGAAGCAAGTTTAATGAAGGCCATCGATCTTGCTAGGAAGCCGCGCGGCTGCACGCAAGCTTAACATCAATGAATGTACGGTGAGACGCTGGAGGGACAGCGGGAAGAGCCATGCGATGCCAAAAGTCAAGGAAAGAGTTCTGCGGCCTATACAAAAGTGGCGGCCTATGTATGTTTTATTATCGTTTTTTTAAAAATAGAGCAAATGCGGCTTATATAGGGGAGCGGCTAAAGCCCGGAAAATACGGTATATGGAAAAAAAAAAAAAAAAAAATCTGGTACAGCTCCTTTAATTAAGACTTATTAATATGTAGTTATTATAAATTCATCATCAGTCATTATTAGACTTATTTCTAATCAGAAACATATAATATCTCGCATTGCACAAGATCGCAGTGATCATATTTTCAATTCTCAAGAGGACGAGTTATTCGAAATGTATCAGATAGCTCATGAGAGTTATCAATCATGACAAAGACAAATATTTGGTTTTAACTCCAACCAAAACCCACTAAAAATGTGCTCAACTTGTTGTCACACACACTTGAACATTTGCTCCAATTATGTGCTCTTTGAAGTGTCCACATCCACCACAGACCCCCTTTAAACTGCGACCACATATGGCTGACCACTGAACGCCTCAGCAGCATTTGTGTTTGTTAGCTGCCCAACTCATGGTCACACCCTCATTCCCATCTATACATGCACTACATTCATGACTCTAACCCAAACCGTAACCTCTTAAGCCCACTTTAAGTAATGGGGGTCCTACCTTTAAGTTATGGGACCCCACACAAATGAAAAACGCCTTGCTTGGTGACATTACAAAGTCAATTCACTCTTCATTCGCGTTGTTGAATCATAACAATTAGTTCCTGTCATAGCAAGAATCAGCGAAGACCCCAAAACACCCCAGTTTTATTGAAAGCAGAAATAAATGTCTTTAATTTAATTTGGGAGTGAACTCGTTACGCTGTGTCCCAGAGAACAATATGACAAATGGTGAACTTTGTATATAACTTTAAAGGTTTCTGATTTTTCCTCACCAAGGACTAAATGGGCTGCAAGTTAGGGCTTACTTTTGTCCCCATCTTTCATTTCTTCATCCATCTTGTTTTCGTCTCTCTGGAGCGATAACTCACTTACTGTCACTGCACTTTACACTAGATTTATGGTTTAAGTATATTAAAATAGATATAAAGCACATCTGTTTTTAATACAAGCCATATGCAGCACTGTGCCTATAAATGATAAGCAAAACCTTGAGCGAGTTGTGACCTTTAATTATATTTTACAATACAATTGTAGATACAAGACACGCTGCATAGCCAATTATTTTTTTATTTGGTTTACAGATTTCTAGCAAAAGAAAAAAGCATTTACACCTAAACTAGACCCTCTTTTAGCGCATGTCTGATTCTTATCAAATTATTCTTTTTTTATTTCTGTTATCAAAATATTGGTTTAATACATCATATTATGATTGAGAATATTAAGTTATGGTGAATAGACAGCAAATAAACAGAATAAAAACATAAAAGATGTTTAATGCCAGACTGTGAAACATTACATTCTTTGACGAGCTTGAGGTTTGGTCCTGTTCAATCCATCCGTACATTTGCTCGGACACAAAGAAGCAAACTACGATTGGGATAAAGTATTTTTAACTGAACATGAACACACTAAACACACTAAAAAATGATCTGAGCACCAGATCACAACGATCTATTTTGCTGCGGTTTCTCCTCGTTAGTCATAAAGGACATGTTCAAATGTCTTTCCTTCATTTTCAGTTCACATGGCTTTTTTTAAATGTCATGTTTTCAAGAGTTAATCATTTTCTTTTTCTCTCTCTAAATTACCAAATGAAAGTATCATAGTAATATATGTTGCAGTTGTAAATGTTTCAAGAACTTATAGCTCAGTATGAACTGGGTTCAAGTTAAATACCAAAAAGAGTTTTAGATTTCAAACCCTTCTAAACCCTTCTGAATCTAATGACAAACTCCTGGTCCATCTGTCAACACATGAATGGCATCCGGCAACAACCAGTCATCAATAATAAAACGTATCTAAGAGCAAGGTCTTGGTTGGAAACTGAGACTAAAAACACATTTCTGGCACTCACACCTTTTCTCACTAAAGTAACATAATCTTAAGTAAAAGTATCGTCAATTGTTCCTTGGGTTAAATGTTACTACTATAATGACTACTATTAAAAAATCATATACCCACATAATTGGTAACTTATGTTACCAATTACATAAGTTATTGGTAACTTATGTAATTTCCCTATTTCATACATACGTACAATGTGGCACAGTGGCGGAGCAGTGTGTGGAGTTTGCATGTTCTTCCTGTGTCTGCATAGGTTTCTTCCGGGTGCTCTGGGGCCAGGACTCCTCTGAAAAAGACATTGGGACTTTCCTGGTTAAATAAAGGTCAATAAATACAGTATCATATGAGAATGGTGATTGTGGTTTATCTATATTAATAGCACATTCTAAAAGCATCCCGTTCACTTACACTTTTATATATATATTGAATTGTTTAAGAAAATTAAATTGTTTTATGGAGGTTTGTTCTTTTTTTGGGAACATGGATATACAAAAAAGTATTTTCTGTCACACAACGTCCCTGCAATTTTATGAAGATTCCCAGCAGCAGCAGCAGCAGCAGCGCCCCTGGCCCTTAACAAGACTTGTTAACCCAGACGAGCTTGACAATAGCTGCTTTGTGTCTGCTTTGGGGCTGTATATGCTGTGAAAGGGTTCCCAGAGGTGAATGAGAAATCTCCTCTTTTCCACATCTTTCACTTCCTTGCTTAACAAATCCAATGGCGCCGCTAACAAGGAATCAAGCACTCATTGGAGCTGAACAATGGTCTAGAAGCTGTGATAATCTGCTCTTCAAATGTGTAGGAAGAGGTTTGAAATGTGAGCTATAGTTGAATGCCCGTCTGCATGGCACCTATTCATAAACTGTACCTTTTTTCTCAATCGTGCAGAAAACCACTTTTTTCTCACAGTGGCAAAGTCTGGCTTTTGTTTTGGAGCGGCCATTTTGGCATTTATTACGTGACGATTAGCTTGAACGGCATATTTTTTGCATTGACTGTATGTAACATTGCCTCTTTGTAAAGCTAAGTGAGCTGTAACCGTTTGGGCCTGTAGTGATGGGTGGACTTTACAAGAGGGAGTCCTGCGGTGAACATACAGGCATTAAAAAGGGCTTTCCAGACCTCCCCAACATCACAGCAGGAACACATGCCACAAGCAATGTTTAAACATGAAGAAATATCTAAATGTACAGTGCAAAATACTACCTTATTTCCTTTTGTCAAATTAAGTGAGAAACAAAAAGCTGGGAAAGTAATTGATTTCTGCATGTATTGTATCTGTATTGAAACACATAAAACAGACAAGATTGTCCCCAGAGGAAAATTTATTTTGCACAACAAACAGCAAAAATAAGTTTTTAATTCATTCTTAATAAAAGGGATTTCAAAATGTTCAAAATTACAACAAGAACAGTTAAGTGCATGTGATGATTTAATTGCTTGATTTAGATTTTTTTTATGGCTCAGGTAGAGTAAAGTACACAGCAAGATCTATCACTGATTTATTGGAAATCATGTTATCAATCAATTTATTTCAAATTAAACAAATCACTAGCTTGTAATCTGTTAACATGTTCAATTGTGTTATATTTACAACACAGTACTTCCACTTGGTTTTTGCCTTTTGCCATTGCATCTATTTAGTTCATTAACACTTGGAAATTGTAAGTTAATGAATGCCGTAAAGATAAAACCGTTTCGTAAACTGGCTTTTTATTTATCAATTGTTTGTACATTTTTCCTCAGTTCCCCCTCGTCGATCTCATTCCGTCTTGTGTTATCAGGTGAGACGGGCAAACGGGCCTGTGTCCTGCTGTGATACTGATAAGACGGGGGCTGATTCTCGTGCAGCGCAGGGAGGATGGTGCCTGCTGGATCTCCTATCACCGAAGGGGCCGCTATCTATAACCTTGTTAAACCTGATAACATAAAAGACACAGGCAAATAAAGCTGGGATAAGCGATTGTTAAATTTGTCACATTTCAACTGGGAAGGAGGCAGTAAAAGAGTTTGTACAGATTAGAGAACAAGGCTGTGGCAGTGAACTGATGTGTGACGCCCAATGAAAGGATGTAGAGGATGTAAGCCTCAATGCTTTGCTGCTTTGTGCTGGTTTTGTGCGACTATAGAGGACGCTGGGTCAACAGGACAGCAATAGATTGGGTTCATGTGACATCAAACCATAATGTCTATATTTTAAAGTTGGTTTTCTATGGTAGAATTTGCTGTTTAACTGTCAGATTGCAGATGTGTTGACCTGTTTTTTGTCTATCTCTCTAATTATTTGGTCTATCCACGTGAAACAAAAACTGGAACACAGCGCAGTCAGGATTTTTTCACAATAGCACCAGAAAGTGATGCCATTTTCCACCACAAAGACGTGATTGTTGACAAGATGAAAGTACTTCCACCCATAAGATGAATATGACAAGCTGATGAATAAAAGTGATTCTGAAAAGTTTGGCTATTTCTTTGAAAAAAATATAGGTCTGGTACGAGAACGCCACCTATCGAATGATGTGAAACTAGTGCAAACAGTTGATATACCATGTAAGAAAAAAAAGGAAATTAGTTTGCAAATCATGTCGAAATAGTTTTGTTTTTTTAAATAAATCAAAATTTTCAGAACGCTCAAAACCCAGTAAGAGTAATTTAAACTTATGTAACTAAATAATAATTTATAATCATAAAATAAACATATTAATTAGGCCTCTACATATTTTTCCCTATAGCTAAATTGTTTTGCTGCGATCAAAGTTACTCCTATAATAATGTTTAAATTATCTCGTTAGTAAAGTGTTCAGTAGTTGTTAGTAGATTATTTACAACTCGTCACTTGTTCTCATCCTCTTGGTGTTTTTGTCGTACACTCTCCATGGTAGTCTCTTGAGATACAGTAAAGCAAAGCAGATGATCCCGTCGTTTGCATATCTCGATCTTTTTCATCCTTGTCCAAACCTTTTTGAATTGTGATTGTTCGTGAAAGAGAGGCCGCTACTTCTGGAAGGTATTACAGATCCCAGCGGTTTTACACGTTTGGCATTACCACTGCTTGGCATTATCTTATGTCATGATGCATTAGTCGTTCCTATGTGTATCACGTCTCTGTTTTGAACCCTATCTTTTGTCAGCGCGCCGTCTGCCCCAATGCGCTCCGTGAAACGAAACATATACTCCCTCTGGGTAAATTGCTCCTATTTATTCAGCTGGCTCCGTGCTGCGTGGAGTGACTCAAGACGTATTTGGACAACTAAACAATGTTAATTTGAAACCTATTAATATTCTGCTTTGGTTTGACTTGAGGGAGATATTTTCGATGCTTAATGTGCACAAAAGGCTGCATTTGCTTTCTGTTTGGGAGACTTGCCTCTAGTTTTAAACCGTGAAATCCCGGTGTTCATGCATGGACTCTGCCGTATGGACATGTGTGGAATGAAAAACATTTACAGACTCTCATGTGCCAAGCTGCCAGCATTTTGGTGTCTGCTATTTTGCTGTCTGTTATTGTTATTGGTTACTGTTATTGGTAAAAGTCATTATTTTTTTCTTTCATCGAGTCTTTCTTGGCATAATGAGCTGATCCAAGTGGATTAAGCTGGTTTCCTGTCCACCTCTTTGCAAAAAAAATATGAAAAAAAATAAAAATACCTCATTGGTAAGCACTGAACTGCCAAGACTTGTAAAGGCCTTGGGCTATTTTAGCAAGACATAATCTCCAAAACCAGGTCTTTCAGGAATAATGCTGAAGCAATTACAGCAGTTCACAATCACATTTACAATTTCAGTGGCCAAAGCAAAGGCCCCCAATGAACGATACTCTCAAAGACCGTTTAAGAACCGTTTCATACAGAATCGTATCTATTAATTTTACGAAATTTGATGGTCAAATACAAAATGATTTAGTATTGAGATCTATAGCTGTTTTAGTGGTTTCTGTATTGTATAAAACTATAAGAACAATCAATACCATTTGTTACATATTCCTTTTACAGTTAAATCCCCAGTGAAAAGTGCGTTTATTCCTTGGGACATTTACTTTTGTGTTACCTCATTCTTGATTATAGGGAAGGAATCTGGCAAACAAACTTATCTGCACCAATGGCCAGCACTCAATCTCAGTCTCAGTCTTTTCTGTGCGGGTTTGCATGTTCTCCTTCATCCAACCCAAAGCATGCACAATAGGCAATCAATGCTCCATCTAAGGGAGTCCTGACCAAAGTAGGTCCAAATCTAGAGATGGTTGAAGCACTGGTTGAAGGACTGGCCTGCAAAAAAAAATTAATAAAGTATACCTTAAAGTTACCCATACAACGGATTCAACAAAAACAGGGTCAATAACAAGATGTTTTTCAACAAGCAAAACGTTTGTAAATTACATTCCTATTTAAAAATGGTCTTAAAGATAAAAACATAACAACCCTTGCGGCAAGTTTTACTAAAGTCTGAAGAGTGGAGTTGCAGGATGACACGTCCAAAGACCTCCAGCAGGGCCTCTTTTCTATGTCTGTGATTTATGTTGGGTTTCCTGAAACAAACACTGTCTCCATTATTGTGTCAGTAAATCCATTCGTTTCCACAAGCGCTTGACGGATGTCACGGTTGAAATCTCTGTAACAATAAAGCATTATTGAGACATATTTTTAGAATGACTGCCCTGAATCCCCCTTAATATAAACACCAAAACAAAGCAGTCTGAAGAATAAACTTTTCTTATGTATGTTGCAGGTCTGCGGTGCCACGCTGACTGTAAATATATTGTCCATTCAATTCGTCATGCAGACTCCGACATATGAGTGAGTGAGAGATGTTCGCTATGTCTGCCGTTTGTTTAGATGTGGTCGTGTCATTCATAAGGAAATAAAATCCCCTTGATTGACTCAATTTGAGAAGACGTCCTGCTTCGTTTCAACTAATGCTCTGATTGTTCTTGGTCTTTGTCAAGTCGTGTCATGGTATGGATCAGATTAATAGGTTTTGGTGATTCAGCAGCTGACCTATACATGAGTAGACTGTGATGAATCAACTTTTCAGACAGAACAGTTTTCTAAAGGTAAATTAGCACCCTAAATACTTTACCCAAAGGTTCCCTGAAGTGCAACATTTCCAAACTCTATTCATGGGTTTCAGAATGATCAGAAAGCAGGACTGTTGCCATTGGACCATTGCCATAGCAATTAACATTTGAAATGTTATCATTTTATCTTTTCAATGGGAAAACGTCTTGAAAATGTTGCATGAAACAGGAAGCTGAAACCCATGAATTCTATAAAGTGGATTCAAGTGTTTATCTAAAATAAACATATGCAAAAGTAAATTACAATTTTATGAAGTTTCATTTCCAAAATAATCCATTGGCAAAAGTTGTATTCTATGTAGAAGCAACTCGCCTTATCTTTTTTATAATGTTTTCATAGCCACGTTGCCATTATACCATTCAACTATGACGCATGCCTCTATATTACAATCACGTACAACTTGAGAAAGCCATTACAATCAATTATAGTATTTGTAGATATTTTTTCAGATCAGAATCAGTCTATGACAACCTTTAGCTTGTTTAATAATGTCATTCATGCATACAAAGGCCTTTCTTACTTTGAAAAAATCGATTGGTTAATGCGCACGTTCACTGTGTGTGAAAAAGGTCAAATTTAAATGCTTTGCAAACACTTGCATTTCTCTGTAATCATACATTTTGTTTGATAAATGGCACAGAGCATACGCCAATTAGCATGTGTATTTTCACAAGGAACGCCTGACCCCTGCATCAGTTCGCGCAGGTCTGGTACATGTCTGCGGAGACTTTGTTACTATGCGGTGTTGAAATTAATCCTCGTATCCCAGTGCTGTATCAGCCTGCTAGTTTTCAGTGACTGATCAGATATTAATGGTGTCGTGGTGGTGATGTGTGTGTGTAGGTGACTAATGGTTCATTTATGTTAGACACACTACGATTCACAATTACAGGTTGTAGTTGGGGCCTCCCGGAGTGAAGCTCTGAAAGAGTTAGGGCCTTTCTCCTGCCGCACGGGCACGTCAGGCCGGAATCACTTACTCAGAGGTTTGGATGGAGTCGCCAGGGGCCGCAGGGTCAAAGGTCGGGAGGATAACTCACAGGGCAACCCTCATCAAATACAATGACCATGAAATTTGGCAGAAGTGGAATGTCAGGCAGGCCTGCTCAGTTAATCAACAAATATGTGTGGAAATTTAATAAAGCTTATTTCATATGAGGAAAGAGCCGGTGGATTTGGCTTTTTTTGGTTTGGTTCATTATATTCATGGCCAAAAAGTAATTGTTTTGAAAAATAAAGTGTCTCCGTTTCACTTAAAATAAATAATCAATAATTCTCTCGAATACTCAAGTATAGGCCTTATTATTATACCAATTTTATACTCATACTTGAACCCAAAGCCTACAAAAATAAATTTGTGTCCTTCACATTTTAAAAACAACTTCATAAACAAAGAAAAATATGTAAAAACTCTTTGAAAATGTAACCTGCTTTTATGTTACTTTCTAACTTTTCTAACTTTTTACTAATCTTGAATGTAAATTAATGTGACTCGCTAGCATTTTACACATACCCAGAGAAAGTTGGAACAATTTATTTCCTTCATTTTCGAAATACATACAATAAAATGTAATGGCTAAATAATTATTTATGACTTTTACAAATGTCAACAACTTCCTATTTGCGCATCGGATCACAAGTGGTGAATTAATTATATAAGTTGTTGGACATTAACTAGAATCAATTCAAGGACTGGTTGAATTCCTAGCCTCTTTGCTAATATCCTGTGGCATGTTTATTACTACCTGGCTCTTCGTCAGGTCCGAGCAGATGCAGAAAATGTGAAGGTGAGGCTGGATTTCTCATCGACCTTTAACCCTAAAGTTGGAAAGAGCAGGTTGTTCAGAGGACAAACAATAAAACAATCAATAAAGGCAGTTCTTCACACACCTCCAGGAACAGCTGTTTGATTCTGAGGGTGAAATGCTTTGCCAGCGAACGTCCTAGTCCAGAGGGGATGATCCTGGCCAAGCATTTAACAGATTTAACAACAAAAATGAAAGGTTAATCAAGATACAAAGCAGAAATCCTGTGCTTTAACACTGATTACACAAGGCCTTATTATGGTTAAACAAACAATTTGAAGTTTATTTTTCCTACAAATTGGACCCAACATAAATATTTCTTCTGGTGTTGATAGAGTAAAATAATCAGTGTATCTTCTTCCCATGGTTTGTCTAAAACTCCATGCATAATGATTACTGGAGTGATTTTTTTACATTAGAACAAATGACTTGTTTCACCTCGCCAGCACTTTGTGGAATGAAAGTCTATTGACCTTAAGCTTACATTGATCACCTTAATTGATTACGTGTGTTACTTTTGAAATGTAGCTAAATTTTTTCAATCACTTACAATAATTTTCAAAATTAGAATCAATGTCCACCATAAGTTCCTAAGAGAATGAGCCACTCCTGTGTGACCTGCGCGACATTAGGGTCAGAGGAAAGCTGGAGCTGGTTAAGGATGCTCTTGTATTAACTACACCACTAAAGCCGGTGCACAAGTGCAGCCATGACCCTGCTGAAAGCGCATTTCTGTGTGGCCGAACGAGTGCAAAGGTCAATAGGGGGTCAGCGTAAGGCTGTGCAGGAGTGACATGGGACTGAGCATGAGCCGCACCGCCTAAGAGCAGGACATGTTGGACTGATGATGGACAGACATGTGGGAGTCTATAACATTTGCATAAAAAGGATTTCTGGAAAAGTCATTGGCGATCATAAATCTTCAGGAAGGCAGTCCGTGCTCTTTGAGAATTGGGCCATAAATCACACATATTCCTCATTCTCAGAGCTGTTGTCACTCACAGCTTGTTAGGCCATTCGACTATGAAAACAGACTTATGTGTGTGGCAGGTGTTCGCACAAATGTGGACGCATTCTCTTCACACTGCAGCTTGTATTTCCATAGAGTCATATTTTAACTATGTCTCAGTTCACCATTAATTATCATATCAGCTTTGCAGATGCCAGAATAAACACTTTCTGTTTTACACATCAGTATGTCAGCTGTACATGCAGTTAACGCCCTTGTTAATTGTTTATTTAAAGTGCAACCGACTCCAATATGAAGAAATACAAAAAAATATATAGAATTGATTTTCACCTTAATATCATTAACACCTTCAGTCACTCATCAATGGTAAAATAATCAAAAATAAGAAAATGTATTACTGCTGCCAGTGCTGGTATTTCATAGCAGTAGTGTAGGACAAGCGCCATACAAATTATTGAGCGCCTACACTCGTCTGTCTCTAAAGATATATAAATAAATATATAAAATTGTTACAAGCCTACCAAAAGGAACTCACTTAATATATGAATGAATATTTGTGCTTCTTTATTAACTTTATAGGAGACATTTGGGGCTTTTTACTTAGTATTGAATTGCAACTGTAAGTAGATTATAATTTTACATTTTGTTCATTATAAACTGCAATATTGACCTAAAACAGTTATAATAATATAAATGGATCCACTGACTTCCTGTTTAAAACTGCAGAACTGCTCCACCTCTTCATAGTGACATTTCACTGTAACAAGCAGCAGATTGTTATTTACATGTTTTTAAAAGGGGCTACCTGACATTTTAAGACCCTAAATGTATCACTCAGCGTCTTAAGTTTTCAAATAATCAAAGTGGGCGGGGATAGGGGGAAGGTGAAAACTGGAATTGTCCGAGGACTTGAGCCTCAAATGCAGGACAATACAGGATTACTCAAACATGCATGAATCAATAAAATCTTGAGTTAATCAGGACTACCAAACTGAAGGATTAGACTACTGTATCTGATAATTGACAAATAGCAACAAAATACTAACATTGATATTAATATGATTTTTAAATTGTTTTCCAGAAATTTACATTTGTTAAAAAATACGGAATTGTTACTCACCAAATTGTTTTTATTTTCTTTTATCAATGGCTTCTGTCTGAGCCTAAAGCATTGTGTCACTTCCTGGCAGACTGTCTATGATCACGCGTCATTGGCATCATTGTGTGACCAGCGCTTTTCAACTACTGCATGGAAGCATTTAGTGACAGATAGCCCTCACCGTAAGTACTGCACTCATTCTCACAAAACACAGCCATATGGACCGGACCGTGAGGCTCATGACTAAAGCAGTTCGACTTCAGTTAGCATGACTAAAAACACGGTGTCCATAACATTATAATGGGACGCAATTCCTCTCTTAACCTTGATCTTGAACTTAATCATCCATTTTATCCGTTACTGCTCAGGCACTCTTGTCAAAACATCCATGCAATTACACATTCATGGTTTATGTCAAATATTGTACATACAAGCTGAGTGTCTTATTTCACATTGAAGGACAACATATAATTGCAGATACAGGTGTGTTTGGACATGTTAAAGTTATTTCACCAGACAAACAGGAGCTGGCCTTGCTGTGCCTCAGATTTGTAAATTATGGAAACACAAAACTGATCGCCATATGTCCGGGCCTCCCCAGCTTTAAATTTACTCTTGGTCCAGGCTCATGTCATATGCACATGCGAGCAGTAGATAAGGGTCCATAAATACTTCAGCATAAAAAGTAACAGCCAAAGACCAGCACATTGAATCCAGCTCTACCTGTAACTCTCAACTTCTGCTGCACCTGTTTGGCCGCCACATATCATCAGTGATCTCCTTTTAAGTCTAGTTTGAAGGGACACGATGTGAGTTTTCTGGTGCAGTATCCATCATCTGTGTCATGTCATCATGTTCCAGTTTGGTATAAACTTATCTATCTTTCATTCATTCAACTGCAGACATTTTTGGCCAAAAAATACATGGTTTGGATGCCAATCGCACGGAGATTGGAGTTTTCATCATTTTGAGGAAGATTCACAAAACAACATCTTTTCCAAACAAAACTACTCTCTAATAATCAACCAGGTAAAATATTGCTTTAATATTTAATACATATTCTGTATTTTGTAGTCATTGATTTACAGCTACTTTAACTGTATTTTCTTTACTTATGATCTATTTGCACGTTTTATTTTACTTACGACTCCCCAAAGAGTTATTGTTCATTTCCAGACTGACCTACTCCTTTCCAGAACAGGAACAACTTTCACAGCTCACCCCTTCCTTCATCGTATCCTCTGTACAACAGCCTTTCCTCTTCTCATCCTCCCAGATCAAGCCTAATACCTTTCAAATCTGTTACGTTCAATGGTGCATTTGAAATCTCTGACCTTAACCTTTTCTCTTTTGCTCTGTGTCCTCTCACAGCCTTTGACTAAACAGACGAACGGATTATCCCAAATGTTTTCTGTCTGCCCCTGAGACGAACAAGATAGAAATGAAGAACAGATTTCTATGAGCAAGTTTGGACATCATGAATGTTACGGTTAGATTCCTCCTTATTATCCATTCCCAACGAGTCACAAACCAAAGTATAATGTGAGCCAGACCCAAAGAAGCGCACAGCGTCTGATTAGCTTGCACGCATAAGGATCCTGGTTTGATTCCTGTGCCAGGTTGATTTTGTGCTGCGTTTGCATGTTTTCCCTGTATCTGAATAGGTTTCCCATTTCCGTTATCAACCATCAAATGCACAACAAACAAAAAGCAAAATGAAGTAAATCATAACACATTTTCAATGATTAACTGACATCAGATTTAAATACTAATAGTTTTAAATCAGTATAACAAAAAATAAGCAACAATTTCCAGGGTAGAAATGTAAGTTTGCTTTTCTGTTCCCCCAAAGGATGGGGAAAAAAACTATTTTCTTTTCCTTAAAATTTTATTTGCACTTCACCAAAGTATAATTTGTGTTGAAGTATGTTACAGAGCTGTTGATAAATTGAAAAACTCAACATATCTGTATGTATTTGTAAATTTAAAAATCTGGATTTTGCTTGGTAGCAGTTGTAGTTACTGTTATAATCTCTTATTACATAAACAAATAATGTAAAACAAAATAGTAAATGTCTTTCAAACCGGCTTTGAGTCCACTCAAATGTATCTGAGTGGTTTTCATTTGCCTAAACTACCATCATTTTTCATATTTTGTGATATTCTGAGGTTAATCCCAGTTGCTCTATTGAAATCACATTATTTTCCACTTCACTTTGGCCTCCTTTGCGGAGTTTAGACAGTTTTTCAAATGGTTTATTGGCAGAAACCTCCAGATAGGCCCTCATTAAGTACCTTACCTTAACCTTACCAAAAACCTGGGTAGATATCACAACATGACTGATCATTTGCTTTGAAGTGAAACATCCTAAAATAATTTATTCAAAACCAGCCATATATGATGGCGTGACTCCAACTTATTTATCTTTCAATCAAGAACTTTGCGGCCTTTGCGAATATTTGATTATTATTATTAAATTAAAGGTAAGTCAATCTCTTCTACTGAAATAAATTGAAAGCCTGTGTGGCACACGATGAGTCATGAGGTCGCAGGGGAACATCTTTTACGATTTAACGAGCTAACCACTGAGTAACCGCATACTAACATGTTGTTTCATACTCGATTTTTTCATGAAAGGAAAGTCCCCTCCAAGCTGAGAAAGGCTTGCAGCTTGTTCTCTCTTCGCGGTCAGTGTGTGAGGATATTAATGAATGCGATGCGGGCAAAGTCCAGCCCTGTCTTTAGATAATGAACGATTATTTCAGTGTTTTTGTCTTTGGTCCAGACATTATTCCTCAACTGGGTCAATGTGGCGATGGCATCCAGCTCTATCAGATACATTTTTCCTATATTGGTCGTACCGTCTGCCTCGCTGCAACGACAGACAAATGACTGGCAGTGAAGGCATATGTAGACGTATGTAGAGGGGCATGATGGGAAAACAAGGAAGCCCTGTTTCGGCTCACCGTGTGCTGCTTCTCGATGTAGAATGACAGATGTTGATCAGACACCGCAGTCACCGCAGAGACGACCTCAGCCCTGCAGATCATATTCACTGTCTTATTGGAAGAGCCAAGCACTAATCAAATCCTGCAACAGTTTCATATTAGTCTAAGAGAGAGAGCATAGCAATAGACAGAGGGGAATATATATGTGATTTGCGTTCAATTTGCACTAAAAGCCACCAGGATTCACCTTGAGCGATGTTATAAGTGTGAAACAGCTTTGATTTGTGATTATATTGATTTAATTAACAACAAACTTCATTATGAGTTTTATAGTAAAAAAAGAATCTGTATTTTTACTTAACAAAATGTACATGCGTACCACCAAATTACAATATATTTGCCAACAACGAGAAGAAGTTGTATCAGATATTTTTCTGTTCGTTTTTCTACCTTTCTTGAGTTGCAGTGCAAGATACGACAACACAACATCGACTAAAACTTCACAAGAAAATGTTTTGTTAAAAAAAAAAAATTATATATCTGTGCGACTATCCAAGTATGTTCAAGATGTTGCACTCTGAACCAATGACAGTTTGTTCAGTTTTGCAACTTTTAATACAATCCAAAGACACTCCAAAACAGTAAACTAATATGAGCTCAGATACATCCTTTTTCTACTGATCATCCTTGAGGTGCCTTTACTACTTGATTGGAGTCCACCTGTGCTATTGACATAGTTTGGTAAAGCACAACCCTGTCTATATATTGTCTCATAGTTAACCGAGATGTCAGAGCACCTCCTCTGAGCACAGTGGCCTCGATCATCTGTAAATGGAAAAAGTTTGAAATCACCAACTCTTCCTGGAGCTGCCCGCCCAGCCAAACTGAACAATCGGGGGAGAAGGGCCTCAGTCAGGGAGGTGATCAATACCCCAAAGGTCACTCTGACAGCTCTCCAGCGTGTCTCTACGGAAAGAGAACCTTCCAGAAAACTCTCTACAGCACTCCACCAATCAGGCCTGTATGGTAGAGTGGCCAGACAGTAAAAGGCACATGGCAGCACACCTGGAGTTAGCAAAAACCCTGAAGGGCTCGCAGAACAGAGAATTTTGTTTCTCTCGATCTGATGAAACAAAACGGTCTGATGAAAAAACAAGCATGGCTCATCACTTGGCCAGTACCATCCCTACAGTGAAGCATGGTGGTGGCAGCATCATGCTGATGTTTTTCAGTGGCAGGAACTCTGAGGCAGTCAGGATCAACAGAAAGATGAATGCAGCAGTGTACAGAGACATCCTTGATAAAAACCTGGTCTGGACCTCGCACTGGGGCGAAGGTTGTTGTCTTCCAGCAAGACAACAACCCTGAGCACCTAGCCAGAATAATAAAGGAGTGGCTACAGGACAATTCTGTGAATGTCCTTGAGCCAGAGCCCAGACTTGAACCCAACTGAACATCTCTGGAGAGATCTGAAAATGGCTGTGAACCAATCACCATCCATCCTGATGGAGCTTGAGAGGTTCTGCAAAGAAGAATGGGAGGAACTGCCAATAAATAGGTGCAGCAGGCTTGTAGCATTATACTCAAGAAGACTTGTGAGGCTGTAATCAGTGCCAAAGGTCTTCAACAAAGTATTGAGCAAAGGTTGTGAATACTTTGCAAAGAATTCAAACAACCTCCTTTCACGTGTCATTATATTATGGGGTATTGTTTGTACAATTTTGAGTCACATAATCAATTCCATTTATTTTGGAATAAGGCTGTAACGCCGTGTAATGCTGTGAATACTTCCCGGATGTATTGTAAGGTGTTTTATGTGTTTTCTCACTTGAGACCCTCTCCAGCCCCTCAGCTCTGCACCTTACACTTTTCCCACATGGCTTGAACAGTTTATGGCCCATAACAACACCATTCTTGCTGCTTTGATTCGGGATGGTCATAATATAATCACTCAGGTCTGATTTACAGCTCAGTGTGGTATAGGAAAGTACTGAGTGTGGTCTCAAAGCCACAGGGCAATGAAGTATATAATCTGTGTTTACAATACGTATTTGCACTCACTGTCCTCCCACTGCTCCTCTGTGATTTATTTTTAGAGTTTCACAACTGCATTTCTCTGGTCATATTCTGTGTCTGTGTTACATCTCCTTGGATGATGCTCCTGACCTTTTGGTTTCATTATTAATGTTGTCCAAAAATCAGCACAAAAACAGCTTCGATTTATAGTCAGTGTTAGCGAGATGTCCCATCCGGCCCATAAAGCATAGCCATCAAAATCATAAAGCAACAGGTTTTTTCACGTAACTTTACTTTTAATTACCACTAGAGGGCTCTGTTTTAGGAATATATACTGCATAGTGTTTGATGGACACATAGAAAAAAATCTAATTTAGTTTAGGTTTAGACAGACAGAAATCCCCATGAGTAAAATAAATCTCATCCCATGTGGAAAATAAGTGTATATTTGCTAACAGGGGCACCGAACGGGAGAGAAAGTTTAGCAAGTTTCTAAGGGCCTCGGGCTGACAAGGGCTCAGATCAGAACCCGTTTCAGCAAATGGGCCAATGGCTATATTTTAGTTTTAGAGGATTCATTACAGCATTTGGGGCACTCATTGTATGTTATATTCCTCTTGATTGTGTAGTTGACAAATAAAAAAAAAAACTCTCTATCAGCGTGTCTATCAGTTGTGTTTCCATATCAGCTCCGCTTCTTCGGCCCCTGAGCTGCCGAACCTGCGCTAAGAGACGTGAACTGACAGAAAGGAGAGCGGGACAGCGTTTAAGGTGCTTTGTGTCACAAAAACAAGAGGCATGATGTATTGCACTAGTGATGCGCGGGTCGGTTTGGGGCGGGCCAATAAATGGTCATTTCATTGCAGGGTATATTTTTTCATTATAGTCTACCACTGTCTGGATTGACCAATTTATGTGAGACAATCAGTAGGCCTAAATGTTAAATTGTGCTTTACTATTGTATTCATAGGTCAACTGGAGGGTGATGAGTTGCGAAAAATACACAAAATCACTTGAATTGTTCAAACATTATTTACGGTCAATAACTGCCATTATGGGTAATATGTGATAGCCTAACAAAAATGTGTAGGGGGCCCCGTATAAAAAGCTTTCATGGGGCCCAGAATTTTTAGCGGTGCCCCTGTTTGCAAAGTAACTTAATATTTTAATTCTCAAATGATATGATCTGTTACAGTTATTTTAAAAACCCTCTGGCATGTTGTGAAAACTGTTCAAATCTACTCACGATCTGCATAGTTACCATAAATTAAATCCACAACCCATGATGTCAAACTGTCAATCATTTATTCTTATTTTCCAGACTTTGCCATAGATCTGCAGTGTTTGATACGTTGAAGTTAAAGTTATGTTAAAATACATTTCTTGATTAAACATTTGATTTATTGTTTTGAAGAAAGCATATTTTGAGAGCACACACTCAATTGGCATCTGTCTTTTAGCTTTATAATTGTTATTGTTGAGTACTTCTTCCTGACTGTGTACGGTAATATTATTTTGATGTAAAATACTTTTAGATGACCTAAAAGCTCTTAAGTCTTCCGACCTTGACCCTGATCCGGAAATAAGTGGAACAAAAGCACAACTCCTTTGTTGAACTTTAAGGAGATTTATGAAGCTTACATTCGTTACCAGTAGGAGTCACCAAGTTTCACACACAATCATCCTTGCAAAATAATAAATAAAGAACTCATGGCCAAATGCTAAAGTGAAATTACAGCTTAAACTGCAACTCGTTTGTAATTCAATGTTGATGCAAAAACACTGCCACTGTTAATAATCTTTAACTAATGAATAATGGCTGGGAGCAGAGGTTCACCTTGACGTGGTGAAAGAATGCCTCAGTGTTTGTGCAGGCTTGTTTTTGTGTGAAGCCGATTATCCAAAGCAACAGGGGCATTGTGTCGCAACCCGCATTTGGGTGACGGAGGTCGAGCAGGTGTAGTGTGCCATATTTTAGAAGATGTTTGACTAATTTTCTTTTAAGATGTCTGATTAGGCATCCACTACAAGAAGAAGTTAGTTACAAATATTTGGAATACGGAAACGATGGAAAGCGTTTGGATTTTTTTGGAGTGCGTGTGTAGGATTCTTGGAGTTTCTACCGCAGCAGGTACCGTTTTGTTTTCTTTGCTGCAACAAAAGTAGTATTGAATGAATTATCTTTCCTTGTGACATTTCATTTTTGTGATCAATTTTTTATTATTATTTTCTGGTTGGAACAAAACTGTCAACAGAAAGAACAAATGGTGCAATACATACACAAGAATACACAGCAGAACAACAATAAATAAATCAACCTTCAGGACATTTTCCTTTCCTCTCTTCTTGATTCTTCTATTGATTTGACAGTGCAAAACATCAACTTCCTCACATTTGTTAATAGTTTTTTTTAATCCTGATATCCTCTTGCGATTTTCACTGCATCAGAACCAGGTCTAAACCAGAACTAAACTCGAAATCAAACCTGGACAAGATCAGACTTAGCAATGACTAGAACAGGATCAAACCAAGTCCACATCAGGGCTCAAATGGGCTTAATAAGGGAACAAATAACGACAATTGTGAACTGCAAAATTACTGAAGATCCGAATGGCAAAATGTTAAAACATAATAAAAATCCCGAAACATTAGTAGGTTAAATATTGATGTAGGCCAGCTGTTTCCCCGACCTCTCAGATCATCCAAACACATTATTGATGATGAATGAAGTATGAAGTTCATTGCGGCGACTCAATCTTACACAACGTTGCTGTTTTTGCTTCTCTGGTGCTGTTTTCATGTCCGTCTCTCAGGGACAAACTACACTCATCTTTCCAAAGCGCATTTAATCATCATGGCGAAATCGCTCGCTGGTTAATACTTCTTCTTCATTGAAATATGGGGCCCTCCTCTGTTCAAATCAAAACATCTGTAGACACTCAAGTTCAACTGGGAGACATGTGCGTCACAGTAGATCCAGAAACATAAATGAGTGGTTGCTCATTCACACCTACAGTAGTGCGCATAGTTTAGCAGCATGAGAAAAAGTGCTTTCATGCAGAGAATTTGTGCCAATGTAAAATAGGTCTTGATGTGGAGCTATTTAAAGTGTTTTGATCGAAATAAATTAAATGTATTATTAGTAGTAGTAGTAGTAGTAGTAGTAAATTTTTCAGCTTTCCCAGAGTTACTTCTAATAAGATGTTTAATTTTAACTTACCCTGGACTCTACACTATTTTTTTATTGCTCAATTTTGCAAGATCAGACCAGCGCCTCGGCCGTGGTCTGATAAGAAAATAAGTAGTTTACCTTCTCTTTTTAAAATGTCTTTGTATATAATCGTTCATTCAGTCCTATTTCCTATTTAATACATATGTAGGTGCATAATGACCCCTAGTCTTTCTCAGTTAAAAATTAGCATCCTTCATTTTTCTCTATGATTGACTTAAAGTGTCTACGTGTGTGTGCCGTTGCCTTGCCCTGCAGCTAATCCTCGTCTGTAATTTCCATAGTCAGACATGTATGTATGTTAATATATGCACCAGGGTTATATGTGGCGTTAATGCCCCTCACACTCTATAAACTACCAGAAAACAGGCTGCAGCCACATTCCCCTGTTTGGTGCAGATTTAATCTCAGATTCCTGGTAAACACAACAGAGAACACACAAATTGTTTCCATATGAACAGACTGGGATGCTTCTTAACCCTGTAGGGAAAATTTAGGTGTGCAAATCACTTGCACGTCACATTGTATTTGGTGATTATGAATTCTTATTGTTTTGATAATATATTCACCTTTTTTAAACCTTTCTTTTAGTTCAGGTCAAGGGTGGTGTTTTTGAAAATGCATTTACTTACTACAGTTTAAGTTTTACCCCTTGTAATTACAGAAATCTATAATTGTTGCACCCATAGTTTTGTGTTAATATTAAAATCAAATGTTAAAAATGTTATGTTGGTTTAATAAATTTGTCATGAAAAAAGGGCAAACAAAGGAAAAGGTCACGTGTGAGTAGTTAAAATGTAATCTTATTAGAATGAGCACAATGAGCTACAATACTTTTTTGCCAGTCCCAAGCCCCAGTAAATGAAGCTGGCCCATTTGGATGGGCATGTGGCCAAAAACAAAGGTAATGGAAGTGACACAATAGCTGAGCGTGTTCTAGTAAACCTTGAATCAAGTAGACGAGTACAAACGATGTGGACTTCCGACTTCCTTTACTCCTGAGGCACATGAGCAGGATGGAAGCTTCTACTTGTTGACTTGGTATTTTAAGACCTGTATTTAAAATATCTTCAACGTGGTAAAACTACTCAGTGGGCACTGAAGTGGTAATTACAACCAGGAGCAGCCTTTTAAATGGCATAGAAGGAAACTATTAGCCTGCATTCAAAAAAACAACACGACGTCTTGGGGTATTTACATGGTACTGCGTCACTATTTCAGGATTTCCCTATAAAACTGTGTCACGTAAGGTCAGCTTGTTAAAGACTGACACCTGGTGGACAAACTCTGAATAGGATTTTCTTTTTTTAGTCTTGTGTGGAATTGGGATTGAGACAATGCACCAAGGAGAGTTCACCGGCCTTGGCATTTACCTACTGTAAGTATTTCACCTGTGGATTATAAATTATTATGATGCGTTTGGATATATATGTCTAAAGTAACTTGCCTGAAATATGTACTGACAAATCATAGCAGTGTAGCCTTTTATCATTCTCGTATTTGGCCTATATCCCACAGGAAAACCTCCCAAAGGAAATGTTTTAGCAGCTAACCTTTTGAGACAGACAATGATGAATAGACGTAACAGATGAGTTTAAATGAGGATGTTATTTTTTTATTCCCCTTTCTGCTCTAAAATTGTAAATGCACTAATCTTGGTATACCAAAAAAAAAAGAGATGTGTTTACAGGAATCTTGTTTCTAATTTGATTCTAATTTTGACCGATAGTTAATTTGTTTTTTCTCTTTCACTGTTTTTCTGGTCAGAGTCTCATCTACTGGGATCATGTTGTTTGAGATGGCCTTCTTCCTGGACACACTTTTGGTCACATGTCTGCTGTGAGTGCACCTAGTTGACACATTCAGTTATCAGTTTTGGCTCGTTTTAGGTACAACTCTTATGGTCTTTGTTTAGCTGCCCTCCAGACTGGCACATTTTCGTACTGTGGGGCAAAATGGCTCGTGTCGGAGGCTTCCATAAGTTCCTTTATTACTTCATACTGTCTGTGGTCTGCTTCCTGCATCCCGTGTTGGTCTGGCAT
Organism: Chaenogobius annularis; assembly: GCA_015082035.1. NCBI lineage: Eukaryota > Metazoa > Chordata > Actinopteri > Gobiiformes > Gobiidae > Chaenogobius > Chaenogobius annularis. The sequence continues at coordinate 1,361,176 of BJKM01000087.1, read as the reverse complement.
GCAACGATACCAGGTAACTGTTCAAGTTCAAGTTCTCTTTATTGGTTTATTAGTTTTGCCGCACATCTGCACACATAAACACAATTTAAATGAACAGACACAAAACAAGTAATATACAGAAAAAAAGAGAAAGAAAGAAAGAGATACAACAACCCAAAACAACCATTGGATCAGTTGCAAACGTTCAAAACGTAACATAGAAACGTTATTTAGTTTTACTTTAAATTTGAATGTGTTTATTCAAACAGAATATACTGTAACAAATGTGTTTACAGATAAAACAAATGTTCTCAAAATATAGATTAGTTCCATGATCAATAGTTTGGTCATTTCCAAACTTAAAGCAGATTTTTTTTTTTTTTTGTCTTGGGGTATTTAGTATTAAACTATAAAATGTTATTTACTTATGCATTTTATTTTTGTTCAATGTAAAAACTGCTTAATTGATCCAACATGGCTTAATAAAAGAAACAGGCCCATTGACTAGCATTTCACTGAAACGAGCAGCAGATTTTCCTTTATGTGTTTTTATTATTAAAAAATGGCTCATGACATTTTTGAACTCTGGATGTTTGACCTGAATTTTTTTATTGCATGATAATAATGGGTGGAGATGGGGGTAAGTGAAAACAGTCATTTTCTGAAGCCTCAAATGCAAGATTATGCTAACATGCTTGAATCAATCAAAACACAACTTTGAGTAACATAAGATAGATAGAAATTCTGAAGCAGTGATTTTCCCTTTTATAAACTGTTGTCTTTTTCAGGAACTATGCTCCTGGTGACAGCCATTTTCAACTTTATTTTAAGCAAGAAGCCTAAAACTACCATCGATCAACAGAAGAGCTACACCGACCAGAACCTGACCACCGTGTGCATCACGGAGCAAACTAACAAATCATTCTCGTTTCTTAAATTGGTATGGAGCAGGAGGAAGGAGGACAGGCTGGCCCTGACAAACCATGAGGAGGAGGAGGAGGATCTTGTTTCATGTGAGAGTGAAGACAGTATCCAGGTCATGTTCGAGCCCAAACATAAAGACAGGAAGCTCGTGTGTTTTCGGGGCAGTAAAGAGGATCCTTTGGAGAGAGAGATGGTGGAAATGGACAAGTCATGTGACACAACCTCAGACACAGCACCCATGATCACAGACTGACACTTCCTTTTTACAGACTAGCTAAAAATACTTAGACTCTGCTCAACAAACGGTGCCATATTCTTGGGAATATTATGTTAAAAATGTTGATGTTGATATAACCTTGAATCTAAAACAGCGTTACCACTGTAACAACAATTTAAACAATATAGAGATAAGTTATTCTCAGTTTAAAATGAAAACTGCGAAAACTGAAACTTACTCAAATACTAAAGATATTTTTGCACCTAATATGTTAAAAAAAAATTAAGTAAATTTAGCACCAAATTTTACATTTTTAGATTTACATGTCAAGATTTTTTCCTATTCACCTGCAGTGTTATGTTAAATGTTAATGCTAAATAATTTAATTTAAAAAATAGCCTATACATGCGAGGCCTATTCTTTTATTTATTCACTATTTTTAGCCCACCATCCAGAAATGTAATTTAAAAATGTGCTCAGCTTTGCATTTATGTTTCACCATATGCAAATATATTTTCAGCGTTACCATTTAGGGGTAATTTACTGTACACATGGCTTTTAGCAGGATTGAAAAGGTATATCTCCAATCTTGTTACTACATCATGCATAATTTATGAAGAAATAAATTAGATCAATTCTTTCAATCGCCGAGTGTGAGACGGTTGACGCTGAAGACGGTGTTACAGACCGTGGCATGTGTTCACGTCTGGTCTTTGTGCGTCGTGTGAGAGCGGTGACCATGGCGACGGGTGAGGGAGGAGCTGCGTTAAAATGTGAAGATCAGTGTAGTAAAGTCAGACCATATGTCACTACCAGTGCAATACAAATCCCAGCAGTATAATATGAAGAAAGAGGTTAAGATGTTAAAGTTGATCGTGATTAGCCAATTTATGTTTTCCTTGTAAATACTTTAATATTTAAAATGTTGATGTGGATAATTGGCACTGTGTTTCTATTGTATCTGGGATATTTATTGGAGCTGCACCAACAACATACTTTCCCTTGGGAATCATTAACGTATTTTGATTCTGAATATGCTTACTCTATATATTTGATGAATCATTTTAAGATGAAATTGTATAAGTAATATTAACATATTTGTTCTTGTTTTCCTTTGCTCCTACTAAAGCATCACATTGTTTTGGTTTTCCTTTTTGCATGCCAGATGTCCTTATTTCTCAAATAATCTAAGATTAAATGTAATAAATGTTTTGTATATTTAGTTGAGTGAAATGCACCTCTTCACTCTTGCACCTTCTTCAGCTCAGCACATAAATCAATACAGTTTTGTTTCTTCTGTCAAAACAAACTGTATCTCATGTGCCTTTGTTCCTCAGACTGCAGATACAGTATGACCTGCAGAAGTAGAGCCTCCAGCCTGACTCTCCTGAAGCCATAAAGAAAGGATCAATACCGCATCAAATAACTCATTTCATAAAAGACATCTCAATGTGGCTGCAGCCAGACGTGTTCACAAAGGCATAAGGAATAGCTCATATGTGTTGAACAAGTAGGTTATTCTCTGAGGGTGACACGAATTCAAATAACATCCAGCAGCAACAGAAAGTGTATTTTGAACTGGTTTACCCACAGCATGTGTCAGAGCATGACATTGAGACATGTGAACGCAGTCTGGTGTAAAGCGCAGTTATTTTTAGCTTTGAAAACTGTGAGATTTTGTCCATAGTTTGCCATATTGTTAGGGTTAAACTGTGTTGTTTGGATCCCATTTAAAAGTGATCTTGTCCAATGATTGCTAGAAAATAAAGGGATGTGAGTTTCTTACCACTTCCATAAAGATCCAAGTGTAAAATTGCATAGTCTACTGTAGGAGGGAAGTGATTATGCTGTAGGAGAGACTGGCTTCCTCTGTTCATTTGAAAAACATAAATCTTACTCATTACAGAAAAAGGGAAGCAGGAAAAAGGGCTTCCCGTGTGTGAATCCGCCCAACAATCGTTTCCTATAGGGCAAGTTCAGGTGCAAAAACAGGATGGTAGAAATATCCACCAGCTCACAATGACTTGATGGTTAAGACATGGAAAAATAGATCTTAAAAAGGCCTCTGCGTAGGATAATTGTTCTTTAAAATACTTTTAAACCTCACTTGCCTCTAGTTGTCTACAAAAGGCAACGTTCTGTTTTAAGATGGATGATAGAAAACTGCTAAATAAAAAGCAAAACCCTGTATAAAAGCCATAATACATCCATGATATGAGCATTTGGAATCAGTGAATCAGACAATAACGCCCCGCCTTCACTCAAAGCTGATTGGTTGGCGAGTCTCGACACAGATTTCTATTGGATCTTCACGCTGTCATTTTTATCTGTTCAGCCGTGAATACCGTGCTGCAAAAGGGGCATGAAGACCGCTACAGATAAGTGGGATTCACCGCGGTAGACGCTGGAGGACACAAGGAAAAAGAAGACTGAGGAAAAACTGCCTGCTATGGTAAGAGTGAAGACATATTTATCGTAATGTAGCATGAAGAGAGAGAAAAAAGAGGAAGGATTCAGTAGCCTGTTTTGCAAAATAAAAACAATATTTGTAAAAACCGCTTTGGAATCGCTTAACTATAACAGCAGAAGCTAAAACTTAACCATGAGGCAATTAAACACAAACATAAAACGTGCAGATGTTACTTTATTCAGTTTTAGGTTGCGTTACCCCGTTGGTAGTAGAAGCGTCCCCGGACATTTACGCGTGGGAACTGGACGGGTGGGCTCAGCTGCAGTTGGAGGTGGAAGATAATTGGACCTGAATCTCACCGTGATCAAACCAATTAGCGAACACGCACTGGAGATTCTTTGTCCATTTTTGGGAGCGAGCCCAGATTATGTATCACAAAGCGCTCCAAAACGTAGTGTTTTATACCACACAGACGGGCACAATATTTGCCTCCGCGCGTCTGTGCCAAGCGTGACAGATTTGGCGTGCATTGGTTGAATAATTCATCGTAATGGTGACAGACTGGAAACCTTTAAGTTATGGAAGATTTATGCTACCATTATGGTGTGTATAAATATGTATGAGTGTCAGACTGACCATCCCATTATGCTCCTCCGAGTGAACCTGAGGCAGGCACAGGGTCACCGTAAAGAACATGGAATTGCTCTGAAGTGATTAATATAAATGGGGAAGACAAGCCAGATCAGCATGACTACCAGACAACACTGTGGCCAGACTTTAGCTTACAATGGTAATTTTAGTTTAGCTAAGAGTGCATCTTCCACATTTGTCTGACGCTACATTTTCCATGTTTGTGGAGTTAAAGATGGTCAAAGAATTCTTCAAGAATCTGAATCAGGAACAACATAAAATAACAAATGTATTGTTTAATGTACTGTTAAGTTGATAAAGTACGTTGTTGAGCATTGGGATAAAGGTACACATTGATAAGTATTAAGATTTGCTTGGTGTGTTTACATCATGCACATAAGCAAGCCTAGCCCTGTATCTATGAATACTTCTCCTCACCAATGATGAGTTTTAGTTGTTCTGGTTTATTAAGATGCACTTCTCAAAATAGCCAAAAGGTGGTAGCATTGTGCCATGTGAGAATCTTCATACTTGACTCAGTTTACGACGCACATGTGGTAGTTCATTGAAAGGCATGAATCACACGCTCCCACACCAATTAAACTATTGTAAGTAAAGTATGATAAATGTTAAGAATCTGCTTTTCAACCTGCTGATCTTTTGATTTACTCATGGCTCCATGGTTAATGATTAACGATGTTTAAACCTTAAATAAGAGATAACCCTTGAGTCAATCATATGCTATGAAACAATTTGATTTACATTTTAAGAAATACATGTAAGGTGCTGTTTAAAAAGCAACTAATTTCATGATTAAAATGGGTTTTACTTTTTCTTAAGTAGTGAGCTGCATTGCTTTATTCAACAGTCTATCGCTAAACTGGTCATTTGGGGTTTCAAATACAATAATACATATTGATTGTAGATCTCATAATTGTTTACAAAAGTGGTTGCTCAATCTTCACTCTCCTGGTCACCTGATTTGTAGATTATGTGATAAGGAAAGTCCCTTTTCCAGGTTGCACAATGGGCATACTGTTTGTGAACTATTTTACTTTCACTTTCCAGGTGAGTTAACTGGAGTTATTATCTAAATAAAACTCAAAATCCTTATTCCAATATTTTAGGTTCAATGACAGGCGGGTTGGTGCACGCCTGTTTTCCATGTTGTCCTGACAGGATTGATAAGGGTGCAGCAAAGTCAGTAAAAGTTTGTTACGATTGGTTACAATAATTCCTTCAGTGGCCTGTCCTGTCAAATACCTTTGTCACGGTTGGTTTGAGATCATTTGCATGTTATTTCCAAAACAACCACTCATATCAACACTGATCCCTAGTGATTACAAGTGATGGCCCGCCGCTGTAGAAAAACCTTCATCCCAAAAAGGACAGGGTCGTATTAGGCCTTCCGTTTGCTGCTGTTTGATGTCTGCATTGTGCCTGTTGCTGGGTCACTTCCTAATGTTATTACAAAGTTCTGCCAAGTTCATATCCTCAAAACAGAAACTAGCTTTTACAAAATGTTCCCATATAAAGGACTAGCATGTAACTTTTCTGGTGCCAGATCCTCGACATGAAACGGTGCACCTTTTTAAAAAGACGTAAATCACAATAGCGCTGTTTGCTTTTATTACAAATGTACAAAATGTTATTCAAATAAATACAAAAGAATGTCAGCAGTCTACATAAAGTCATAAAGTCATTCATACAAGTTCCATATACAGATTTATAAGCCACCAGGGCCTAGGTGTAAATCAGTCCAATACAATAAAGCCACCAACTTTTATCTGTGGACAGCAAGAACATGGCTGAAATGAAAACGTTATAAGCATTCTGTTGGTTTTGGACAGCGCCACTCCGTCAGTCCTTGAAGTGGCCAGAGCACAAATCTCCCTTTGCAGTAGTTGACCCCAGAGTTGGTCTACTGGGATGTGGAGGATGACCCGCTGGGGTGCTGAACCCGGTGTCTTTGCCGCGGCCTCTGGCGATGACCTTTTGTCCGTCTCCTGTTCCTCCTGAGGCATAGTTTCACATTACGGCCGAGCTTATGGGCCCTGTGGGAAAGAAAACGCACCAAGTTAAACGTCAATGCTTTAAAAAGAAACATCAGTGATTCAGATTGTGTGACCCAGGCTGAAAAAAAGTTGTGGCGCTTGTATGTAAAATTATCTTTTGCCCAAATATTTTCATTCCAACTTTATTTTTGAATTGGGGTTGTATAATGTTCAAACTCGTGTTTCTAAATGTTTGTTTAAGCCTTCACTGCTGCTTTATTACCGAAACCGGTTTGACCACATGCAGAATGAGTTGTGATTTACTGGAAATCTACACGGTATATAATATCGTACAACGCTTGGAATGGCCTAGTTTGTGGTGCAAAACTTACCTATTCCAGCATCGAATAAGCTGTTTGCCCATCGGACCCTCTGGACTCACACACACCGGTTCATTGTTCCTCTTCAATGTCACACTAAAAAGAACACATTGATTCTTAAACTCCTGCATTGAAATGTACAATTGAATGTAAATGCAATAGTTGATTCTTACATGACTGTCATCTTGTCACAGCTGGGGCTTTTGGGGTAGACCGACAGCTCTTTGAAGGGACCTCTGACGCCTGGTTGGGTTCTTGGACATAAACATCGTCCCGGGACAAACGTGCTGCCAGACTGTCTCACTACACAAACACAGACGCGTAACAAGATTAGAGGATCATTCAGGATGTCGCTACAGGCGCACAAAGTTAACCACACGCCCAAGTGAATGCACAAAGAAAACTCTAAATATCCTTCACTAATTTCTTAATAATAATTTAAAAACAGGTGATTATAGGGATGCTATTACCTGAGAGAAATGTGAGCAGAACAATCAGGAAGCCAAATTGACAGAGGGATCTTGGATACAGCTCCATTGTGATGCAGGACAGGCGGTACTGAGCCCCTCAGACACATGTGAAGCTCTTTTATACCCAAGCTCCTCCCCCGCCAACTGCAGCGACTGGGCTTTCCAAAAGAAAGTCCCCATCCCACTTTCACTCTAAAAATTAAGTCATCGGGTCAGGGATGATGCATGGATCAAGGGCATTACTTTAAGAAATTATGCCTGAAATAACGGCCAGCGATAAGGACACTTAAAGAATACTGTGCAGCTCAATGTGCATCCTGTAAACATGACTAATTTTGCTGCAAAACCTTCAACCACTTCTATTGTTAAACTGATAAATGTGCTTTTGTGGCCCGTGTGCATAGGTGTGTGTTAGTGTCTTGGAATTCATGGATAATATTGCAGTGTTTTACAGCACTTGGCCATTGCCACATAGCTTTTACCTCTTCGCTGGCACAGTGTCAACAGCACCATGTGATTTCCCCTAATTCTGTATCCTGCAGAACAAAGAACGCACCATGTAAATCTAAATCTAGAAGACCAGAAAAAAGTCAGAAAATAGTAACTAGAAAGTATGTTTTGTTTGTTTGTTTGGATTATTTTACAACTAAACACGAACATAATTTGGGATATATCCCTGTTGAAACCCAAAATGATCTCTCTAATTTCCCTTAAAAACAAAACAAAAAACAATAAGAAATTTCCATCTTTATGGAATATTTACCCATAAACTAAAAGTTGGTGTCCAGTTATGTCTTTACAAAGTTGGTTCTCTAAGTGTGATATATGAGAGAAAGAGAGAGGGAGAGAGAGAATAGATATCTATATATAGCTAGCTCTATATTTGTCTCTCATCTCTCCTCTTTATAATATCAATAAATAACAAATACCTAAACATAAAAATAATTTTCATATTGTTGTTTTAATGCAAATGCATAACCAAGCTATTTGTTTGTTTGCTCAGCAGGGTTTTGGCCAAAATGTGTGAGCAGCAGACTTTTGTGAAGCTCAGTGAAGAGAAACTCATTCCAAGGTAATTCTTATAGTGGTCACAGTGTTCTTAATCAACACTTTTACTGAACTTTTACTTTATTTTAGGGCTGACATCTTTTCTCTTCTTCGGACCTACAACTGTTACCATGAAGGCAAAAACTTCCAGCTGAGAACTCGCGAGGTAAGAACGTAACAAGGCCAAAACATATTCAATGTTAGACAGGGTTACTCTTCCTTGTGCGAGAAAGTGTTGCATTTCAGGCCAAGCAGATCTGTAAAATGGGTCACACAAGACCTGGAATCAGTTTAAGCATAAATCGGATTCACATGCATAAAAGTAAAGTGAGGCAGAACGTGGCACAGGATGTAGAACTGCAATTACTGAGCTGCGTGTTTGCAAGGTTAAAGAAGTGCCATTATTTTTCAATAGGGGCATGGAAACGTTATGCCAAATGCCTTGCAAAGCACAATTCTATGTTTTACTGTTGTGGTTGGGGCTGTGAAGGTGTTTGCAGCAATGTGGTGATTTGTTACATTCTTATACTATGGGTTTTATGGTCCGGAGTTTCCCTTTGTGTTTCTCACTGGACACTGCTGTGATCGTGTGCGTATGAAGGAAAAGCTGGTCATGATGTTGTGAGTCCTCTGATTGTACAGACTCACTCTGGTCGTCCTGGGAAATTCCCCCTTTGGCATGCTTCACATGCTTCATACAACATACATGTGCCGGTACAGTCCAGTTTCTGTATATGAGAGTGATAATGGCGTCAGATTATGTGACTAGTTATCCATAATGATAGGGAAGGACAAAATAGTTTATATGATTATGGCATTATGGATTTTAGTGTGTAATTGTAACAACATAAAGAGGTCCCCTGAGGTTAGTAGTGGGTCATGAGGCGCCCCATTGTGGTATTAAGGTCTTGTGTCATCACTTAATCTCTGGACAGCCAGAAATGATTAAGATGATTTGGGTCAAGACACAGGAAACACTTTTTTCATTTGTCATTTTATGTCATCACTAACCACCACCAAACTGAAAGACTGACAGTGGTGCCAGATGCCTGTGGGTCTACTGGACAACCTGCATCATTTAAATCCAATATAACAGGCATTCATCCAGTCAAAATTGCTGTGCATACCTCCACCAAGCATATTCACTTGAAATACAGACAACAATCTCCTTTCCCGGCACCAGAGTCAAATACAGATGTGCATTACTATCAGTGCTACCTGTGACCTGTTGGAGAAATAGATCAGCACATCAGTTCTTTGGCGCCCCAAATTTTTATTTTCAATAATACCACGTTAGAGGCATGAAAAGCTTTAATGCATCTAGTTATACAGATCAATTTGTCACCTGACAGATCATGTGACCAGTAGTAATCAAAAGTATTAGTATTTGATGGCAGATTTTTGAAGCATTGTGAAGTATTTGTTTCAACTTTTAAATTTAATTCACTGTGACATTTGAACTGTCGATTTGGAAATTTGTATTTATGACTTTTGGTCACATGTTGTGTCAAGTGACCACTTGGTGTGCACAAAACAGAAAACTAAAACCTTTTTGTGTCTCAAGAAGGGTTTTGACCCAAAATGTTACATGTGGTGTAACAAATTGAAATAACACTTGAGAGCTCTAAAGAATCGCTGCGCGGATATATTTTCTTTCTCAAGTTTTGACTTTTTGAACGCAGCACACGTCTCTGTCTACTCTACATACCTGTATCCGCTTCCAACAGTACAAAACATTGTATCAAATATATCTCATTCCAACCCCAATATTGATATTGCAATATCAAATTACAGTGTTATAATTATTGAGTGAAATCATGATTTTTATGATTATTTATCATTATTGGCAACCTGACCAAACAACAGTGTGAATGAATGTGACCAGCTTTATGAAATCAAACTTTCAGATGGAAGAAGTACTGTTGATGTGACATTAACAGCCAGCGCAAAGACTGAAATACAGTGATTTATTTGTGCTTCTTTCTCTTTTTTTAGCTTTTATCATCACAATTATCAATTAATCAATGAATATTGTCGTCTCTAAATCCCAAGAAGATTGGTTAAGAATGTCAAATCTAGGTCATTTGACAGGTTTATATTTTCACCAAGCTTATGTTCTGAGGACAAAGGGGTTACTCATCAGTGACTCTCCATTCTTGGCCTCAGTCCCAGACCAGACCAGACCACGGCTTGGTAATGTGAATTAAGGAGCCTAGTTATGGGAATGAGAAACCACCATGAAATTGCAATAGACAGTAGACTGAATATTGTTTAAACACTACACTTTAATGCCACTTAACTACATAGGAAAAGAACAGGATTAGTAAAATGCCACAGTGTGGAATTTTACTAATCCTGTTCTTTTCCTATGTAGTTAAGTGGCATTAATGTCCCAGGTGTTGTCAGGTGACAGTGACAGTTCATGTGGGACGGTTTCACTTCAAGCTAAAGTAAACATCAGGGAACAAATTCTAACTTGCACTTTTACCCAATACTCACAGTCACATGTTCATAAGTGTAACAAGGTGTAATCCCTCATTTATCTAGGTCCATAGTAGAAAAGTTTTCAAAGATTGTCTTCCAGAAAATGTTTTTAAAATCCAGTTGTTGTCCAGATGAACTTAAAACTACTCGTGTTCATAAATTTAGCCCCTGCCATTTTTATAAATAAGTTTAATAATTTTAATTACCAATTAATCTGATGTGTCTGATATTGTCATAAAATTGTCATAGAATAAGGAACAGAAGAAAAAACACCAAGTAGTCCCAGTTTGAACATAGGTTTATATATTACGACTTGTGCCAGTGACGCCCTCTAGCGGCGCTTAAGGGAGTGTTTTTGTCAGTTGTAGGAGCCAACCACAAGAGGGCAGTACCTCACCTGTACTGAACTTAAGACATGAGTGCAGTATCCACCAGTTATTGATTGTTAAGATGTAACGGGATGATAATTTTTACATTACCTCATGTTTAAATTGGTGTAATCCCTCATTCCCCCAGGATTGTTCCATTGTAGAAAAAGATTCAGTTGAAGTCGTCTGGACTCTGGACTCTGGACTCTGGACTGTTTTTTTTTTTTTAGAAAAACGGTGTCTTGATGACTACAACTGAATCTTTTTCTACATTTCCTTACGTTGTTTGATCCTGGCTTCAAGACTTCTTGATGGAGCATAAACATTTTCTCATGACACATTTTAGAGCCTATGTTTTATTGATAGCGATAATAATTTTCCAGATTAGTTACTGATTACTTCAATATTGATCAATACAGATGTGGTTAGTAGTTGTAGGTCGACACTCATGTGTTGTGTACATCTTTTAGAGAAATTTTGGTTTTCACAGGACCGTGTATTTATCAAATAATCTTCATCTAATCATATTAAAGTTCCATGCACAGGAAAGAAGGCCTGTAAATCAGGAACCAGTGAGACATTAAACTAACATGTCTGGAATAAATCTCTAACACAAGACTGCAGCCGTTTGGCCATTATTACAAAAATATGTACAAGAAAAGATTAAATTGCCAATTCTGAAAAAAAAGAAAATGCCATAAATAAAACACAACAACTTGAAAATATAATTCTTAAACTTTTTTATTAAAAACTATAATAAAAAAATATTAAACAATGTAAACATGCAATGGTTAAGTGTATAAATATTAAATAGTGGTACACTGTGGTCCAGCACACTGTTCAGTCTTTGACTCCAAGCAGACACTGAGGTCTTCCAGCATATTTGTTTATCAGATATATCCCCGAGGTTTCATCCAACAAAGCAGCTCCTTTAAGTCCTTTGTCCAAATAACCAGTCCAGCGGGTCCTTGCCACTGCTGTCTCTCTCTCGGCTCAGCCTCACAGATAACTCCTCTGGGCTCTGGGCCAGACTCCTGCAAGTTCTTAGTGCGCGAGGAGATCCGCGAGGTAAAGAGGCTGTTGCAGGCAGCTTCATTTGGGCTTTAGAGCAGGGCCGCCCCCTCTGTCCTCTCTGGAGACGCACAGGTCCACAGCAGGGGGCCTCAGAGGGACAAGCCAGGGCCCTCATACTGGCCATATAATCATCCAAAGAGGTATGAGCCGGCTGGTACCCAGGCAGACTCTGAGGAGAACCGTCCTCCAGCGTCTCTGTGATAGTGGGGAGATGAGGCAGGGACAGCAGCAGTCGTCTGGGTTTCATTCTGGTCAGAGGAAAATAAAAGCCAGTTTAGATTCAAATGTTGAGATCGATCCTCAGTCATTTCTAAGTCAATGCTTGGGTCTTTTTGATCGAGACGTCCCATAAAATGTGAGATTGATCAGCATTCGAGATTTGCAAACGAGGAGCAGATTTTCTTATTGAAAAAACAACCCAAAAAACATAACTTAATTTGAACGCTATATATTTGTTTCACTTTTAAAAGAAATGGCTCATATTACAACAATTTAATAGCCAGAGGACTCGCACTACTAGACAATTGTGCATGTTTACAAAATGTCTCCTAAATTTTAATTTAAAAATGTAATTTGTTGCTGAAAAATACTTTGTACTATATGTAAGAAATGTCTTTGCCTATCTTCAGTAAGTGCGTTTGTTTGAAATGGAAGAAGACTCCTACCTTTGCGGTTGTTTCAACAGCTTTGTTCAGTTCTAGCAGTGGTGATGTTTTCAAGTCTTGTGTCCGTGTTGCTTCTGACTGGACCAGAATGGGTATCCAGGCTTTATAGAGACACGGCGCAGTGAGAGATTAGTCCATGCTGCTAAAATTAACTGTTTGTGTGTGTGCGTGTGTGTGTGTGTGTGTGTGTGTTCAGGAAGCAGGAGTGGCGGGGTACCAAGGTTCAGTGGTGCAGCTGGTCCCAATGTTTATACTGCAAAAACAATGACAACCCCCTCCTCCCAAAACCCTCTGTACTTTACTGTGTTCTTCTGTGTGCAGTAAGAGAAAGAACTAGTGACATTTTGACATCACTAGCAAGTATTGACTTAATGACAGGTTGTACTACGGTACATCTTTTACTAAAATGTGGTGAACATGATTATATTTCAGTTTTAATAACCTTTTGTCTATTTGTTCCCAGTTTGGCCAGTTTGGTAAAGTTTATGTTACTTTCTGGTTGAACATGGGCAGCAGACATAGGTAGAGGTAATTCCACAACTGTTACCTAGCAACCAATGGCCAAAATCCATACAAATTACACAATAATTATGATTTGACAAGCAACAATACCATATAACACCTTTTTTATTTTGTTGAATGATCATTTAAACTGTCAGAAAGTTGTCAGTTAACTTTAAATTGTCTGTTTTCGATGGCACATGGCCTTTTGATGACATGGACAGGATTACGTTTTAGAACAGCTCTACTTCCTGTCATTTTAAAGTTTTATTTTTTAAAAATTCGTCTCAAACTGCAACTTCACGAAAGTAAAGCTGATCAAATATTTTGCACACTTTCTATACCACTAAACTAATTCATAATTTGAAAAACGGGAGAACCTGTCATATAGACTTAGAGACATTTATTAGAAGGAACAAATATTGAATGTAACAGATTATTGCACAATTTTCTTCAATAGAAATGAAGCATTGTGTTGTGGTCATAATAATAATAATAATAATAATAATAATAATAATAATAATAATAATAATAATAATAATAATAATAATAATAATAATAATAATAATAATAATAATAATAATAATAATAATGGAGAGTCACAGCATAGTGCTTCTTTTGTGGCAATGCCAAGCCTGGATAAATAATAATGGTTGTTTTGAGCAATGAATGCATGAAATTTACCAAAACGATTGACAATTGTGATACATTTAGACTCAGAGTGTTCAAATTAAAAGAAATACAATTGGCTGGTCAAGGGGTTGTGTCAGGAAATGGACTCGGACTCGGGTCCTTTCTACAGACTTTTTATGTTTGATTAAACGGCCCCAGGACAGGCAGACAAACTGACTTTTTACTGGATCAGCTGATTAGGTGGTCTTCTGACTATTGGATAACAGTCTTGAGTTTACAGTCTGACTATGAAATTGATCTATACACTTTTCCATCAGTGGAATTTGGGTTAAATAGACTGCCTTCTGAAACGGCAAATTTAATCTAGTAAAAAATCATCCATATTCAAATGCTAAACTATTTGATTATGACGTTGGGCCTTTTTAGGAGACTTTCAAATTACAAAAATAGCTCCAGACACATTTTTCTTTTGATGAACTCTGTGTACGTGACTGATTCTCATTTTTGACCCAGACGTGACTTCTGTCTTGTGCTCCATTTGGAAAAGAAGGTGGAATTTCACTGAGATGAGAAGATTTTCCCTGAAGTTATGGTTGTCCATTTCTGCACGTACACCTGATTTTGAGCTCCTGTGGCAGTCGGCCAGTAGGATATCCTCCCAGAGCTGTTCTTTTGATACCCATTGTTACAGTGTTGTATGCGTGTGTGTTGTGTGTAGGAGGACGGAGAGCTCATCCTCGAGGGGCTCCTGAACATTTACTGGGGCCTGCGACGACCAATCAGGCTTCAGATGCACGATGACAACGAGAGGTTTCAGCTCCACAGGTAGGACAGAAGAAACATTAAACCAGTGATGGAAGAATTACTCCATTTTGTTACTTGAGTAAAAGTAAAGATACAGTTGCAAGAAATACTCTACATTAAATGAACATTAAAATGTAAGTTGCACATAAAGCATTAAGTAAAAGTTTTGAAGTACTCGTTTGAAAATGTATTTTAAGAGTAAAATGTATTTCACACTATTTTGATATCAAATGTTGCTGTTCTTTGTTCAATAAAGGACCATTCAAATCAGTTTCTTAATTTTTCTCATGAATTTTATGTGTATATTTAGTTTGCTCAAAGCCAGGACTTGAACTCCAAACGTTTAGGCAGAATCCCACCAAGAATATGCTAAGAATAAAAACGTGCTCTCAAGTATTGTAAAAGTAAAAAGCTCAGCTAGAGTTCACTATTGTTTACACTGTAGGTCGGTTTTACAATCCCAAAATCCGAGTCCCAAATCAGAATCGGAATCAAAAAAGGTTTATTGCCATTGTCAATGAACAAAATTCACAAATATAGGAACGATGGTGCAACATACAACAATGAACAATAATAAAAACGACATATATGAAATCAAAAGGACATGCATTAAAGAAAGTAATTTAAATTTACTATAGTATTATCTATCCCCTGTGACAGAAGATGTTTTCTTGGAAAGTAAATCCTGAGGCAAAATCAAAATGACCACAAAATTGTGACTTGCTTGTCACCAGCTGCTCTGTCTCCACTGCATTTTATTTCTCTGCAGATTAACCGTGGCCAAGAAGCTGTCAGGAGAAGCTAACAATAATCCCCTGGACAGATATAGAGGCAGTGGCTCCTCAGGTGAGTATGAAGCACGTGTGGTCACCTGCATTATCACGGATTTGACTAAACCAGATTAACGTGTAGAAGTGCTCATGTCAACATTTCCACTGTTAAGGTATCTCCTCACTTGTTTGACACAAAAAACAGCTCTAAAATCAGATTATGGCCCCATAATAATGGTCTTTTAGTTTAGCTACTATTAACGATAACCGATTTACCTCCAATGAGCCTCCATGAAGAGCCGTACCAAATAAAGCAAGTGTGGAGATGCAACATTAAATGGACAATTTGAATATTCTGGCTGGAATTATTTTGGTAGTAATAATCTGAAATACATTTGAGTTATGCACCAGTTTAACAGATTTGAGATAAAATAGAACTGTATTTTTCTGTCGCAAGATAAAACAGAAATTTGTTGTCAATGTGGTTTATTCAGACAAACATCATCCACAACGCTACACACAACACCAATTTAAAGTTACCAGTATTTATTTTATAGTCTTTTAGTTAAATGTTAATACTTCATGGGTGTTTGATTAAAATGTGCACTTGAGAACTTTATTTATTTTTACATTTCAGTCAAGGGGTTTGCAATTTTGAAAAATTACAATGAAATCTTTTTTTTTTTCATTTATGTATTGTTTTCTTTAAGAGAAAATAAATATAGAACAGAACATCACAGAACACAACACGACCAGAGAGCAAAAAGCAAAATACGAACACGAAGTAAACACAAAATCAATAGAAACAAAATGTCACAATTTTAATACAATACATACAATATTCTTTATTGTCCCCTTTATCATATAAAACATTTAAAATAAAGAAAACAAAATGACAGAATTAAAATAGAAACAGCAACTGCTCTAATGCATAAGAAAAATTATGACACTACAATATTTTAAACTGCTGTTGTGTGTTTGAGGTGTTGAAGTTTCTGGAGAGGAGGACGACTCCCCACAGCTGCTCAGGACTCGCAGCGACGCCTCGTTCATGAGAGTTCAGAGGAGGACAAAGACACACACCTCTGAAAGCCTGCAGCGGCTGCGCACACACCGCTTCTCCATTAACGGACATTTCTACAACCACAAGGTGCAACAATCACCGCACAATGACTGTCGGCCATTAGTGTATCCTGGTTTTGACACATGTCCAGGTGCAGAGGGGCCGTGGCTTCCTCAGTGGATGTGCCTGTAAAGTAAAAAGGCAGCTGTGGGCTCATTATATTAAGGTGTTGCTGAAGGTTACTTAGGCCTGTCCAGCAGTTTCTCAGAAAGAGTTGAACATGTGCTGCACACTGCTGGGATTTCCTTTTAGTTTTCCTGCTCAAACGGGTTCAAACTGTACAAGAGCTGGAATCACTGCTGTGAATGACAGAATTACCTGTAATGTTAACATGCTGTTGTTGTTGTTTTTCTTTTGCTTCAGACATCAGTATTTACACCGGCATTTGGGTCAGTCACGAATGTCAGAGTCAACAGCTCAATGACCACGGTTCAAGTACTAAATCTTCTACTTCACAAGTTCAGGGTGAGCTGATTGTCTCTATCTGGTTGTTGTTGTCTACGTAAAAAAAATAAAAAAATATATATATATTCTGGCATTCAATAATATTTTTATAATATAGGCCATCATTTCAGTGGGTTACTTGCAGGCTGCCTCTCAACTATGGGGTTCTGCCGTGCACATTTGACTAAAACAGCTTCATAGTCACGAGAAGCACTCGTCTACTTATTACTAAACCACTCCAGCCCGCTGTTGTGTCCGGTAAAGCCTCCTTGCCCCGGCAGTGTTCCGAGGTCGGTGTAACAGCTCCTATTGAGTTGAATGACAACCCAGCGTCACATGAGATTTTCATGCGTGCTCCAGTGCTGCTGTGAGAGAATGTACCAACTGTAAACATACTATGAGAAAGCTTCAAGAAAATGTCAACTCCCATAACCTTTTGGAGTGCATTTCAGATTGTTATTATTTTATCATTTCATAAAAAACGTTTGGGCACTGGCAATAAAATAATGATTCTGTTTTCTAGGTTGAGAATAAATGTGAGGAGTTTGTTCTTTACATGGTGCATGAGTCTGGAGGTAAGATTATTATTATTTTTTTTTCTTCTGCACAGTTTAAGTTTATGGTTTGACTTCTGGTTTTCTGCTTGTTTGGTCCTATCCCACAGAAAAGACACGGTTTAAAGATGGAGAGTATCCCTTAGTGACCCGGGTGCTTTATGGGCCCTGTGAAAAAATCTCCAAGATCTTTATCATGGAGGCTGACCTGGGAGAGGAAGTCACTTATGATGTGAGTCTTGGCATTCTGCCTCCACTTTCTGCTTTCACATCGTGTCCACAATGTGTTGGACTTCTCTGAGCAAACGCAAATAAAGACACAATGGAGCAAGCATAATTTACTTTGTGGGAGGCTAATTTTAGCAGAATGCTGAGCGATGTCCTGTGTCAAGTTGATGTAACAATAGCTTGACCTGACCAACTAGTGTTCTGTTTGAGTGTGGGAAACACAGTAATCAGAATGTGTCAACTTTATAAAGGTATAAAACATTTAAATAATAGAGGTAGATAGTAATCAGTTACCTTTTACCTAAGACACTTTTTAAATAAATTGTACTTTTGAGAGTAGTTTTTAGACTGGATACTATAAATATTGTAACTGTACTCTTCTTTGAGTAAGACTTTTGTTTTTATTTTCAACTGTAAGTCTACAAGCGAAAAAAGCTTTATGTTGACAATTTAAAATTCTTTGAACATTTGTATTTCTTGCACCGCTCCTTCAGATGTGAATTTGTGTTTCTTCTTAAATACTAGATTTTATGCATTATAAAGTGTTGTCCTTCCAATTAGCCAGTGTAATCCCTCTTTACAATTACTTCCAATTATCCAATCCAATTATTAATCAACTTCAAATTATAACTCGGATATTATTTTAAAGTAACGTTACTCTTGCTTGAGTACAATTGTTACTCTACCCACATCTGTTAATTAAGCAAATTCTGTTAAATAATGTAAATCTGTAAACTAAACTCCTTTTTTAAACTTGCACTGGTGACATAATGCATTCATCCAGCAGTTCACATGCTGTGATCTGAGATAACATTTGTCTGGTGTGGTCTATAGTGACATAGAAAGCAAAAATAACCCTATGTTATACAACATTACCATGGTTGGTCAGCAAAGCAACAGACTATTCTGACACCCTGTCTATTAAAGACTCCATCATGCAGCAAACTATTCATTAGCCTGTGCGTGTTATTACTCCCCGCTCATAGGTTGTAAATCACAGGGATGTTTTTATTCATCTGTTGCTGATTCGCCCCATTTTCTTTTGATCACTGTTCTAGAAACGCACCACAAAATAACCATTTTAACCTTAAGATAACCCAGCTGCTGTTTTTCTTTTCAGGTTGCTCAGTATATAAAGTTTGAGATTCCGGTTTTAGACAGTTTTGTGGAGAAACTAAAAGAGGAAGAGGAGCGGGAAATCAACAAACTGACCAAAAAGTAAGTTATTAGTTCCCGTCACTATTAACTACAGTTTACATTAAACAAACAAAGGACTCTTTGATAACATTTTGAATCACATTAGTAACATTATTTACACTCAACATCTATGTCTCCTTACAGCTCAAAACAAGCTTGTTGACATAGAATCAGTGTAAATGTTAGGCATTTATCAGTCTGTGGTTGTAGTTGCGTAATCTCTAACTCATAAGACCGAGGAGCTGGAGGACCTTCGGACACTGATAGTATCAACCAAAGTGTGTCTGTGGAAGCATTTTACAATGTGCCTTAGCAACAGCAAAGATCATTTTTAACATTATTATTTTTGTAATTCACAATATGATGTATTGTTATAGTATAACTGCTTAAGATATGACTAATAATGAGTTCATTATGAATTATCAGTGGATGGACTCATTACATGGTTTGAATTGATTTAAACACAGATTTAAAACAGTGCTTAATGTTGAATGTCTCGAACATTTTCAGCCTTTTAGACTTGATTATTTTTGAAGGGAATATGGTGTCAAAGTGCTCAAAGTCTAATTTATGTTTTTAATTTCTGCAGATACAGTGCACTTAAATCCATGATTCAACACCAGATTGAACACAAGGCTCTGAACAGCGACAGAGTCTGAACCATGTACGTTTATGTTATTTAAAATATAGGATGGATCGATTTGCATTGTAAACAACATAAAAACAATGAATGTATATGATAGAGAAATCTGTGGCTGCAAAGGATAGTGTAGTATGTTAGCACCAATGTGCTTCTACTGTTACTAATGTAGGCTACCACAAATTCTGTTTTTGTAACTATGGTCTTAGTACTTCAATAATTTTATACCATGTTTAATAACTCTGTTTTTAAGGCATTTTGTATCAAAATTTGATTTGTTTATACAAACATACTTTGTCATGTTTAAGTTTTCAATAAATTCCCAATGTAATCTTAAAATGTAATGTTGTTCGCATCAATTAATGTTTCGTTTACACATGCACAGTTAGACAAAGGTTACATCATGTTGTTGTTGTTGTTGTTTTTTAACAGAGGTGGAGACTGGCATTGTTTCTGAGAGACTTTGACTCTGATTGCCAATGAGTTCCCATGAGCTCAGGGTGTGTCGGAGTGCCAAACGGCTGCTTTGCACAATAGTGGTGGGATCAGGGTGGTTCCTCGCCTTTATTTTTCATAGAGATTGTGTTTAGATTGGCTTGTTTTATTGGGACATAGAAGATTCAAGTTGCTTCTTAGGAAAGTGCACATGATGTGTCAAA
Organism: Chaenogobius annularis; assembly: GCA_015082035.1. Taxonomy (NCBI): domain Eukaryota; kingdom Metazoa; phylum Chordata; class Actinopteri; order Gobiiformes; family Gobiidae; genus Chaenogobius; species Chaenogobius annularis. The sequence goes on along the minus strand of BJKM01000087.1, from coordinate 1,340,981 downwards.
GCGTTGAAGACCAGCTTCTAACACAGATCATGCTTGAAATCATGAACTAGGCAGAAGTTCTGTTCCCAATCTAATCCCAACTAATGGAGATTTTTTTTTTTTTTTTAAGATACAGAGACGTGCTATATAATTTTTGAAGGTTACATTTTTTCACAACATATGAAACGTTATATTATTGTATTCAATTCATGGCACAGTGTAAACCCAAAAGAGCAATAGAGGGTAATACATAAAAAAACAAAAACAAACAAAAACAAACAAAACAAAAAAAGGTATACTTTTCTTGCCTTCATTCAGGCTATGGGTGTCCATCATGGATTGGTTGGTCTGGTTTTGTCCCCCAAAAATACAGAAATAATAATAAAATTAATATTTTCATCAAGTACTCCCGTTTCCAAAAGAAAAATATCATAAAATGTACATTTCAATGGTAAATAAGCAATTTATTAAAAAAATTTGCTAAAACAATGTTTCTAACTATGTTCCTTGGTATCTGTGTTCTCCTACTTCCCCTCTTTGCTGTTGGTGGGTGTCAAAGTGGCGGTAAACCAGGATAATTGAGACAATTAAATGGTTTTGGATACATCTGCTGGGACATGGGACACAGGGCTCAAAACTGGGACTGTCCCAGGTAAATGGGGGCGCTGGTCACCCTAGTTTTAGCATTTTTTAGCAGTGTTATTCTGCTGAATAACCTCTAAAGTGTTCTGATTTGAACATAAAACGGCACTAAATTCATATAGTGCAACCTCTTGTTTTTGTAAGTGTTTTTGCCTCAAAGCTAAAGGCTTATATACATTAACTTTAATATAAAAAAAACTTGATAAAAGTATATAGAACGCAAAGTTGAGGGTTTTTGTAAATACGTTAGTTCAGTTTGTGGTGTTATTTTAATATTATTGATTACATTTATTGTGTGTTAGCATTAGCTTGGAGGGGGGGAACACTAACTTTTATAAACAAGAGATTTTTCAGGTGAAGTATTTATATGGTACATAAAGGTCTTAACATGTTGCTTGTGATTATCCATCTGTGTTATTTTAGCGAGACTCTGCTAATTCACCATTAATATTGAATGAATCAGGAAATGGAGCGCCGCATTTTTAAGATAACCGGAAGTAGCATGTCCGTTTCTGAAAAGGGCCCATTCCCTTTTCAAACATTTATGTACCAGACCTGTACTCTTCCCATTTGAATGCGTCACTGTGTACTTATGTATGTAGATATATCCAATCACATAAATATAAAAATGTGAACAACACGTAACATAAAAAGGAAAAACGACAAATACTTTTATACTTTATTTTGTACTGCGCATGCTCCAAATGTAACGTCCGGATGAATTGTCGCTTGTCCGGGACATGTGTCGGTCCCGGACGAAAAATGCAATCATGCTTGTGACTCTCGCACATCTCGCACTAACGTTACATTAAATGCAGCAGTTGACTTTTTTCTTAAGTAAGTTTCCTTGGCCGACACAAAGCCTTGTGGTGTGTATTTATTTATGATAAAAGAGTTAACATGGAGTCGGGCAGCCCACATCTGGACGCCACAATCGTGATCGTGGGCAGCGGTGTTGCGGGAGTCTCCGCGGCGCTACGGCTTACGGCGGCGGGCTTTAGACATGTCCGTGTTCTGGAGGCAACAACGAGGAGCGGAGGACGGATCAGGACCGGTGCACTGGGTACGAGCCGTCGAGTACACTGATGTATCAATGTTGTTTACCAGAGTTTGGTTACGTAACCAATTCAAGCAAGATAAACGTTCGGTAACTGTAATAATGGGCCCATAAAAATACATGGGGAAACTTCTACTACTCACGTCAGAGTAAAAGTTTGAACATAACATCTGATTTATAATTTTAAGTTGATGTAATTTGAAGGAAAAATCAAATAATGCTATCGCCTCAATGAGAACTATCATATGCGAAGGAGCGGTGCAAGAAACACAAATGTTCAAATCATTTCATATTGTCAACATTAAGGTTTGGACACTTGTAGCCTTAACAGAGGGACGAGCTACCAGTTAATTCAAGCTAAATTACTCAAGTAGGAGTGAAAGCGTTGCAGGCTAAACACAACTTTGAAAATGTACTCAAATAAATGTACCTGAGGACTAACCACAATGTAGAACTGTTTTCATATTATCTAGCCTAACTACTATGTCACTGCTATGTAAGAAATGGCTTGTACAGCAGCCATAAAACTTGTATGGTTAACAGTTAAGTTTCACGGGTGCATAAGAGAATCAAGATTAATTGTAAACCCAGCTCTGTAATGTTTCTGCAGGCAATAATATTGTGGAGATAGGCGCCAACTGGATCCATGGCCCGAGTGAAGAAAACCCAGTGTTTTGTCTGGCTCGTCAGTACGGCCTACTGGACCCAGAGGCACTCACACCCGAGAACCAGGCCATGGATGTGGGAGGACATCCACCATGGATTCCCAACTTCTACACCAGCTCAGGTCAAATCTATATTGGAATTCATTTTTAAAAAGTGTTTCTCTAATTTTACAGACAACATCCACATAAATTGCCTACAAAAGCTGGATATTTTTTACATTAACAGCAGGATTTGCACTGTGTGAAGCTGAGTACATGAAAATAGACTTTCACTGGATATAAATGCATAAAATTTACAGTGTGGGCAGAATATTAAATAGCAACTAAATTAATTATTGTTGAAGTGAGTTATTTAAAGTGACAGGTGAATCTAGCTGTTCTTTTTTGAGAGCTTCTGATCTGAATAGACTGTAGCCTCAGGGGGAGTGGCACAAATAGTCCTGGAGACGTACAGGTCCTTGAGAGATGAGAGGCTGTAGAACACACACACACTCGCTGTATGAATAATGGACTTTTCTTCTATTACTTCAAGGTTGCAAGCTGGATGCAGAACTTGTGCTTCCTGTGCAGATGGCATTCCTTGAAATCCTTGATGAAATCTCTTCTCATGAGGGCAAAGGAGAGCCTGTTTCCAGTGTAGGGAAATTCATTCGCTCAAAGGTATATTTCCTTAATCTTCACAGTGCCATTTGCATGTAATATTTGCATGTTTGCTAATCCGAGTGTCCATCGTGGTGCACAGGCTACAAAGAAGTGGAGAGATGCAGATGCAGCCACCAGATCCCTGGGTTTCTCTATAATCAATAATATGTTGAAGGTGGAGTGTTGTGTCAATGGGACCCACAGTATGGATGAAATAGGTCTGGGTGCGTATGGCCTGTACAAGACTTTCCCAGGACTCGACTGCACATTTCCAAAGTTAGTAATTTTATTTTTGTTTTGTTCATATGCAAAAATATTTTAATCCAAATAGCAGATGTATTCCGTGTATTTTGTGTTTTAAATTCTACCCATTAATGTTTGTGTTATTGTCTCCGTTTTTGCAGAGGTTATGAAGGTTTGATAAAGAACCTACTTTCGGAGCTCCCTTCAGATTCAGTGACCTACAATTGTCCTGTTCGATGCATTGAGTGGAACAACACAGAGGCAAAAAGCCCTGTTATAGTTGAGTGTGAAGATGGACAAAGAATAACTACAGACCACGTTATTGTCACAGTATCCCTGGGTATGGCTCATCTGTAGTTTTCTTATCATTCATAATATTGGTTATAAAGTAATGCTTAGTTATTCAAATCTACTTGTGAGTTTGACTTCTCTGGCACATTTTCTCACAGGATACCTCAAGAACAAACATTCAACAATGTTTCGCCCCCCTCTTCCTCTTCACAAACAACACTCAATTCAGAGACAAGGTTTTGGCACAAACAATAAAATATTTGTGGAGTTTGATTCAGCCTGGTGGGATGCAGACTGTGAGGTCATTCATTTCTTATGGGAAGATGAAGTGAGATTTCTTTGTAATCCTTGGTCATGTGTATTGTAAAAAGGTTCACATTGTTGCTCTTCGATTTCTCAGAATGCCATGACGGATCAAATGTCAGACGTACAGTCTTCATGGATGAAGAAATTATTTGGCTTCACTGTGCTAAAACCCACTGAAAGGTTAGAAATATGAATATACACACGTTTAAATGGTTTTGCTTTAGGATTTAACTTTCTGACCTTTACAAGCTAAAAAGGAAATTGTCAAGGTCAATGCATATCTCATGATTTAGTGCATAAGTGTCATGTGAAGTTTATTTTTTCCCTGTGTGTCTACAGATATGGTCATATTCTTTGTGGTTGGATCGCTGGCCATGAATCTGAGTATATGGAGACTCTCTCTGACCAAGAGGTGACACAAGCTATAACACAACTTATAAGAAGGTTCACAGGTGAGTTCAGTGATAAAAGTGCATAAGCCCATTTCGACAGTAAACGGATAAATTACAACAACTGCTTGTTCAGGTAACCCCGTCCTCACACCAAAGCGGGTTCTGCGCTCCCAGTGGTTTCATGATCCATGGACTTGTGGATCGTACAGTTTCCCTGGAATAGGCTGCTCATCTCAGGACCTTGTGAATCTGGGTGAACCTGTTCCAACAACAGGATCACAGGTAAACAGAGGGTCAAATGAGAAGGTATTCGGTTTAAACAGTTTTTATATTATTGTGGGAAATACTCTGTACTCTGGGTATTATTTCTTGCAAGGCATATGCAAAACAAAAAGTAACAGCATGAACTCAGGATGCAAAACTTTCTTGTACATGATACTATATGAAATACAATTCAATATAGGCCATTGTGCATTTCAAAAGGGAAAACAACTGCAATTTAGTTGATGACATTTAAGTGCTAATGTGATTCACAGCTTCATAAGAAACTAAGAAACATAGCAAAAACAACTACAACAGTACTCCTATCACTAAATAAAGTATTTCATATAAGAACTCGTGCCGTATAGTCTAGTATACTGCACTGCATGTGCCTGGATCAAAAGATCCATAATAACATTGCAGGCACACAATGATGACACCGTATAGCACATGGCATAAAAAAGTGTGAAGAAGGAAGTAACATTATTTTGTTCCTTGTGTCTTTCAGCCACTACAGTTGCTGTTTGCTGGTGAGGCCACTCATGCTTGTTTCTACTCCACCGTCCATGGAGCTCTGCTGTCGGGTCAGAGAGAAGCAGACAGACTCATCTCTCACTACTCCATCATTTCAACCAGTCCTGTCCTATCAAAACTTTAGCTTTAGCGAAGTCATAATCTATGCAACTTTTTGAATTATGTGCAATGTTCACTTTATGAAAGTATGACTTGCAATTATTTGCACTAGATTAATATGGATGATTAAGACACTGGGATGCTTGTTATGAATGGAGAGTTAAATTATTGATGTGTATTGATCATGTTTAAACTTGTATAATGCTTTAATAAAACACAAAAGTTCAAGTGGCATTAAAAAAATCATTGACGTTTCATTCACCTTCTTTTTTTTTTTGGAGGAGTTAAAAGATAAGTGTTATTATGTATTCAATATTGATATGGTCTTCTACAGATACACAAACATTTTTATTAGTTTAAATTCTTACAGCATTTGTGTCTCACTTTAATTATTGTAGTCTTGTTACAATTAATGAAACCTGCTAACATTTTTCATTGAGACATTTGAGCAGTGTCGTGAGTTCGAATCCAGACTTTGACGATTTACTGCATGTCCTCCCCTCTCATTCCCCATTTCACACTGTCCTCTCTTGTCTAAGAAAGCCTACGTGCCACAAAATCTTAAAAAACATAAATGTATATATATATATATATATATAAATAAAATTAACTAACAATGCATCAAAGTAATGTGTACCATTTACTGTGACAGTGTCACTACAGTAGCACAATGTGCCTTTTATAAATGTTATAAATCTACATTTTTACCATTAAAACTATTTACTACTAGCTTTATGTCAATCTTAAATGAATACATTGTGTTTACGATCTAGAATTTGATGATTTCATAACCCCAGATGGTGAGCAAGAGCCACTTTCCCCTTTTTGCATTGGACTTTGCTATGAGATATCACAAAGGAAAATTCGCCCAAAGACCTTATTATATTACAACGCAAATCTGCATTTTAACAATATTCATTTCAGCTGCCACCGCCTGTACTGCACGTTGTCGTTAGAGGGCAGTATAATAGATCCATGGTGCTACTGCTGTATAGCATTGTCCCCGGAACAGTAAAACGTGGCTGTGATTTCCAGTCGACGTGTTGATTGTGTGGCACATTAAAGGTCCATGGTCGAGCCTCGCATGTAGCCTAACGGTTTCTGTTGCTTCTTAATTCTGTATTGTCTCTGTATTGAAGAGTGAGGGCATGAGGTTATATAAAGCACTAAGTAATGTCAGTTTCAGAAGCGCGTTTGACTTTGGTGCTCGGGAGGTCGCGCACTGGTTCCCGGGACACATGGCAAAAGGTTGAACAAACTCACATCAAAATAAAGCGTTAGCTGACTTCTGTACAAATATTGTGTTTTGTTTTAGGACTGAAGCAGATGAGGGCTAACCTGAAGAATGTGGACTGCATTATAGAAATACACGATGCCAGAATATCCTCAACTCAAATGCCTGTCTTTATCATTCTGTGGTGACTTTGGGTCTACTATTGGGTTATAACAAAACGTTTTATTTCTGATTCTTTAACTGTCACTACATTCCCTTTTCTGGGAGAAACCACGTGTTTCAAGAGACCTTGGATGTCAGGCCACATCTCCTTGTTTTGAACAAGATGGATCTAACAGACATGTCACAAAAACAGGTCTGTAGGCTGCAGATTGTGCAGGTGATGCTTTCTTCATGACTGATAAAGCTGTTTATGTTTACAGAGAATACAGAAACAGCTGCACAGAAATGGAATACAAAGTGTTCTCTTCACAGACTGTCTAAAACAAAGAGATGAAAATGTTAAAAAGGTTATTAAAACTACTCTCCTTTTATTTTCCTACTATTCTATTAACGTCCATACAATAGTCAATGTTTATTTAGTGGCTTCATTGTTCTACTTGACTTTATTTCTGTAGTTGGTTCCAAAGGTGATGGAAATTCTTGAAAACAATCCACGTTTCAACAGAGACGAGGTAATTTTACAAAATATTTATAGAAAGATGTCGTTTTATTTATCACATGCTGTTTACTCTACTCACACAGAATCTAGATTATTGTTTAATGGTTATTGGAGTTCCCAATGTGGGGAAGTCGTCACTTATTAACTCATTGAGGAGAACATTTTTAAAAAAAGGTATGAGAAAACAATATGTCTCAATTATCTTAAATGAACAAAAAGTTTCCATTCAGTGTATGTATTATTTCCCCCTCAGGCCGAGCATCTCGAGTTGGAGGAGAGCCAGGCATAACTAAAGCCGTCCTGACTAAAATACAGGTTCAGTACAGTTAATAATTTAGTAATATATTCATGAAATAAATGGATTTTTAAATAAAACCATGTATTTGCAGGTTTGCGAACGACCAATAATGCATTTGTTAGACACTCCAGGGGTCTTGCCTCCAAAAATAAATGATGTTGAAACAGGAATGAAGTTGGCTTTATGTGGTAAGAGACACTTATGCATTGCAGTGTACACAGTTAGATTATATATTCATTTTATGAGACTAAATGACAAAAGGTTTTGATCATATTTAGGTACCATACTGGACCATTTAGTCGGAGAGGACATCATTGCCGATTACTTGCTCTATTCTTTGAACCGTCTACAAAAATTCAAGTTTGTTTTTGTTCTGTAAAACTCAATATACAGGGGTTTTCACCAGGTTAAGTTTTACTCGTCTGTGTCTAGCTATGTTGAAAGATATGACCTTCAAGAGCCGTGTGATGACATCCAACGTGTCCTTAAGCGGATTGCAGTTAAACTTGGAAAGACCCAAAGAGTTAAAGCCATTACTGGAGTAGGTAAGAAAATATTATTCTGATCACATTTTTATGCCATAATGAATACATTGTATGAAGTTCTAATTATTTTTCTATGATATATTTTTTCACCTAAAGGAAATGTGACCATCACGGTCCCAAACTACAGTGCCGCAGCATACGATTTCATCCGAACATTTAGAAAAGGAGAACTAGGACAAGTGATGCTGGACTGAGCCACAGAAACATCAACTTCATTGCAAGACTGTAAATAAAGGAATTAAAATACAATTTATTGAGGTATGGCCTTTAATTTAGTGATAACAGGTAAAGAATAATATTTATTTACATAAGTGCTCTTGCAAAGATTCTAAGTGCATACAAAAATCAAAACAATGTTGCTCCTGAGTGTCTCAGCGGGTAAAAAAGCTTGTCACTTCAGAAAAGTTAATACAAGTAAAAGACATATAAAAAACAATTAAATCAATAAATCCTCTTAAAATCTTAGCATTTAACAAGCAATACATTTAAATTTGTATCTGCAATACAGTGTGTAAAATCTCTCTTTTTTTTTTTTTTCAAATGAAAGCATTAAGAGTGTCACAACTAAATGTAAGGAATTACAACAGGGATTATACTTTATCTTTTGTTTTTCACAGTTTGGCACTGTTATTTAATTTGATGACATTATTTTATTCAGCAGCTTTATATTTCTATAACAGTACAGATTTAAGAAGTAATTGAAAAGAATTTGCCCCCTTCATTTTGATAAAAAATTATGATGTAGGAGCAAGTGTTTTTTTATGGCACATTGCATATAGTGCTGGTAATGCAGATTTGGCAGTTGGAACAAATAATGTTAGATATACAGTACAAGTACAGTGATCAGTTCACATGTTTGTGATTGTCCACTTCAACAGTTTTTCCAGCACAAGAAAAAGACAGTTCAGACAGAGGGTTCTAGATCTTCATCAAAACAGTCAAAACCTGTAAAACATCTACAGTGCAGTGCCATTGAAGAGCCTATTTAAAGTGAGAAGAACAGTAACAATAACAGACACCAGCTGAGGAAGAGTGTTTTCACTCTTACAGGAGCCACCAGACTGTTGTGCATCAAAGTAGTTTGTCCTGTTGTAGTACTCCAGCTCCTCCTCGGAGCTGTCCGCGTTGCTGCGACGATAAGCAGAGGCGTACCATCCATCTGCTGTTAAAGCCACTGCTGCTCCTGCTGCTGCTGCAGCCGCCACACGCACCGGGGACGCCCGTCCTGCCGCTCTGAAGCGAGACCGGGTCCCTCCAAGGGGGCCCCCAGCCCTGTAGCTGCCTGAGGTAGAGCTACGAGAAGAAGATCCTCGAGAGGACCCCCTGGACCCTCCTCTGCCTCCTTTTGACAGAACAGGGTCACACAGGAAAGCACAGAACAGGAGGCAGATCCAGCATGTTGCAACCAGCTGGTTTATTCCTAACATCTGCAAACACAGGATGGTGACATAAACAAACCCACATAAAAACCTTCCACCAGGTTCAGTAATAAAGACGTGAACATGAGCAGGTCTTACTAATTGACTATGGGCTCATATTAACTGTGAATGTAGCCAGTTAATAGCCAGTTACACATATATTATTTATTTGATGGGGATAGATGCAACAACCCTAAATGAACATGTAGTCATCTGACAGTATCACAGTGTTCATAGCCATGGCTCATTTACAACACCAGTTCCTATAGCAGATTATAATAAATACAGACTTGAGTTTGACAACAATACATACAGTGAATATATATTGCCTCCAATTGCAACTGTAGGCCTGAGCCATAATATCACAACCACAAAGACTCAATAAATCATAGCATCAGAGATTAAAAGCCTGCTTTGAGCATAACGCTTTTGAAATGTGTGTTGTCACTCATCCATAAAACAAACCATTGTGTTGTATACAAACACTTATTAAATACATATCAAAGCATTTAAAGACTGCCCCTCAATGTGATTTTAATGTCCTTTTCCAAACCCTACTCATCTTATTTGTTGTAGGCCAATAATTAGCCCATCCCTAACCTGCTACTGCCGATCCTTTTGATTCAGACCGTTTTATGATAGCATCCACAATTTACTAACCTCTAATCGTCGAATATTGTTTCCTTCCTTTTCTATGGCTTTTGTGCAGAGATGCAGAGATGCAAAGCGTCCATAAAGGCGCGTTCACGCACACGTCCCCTGGAGCGCGTCGCGTAGCAGTGGCGCCACAAATAATCAGGTTCACGGACAGAACATTGACCGGGCCATTCAAGCTTTTTAGGGTTTAGAATGTCGCCCAAATGAACAATAAAAGAAGGATTTGAATTGTCTTGTTTAGAAAAGTTAAATATTTCAGCGTCGTCTCTTAAATGCTACTCCACCTGCAGCCTATAGGGGGCGGTTATGAACATTGTCAGAAGATGTAACTAGTGCGACGGCGAAGAAGAAAACAGGAAACATAAAGTAGCAAAGGGCAATTTATTGCACCGCTCATCTGTATCTTGTCTCTGCCATGGCGTTTGTGTGCAGAAGTGCGGCTCAGCTTCTCAGACCGTGCAGAACTGCGCCACTGGCCCTGTCCGCTGCTCGTCTCTGCAGCTCAGGTCTGTTTAAACAGTGTTTTCATGTTGCATTTTGAACATGGCCCTGCCACAAAGTCAATGAGGAGCGTCACTCTGTGGATCACTGGGAGACTGTTCTGGTGCCTGATTTGACTTAACATTACAGCAGTATTTCCCACATGTTTCTTAACATGTTGAAGGCACCGAGTAGGGGCACAAAAACATTTCATTACTTAACCTACACAGAGTAAAAAGGTCATTTAAAACCCCCATTTAATTGTAATTGTGAATTTGTAACGTACTGTTTAGTTTGGGCACTATGGAGGCATCGCTGCTATGTATGGTAGACAACGCTAGGTACATTTACATGGGCAGTAAAATCAGATGACTAAAATAATCTAATTTATGGCTTTTGGGTTTTTTTAACTTTACATGCAAAAAAAGGAAACGTGATAATCCTCAACACCTGGTGACATGTAATCAGTGGATTTTGCCTTTATTTAAAAAGAAATCGGCCTACTCGCATCAGTTGTAACGCTTTACAAGATATTTTAATAATCCAACAACTCCAGGAATTAGATAATCTGATTTTAGTTTTAGATGTATTATTAAGACCACTTCAATACAACAGGCTCTATGATTGTCTGACCCTTCACTTGGACAATAGTAAATGATTTAAGATGTGATTTAGATAACCTCTGCTCTGACTTGGTGCTGCAGGCCCCAGCCTTACCTCAGAAAATCCCTGTAACTACAAAATGTATGCAAAGTTGATTTAAGTCTTTGTTTTTGGCACAGGTGGTGAGTATGAATACATTGTAGTGGAAAAACGAGGTGAGAAGAGCAATGTTGGCTTCATCCAGCTGAACAGGCCCAAAGCCTTGAATGCGCTCTGTGACGGTCTAATGAGGGAGGTGGGCCGGGCTTTGGACAGTTTTGAAGCCGACAGCGGTGTTGGAGCTATTGTTATTACAGGCAGTGAACGGGCGTTTGCCGGTAAGATATAACTTCTACTCTAAACTGATATCGAACAATGAATATCTTCAGGGTTAATTAAAATTGATTAATCTAAAATCTATATTTTAGCTGGAGCTGACATTAAAGAGATGCAGAATCGGACATTTCAGGAGTGTTATGGGGGGAACTTCCTGGCACACTGGAATAGAGTGTCGACGGTGAAGAAGCCAGTTATTGCAGCAGTCAATGGGTTTGCTGTAAGTCCAAACCATGACATTGTTCTTTCATAGTAGTTACAAACAAAGCAATCCTTAGGTGGTTGTAAGCCAGTGTTTTGTACGGATCCCATTGACTAAATAGATTTGTTACATGGCCTGTCACAATAACCATTATAACATATTGTTCTGTGACTCATAGACAGAACAATACTTTTTGGGACTTTTTCTTCACACTTGTGACTTTTTGTTTCAGTATATCGCACTGGAAATCTAGTTGTGACAGAAGAGAAACTTTAAAATTATGCCAATGGTTGTTTATGTTGGTGACCCATGAAAACGCTATATTAGAATAAATACACTAGTCTTGTTTTGATATGGATAATAAGTCAAATGATCAATAATATTATTTATGTTCACTTTTTAGTTTTAAACATCACATTTGTCTGATACTGAAACTTAAAGAAATACATTTAATGACACATCACATTTCTGTTGGATTGCAAATACATCTTATTATTATCGTTGTCAATATTGCCTCCCTCACTAGTATAATTTAGTTTTCTTTTAGCTCGGTGGAGGTTGTGAGCTGGCAATGATGTGCGACATAATCTATGCTGGAGAGAAGGCACAATTTGGCCAACCAGAAATCCTGTTGGGAACTATTCCTGGTAAATATTTTGAGCTTGAGAGTACTGTATCATACTACACTTTTCTCACGGCAGTCATTGGCTGTATTTGTGCTCGTCTGCAGGCGCTGGTGGGACTCAGCGTTTGACTCGTGCTGTGGGAAAGTCTCTCGCTATGGAGATGGTACTGACGGGGGACAAAATTGGTGCACAAGAAGCAAAACAGTCTGGTAAAGAATCTTGTCATTGTCTCGCAGCAATAGGATGCAATGTTTTTATTTATTTGTGACTCTTTTTCATAGGTTTGGTGAGTAAAGTTCTTCCTGTGGATCAACTGGTGTCAGAAGCGGTTAAATGTGGTGAGAAAATTGCAGCTAATTCCAAGCTTGTGTCTGCCATGGCTAAAGAGGCTGTTAATGCAGGTTTGTGTTTGCTTTTGAATTTAATGAAAAATAAGGCCGTAATGATATCTAATAATACAAATATATTTTTTACTTTCTTTGCTCTTGTAGCTTTTGAACTGACTTTGGCTGAAGGCAACCGTTTAGAAAAGCGATTGTTCCATGCAACATTTGCTACTGTAAGTTAGGATTGTCTTAGTGTTAGTTGTACCTAAAGCTGTGAAGAGTGACAATGAAAATTATTTGTTTTCTTTCAGGATGATCGTAAAGAGGGCATGACTGCATTTGTAGAGAAGAGAAAAGCCACTTTTCAAGATAATTAAATGTTAATCAACAACATTCAGAGCTCTTGATTGAAATATGAAGTTCTAATGCATAATTCAGACATTAATAATGAATGACAAAACTCAATGTGTGGGTTTTATTTTTGAGACTGATCAAATGTGATGCCCTGTCTACACTATTACTGAAGAATTTGACCTTTTTGATTTACACACAAGGCTATCTGTTAACATTTTGTATAAAAAGCACTTCTTTATGTATATTTCCAAAATAAAGTTTATATATAGTTGATTGCAATAAATCGAAGTGTGTGTGTAAAATAAAGTTTATATATAGTTGATTGCAATAAATCGAAGTGTGTGTGTGTGTGTGTGTGTGTGTGTGTGTATATATTTGTATAGAGATCTATCCATCTATTTAATTTATAGATATATCTATATCGATCGAGATATATAGATATTCAAATTACTGATGTAGCCTATTGTATTATGTATGCTTCACCGCCAGATGGCGCTCACGGACTGCAGTTTGTGGCGCCTTGTGCGGAAAGTGCGTAAATGCCAACGTTCCATCGAACAGGCACTTCATCAAAAGTCCACAAATCATCGGTTTATCCACTTAAATGGATGCAAGTGAACCTTAAGCTTCTTCTGTCATTCAGGCTGCTTTTAGGAAATGTATTTTATTAAGTAAAAGGGCATGTTTGTGAACCCTGTAATTTAGGCTAAAGGCAACTGTTCTGAGTCAACTTTTTATTCATGAATATTTTGGCGTTGCAAACTGTAGTCTCCACTCAAAAAAAAAAAAAAAAAAAAGGTCCAGAACAAATTTGGTTACTGTGAGCCTTTGTCCCACATCTCCAGTCATCTCGGGGCACCTTTATTTGTGATCTTCACAGGACAGCGCCACATACTTCACAAGGCCATGGCCTAATTGATTTTAATTTTCTTTCAATATTTCTTTAGATCTTGCTTTCTTGTCTGCCCCCTGGAACAGACTTAAAAGGGAGGGAAGAGAAAACGCTCTCCTCTCACTGCAGGGAGGAACAAAAGTCTTCTTGAGAGGACGGAGAGTCTCACTGGGGCTACTGAGAGGTCAAAATAATAAATGTAGACTCGCAGCGCACACAAAGGGGGCAAAACGTTACATTTTGGCAGCGCAGAGCCTTATGGCGTGATAAACTCATTTAAAGAAGCTCAAATAAAGAGAAGCAGCGTGAGTCCGCAGAGGCAGAAAGGGGCTGTCAGTCCCGCAGACAGGCCTGGCTCCAGCGGGCCTTTTCTGCGGCTCAGCGGCGGCTTCATGAGAAAAGGAAAATATGCAGTCAACAATAATGAGCTACAACCTCCACTATAAAAGCATCCTATCAAACGAGGCCGATCATTTACCAAACACTTTGTTTTTACAAACCACTGCAGTGGGCTAAATGCGATACAGCCATAAACGGACCACGGCAGTTATAAGGATTTGATTGAGCTCATAACTATAGCAAAGTCCATCTGATAGTGTATGTAGTTCTGTAATAATATATAGTCTATTTTCTATTGCACAACAGCCGCTGCAATCGCTCCACAAAACTCCAGATTTCCAACAAATCCCAGGCACAACTGTGGTTAGGCTGCGTCTTTGGAGCGAATGCGGAAGTTGTATTATTTGTGTCTCTCGCTTTGTGACAATCTTTATTTCCGCAGTCTCTATTTCTGCTGCAGACATCATGGTTGTGCTGAAAGGAATCCCTCATATTCTGTCCCCTGAGTTGCTCTTTGCTCTGGCTAAAATGGGCCATGGAGACGAACTTGGTAAGGCAGCCTTTTGGACAAGTTTACATTTATAAAGGGCACAAAGTACGAAGAGCACTGCAGCGAGAGCAGCTGAGTTGAACTAAATGTGTCTTCAGTCATTGTAGGCTTTGTCCAGTGACAGAATTCAACCTTCTTTTGCTAAGGCCCATACCTGGGGGATTACACAGAAATATATATATGTAATAATAATTAATCTGGTACCGTTTTATAGTCCTCGCTGATGCCAACTTTCCAACATCTTCAATTTGTGCCCATGGTCCAAAAGAGATCAGAGCTGATGGTGAGGGGACTTTAAACTTCAGTTCATAATAATTATGTTTTGATCTATAGCTTATTTTTCCTTTAGGTTTGGACATCCCACATCTTATGGAGGCTATTTTGAAACTGATGCCTCTGGACACATACGTCCCCTCTCCAGTAAACTCCCTTAATCCTGCTCTGATTACCTGTTATTTATTTGTCTAACCATTGTTGTCATTTGTTCAGGCTGCAGTGATGGACCTTGTGGATAGTGACAAACAGAAAGGGTTAAGTGTTCCAGTCTGGGACACCTACTTATGTGTCCTGGGCCAAAACAATGTCGAGGTAAAATCATCCACATAAAAAATACATGGTAGAAGTTTTAATAATTGAATGGTTTGTTTTCTAGATTAATCTTGAAAAGGTTGAGCGGTTTGCTTTTTACGAAAGAGCAAAAAAAAGCCTTTGCAGTTGTGGCAACAGGGTGAGCACTGTCTTACAGTCTTATATCTCCATTAGGTTTATATTTCAAATCATTTCACAGGTTTTGTTGATAATGTTTCTACTTTACAGCGAAACAGCTTTGTATGGAAATCTTATACTGAAAAAGGGAGTTATTCCAGCAGAATATCTACAGTGATATAGACAACAATTTGCTGTTTAGAATGTTTTATTTATTTTAAATGTATTACTTAAATTATTGTAAAGGCAATTTGTATTTACAAAATAACATTACATTTGTGTTTGGTAATTTTACAAATACGTTTATTGAAATAAAATAATTCAATAGTACATTGCAGAGCTGTTCCTTAGGCTAATCTAAAACAGCAACACTCAAATTGAGTCATGATAAACAGCATCCAGGTCTTCCTCAGGCTGAGTGTGCTTTTGTGTGCGCCAGTCCACAGCAGCAGGGTCCACCTCACTGTTAAAGTGGATCATCTCTGAGACGTCTTTGTGATAAATATCGTCCATGTCTTCTTCTGGCTCCATGTAAAGCCTTCCCTGATTTTCTGCCACCACTGCAGGCTCTAGTGGAACCAGCAGCATGCCAGAGTCAACATCAGCGTGGTACAAGTCGTCTTCATCTTTCTCTGGTTCAGAGTGAACTGCACGGACCACTGGCTCACCTTCATACCCCACCACTAGGGGAGCTAAATACTTGTCCAGATCTTTCTCACTGTGATAAACATCATCCCAGTCTTCTTCAGGCTCCGTGAACTGTGACTGCTCTAAGTCGTTTCTGTCATCTGTTTGTTGATTACCTGGGCCATCTTTTACTTGCATGTCAGCAGCAGGGAGGGCATCCTGAACGTTTTCTACATAGACTTTATGTAGGTTTTCTGTAGAAGGGTGTTGCAGATCATCCAAATCATCTTCAGCCATTTGGTGCTGTTTATTTTGTTCAGTTTGCACACTCTTCCAGATTTTCATACTTGGGTCAATGTCAAAACTGGTTTCATCCATGTCTTCAGGAGGCTCCACTTCCACTCCCCAGGAGGCCATACCTTTGTCATCAATGGATCTGTAACAATATTATGACAATGTAAAGCCTATATCAAAGCAAACAGGGTCTCAGTTTATTTTACTCACACCCAACCCTTCTGGACTGCTCCGTTGGCAAGTTCATCCTTTTAAAAATGTAAAATAACAAGTTAAAATTTCAACAGGTGAAATATTCTCTTATTTCAAAACACATTAAGTTTAATCTTAAAATACCACATTATTGTACAAAATATATCACTAATTAGTACTTTTACAAGCAATTGCAACAAAAGCTCTTACTCTCTCAGAAATTAAAAAGTCAATTTATCCATAATTTACTCAAAATAGATTTAAGGCTTTTAGCAACAACAAAAAAAGACAAAAGCAGAAACGTGTGAATAATTTTCCCTTTCACAGCAGCAGACACTTACCCATGGTTTTAGTGGCTTTGCTGTGATTCCATTGGCCAGTAGAAAAAACAGTAAGACAGAAGTCCTACAGAAAAGACACAATACAGGTTAGTATTGTGTATCTTTGTTATCTAAATGAAAAATAAACTGAAAGTTTCTGACCTGAGCATGGCGTCTCTTTGCTGTCAGTGTTAGATCCAAACATGAAATGATCAGTTCAGCGGCTCAGGAGAGACCAAAGATCCCTCAATAAAACAGTTACAGATTATGTGTTTTGACCTTTGCGATCTCAAAATGCAATAACACACCAGCGCAGAGGAAACAAAATGTGCTTAAGCAATATTGAGAAACATTAATGTCTCAACATCTTTTATCTGGACAATGATATTCAGACAATATTTCAACAATACTTCACGATTATGTTAAAAAATGCCTGTAAATCTTGGTTGAGGTTCAAGTATCAAACACAATGTGAATGGACCATACATTTAACCACAAAAAGGCAGAAATATCACTTGTTTTTGAGTTTACACTATACATTTCTGTCACTTTTTTAGGTTTTAATCAAAGACGATATACTCTAATATTCAAATTTTGATATTATAATTTTTGTATACATTTCCCACCTATGGAATACGTTGAACACAAGTAACGTAGATCATGACACACATATGGGCATCATGTGCTACTTAAGTGTACAAGGAGACAAAAATTTACAACAAGCATCAATATATGTTGTATTAGCCGCAATCGAGCACCTGCATTCATTAAAAATATTAATAATGATTTTTAAAATAATCTTCACTATAAGATATACATTATTTTCTGACAGTCACATCCATATTTACATCACATTCTCCAGCACGGTTATTAATTAGATCAGTCAAATATCCCAGGAAAACATCAATAACATGGACATTTAAAATAAAAAACAATATTCCAAAACACACAGACCAAATTATTAACTGTAACACTCACCTGAAAAATCAAAAATGTATTCAAAGTGGTTCCTAACTTTTTTTTTTTGTTATCATGATACACTATTTCCTAGAACTAGGGATGTCACAATAGCACATTTTAGTGTTACAATTATTGTGAGAAAAAACATAATGATTTAACAATTATTCACGATTATTGAGACTGTAACCAAACAACAATGAAATCTTTAAGTTTCTTTCATTCCCGTGGTCTAAATATGTTACTGTTCCTCAAGTTTGTGAGCAGCTTTTTTAAAACTGAACTTTCTGAAAGACAAAATAAAGCTAAATGGGACAAAAAAATAGCCAGATAAAAACATTCTTTACACTTGGCTCTATTTTATAATTTTTTGTTTTTTACGATTATATTGTGACCTGAATAATCACGAATATCGATTAACCTAATAATCTTGACATCCCTACATCGAACATGCAATTCCTTTATTATAATTCAAGCAGTGTAGTTTGGACATCTGTTTTTTTGAAACCCTGAGGACAATCTCTCACATCCTTTCATTTCCCTTCAAATAAATACACAATTATAAAATAACTTCAGTAATTAAGCAGTCTACTCTGACATAAAGGAAATTTAACTCGCAAACATAATTCATTATCAGCACTATCTACAAACTTAATGTTACTGTTGCTTGATATAACAGAGCCTTATTTAGAGACAACAGCCAACCCTTGCACGTTTATTGAGACCCACACAAAAGCGATATAATCTGGAAAAACAACAGACGTTTCGTGCCAAGTCTTCAGCTCTTGACACACACATCTTACACAGTGAGAGTCTGATACGTCACCCATCATGGCGTGTTCAAAGGATGGCTCCAGTTTGTCTGCTGTTATCTGCCCTCGCCCGATCAGATCCATGTGTAGCAGGCAGCAGTCCGGTCCTCCACTGGTGCAGGGAGCAGAGGGTTTTTGGGGGGGAAAACAGACGATAATTAGTTTTCTGAGGATATGTTTGGAGAATTCCAATGGAATTAGAGCGCTGGTGATAAACATGTTATGATCAAAGAAGTGTCCTGCTCAAAAGCAACAGGTTAACCTAAATAGAACGTACATAAAACATATGAGGTCAAAATATGGATAATGAACTATATATTATTTTTAATATAGTAAAATAACTATGTATGTTGGCTATAAAAGCACACACAAAAATACTTAAGATATGTGTGACTATGAATTTAATTTGAATGACAAGCTCTAAAGTGTTAATTAGGATACAATTGTGGCCAACATCAAGTACAGTTTTTGGCCGTAGAGAATGAAAACAAAGTTCCAGCCAATAAAGCGAGCAGACAATAACCAGGCCAATTGCGCCAACAAGTAAAAAGAACAAAAATAATCAGCACTTGACGAGGACATGCAACACTGTCACCACCCTAAAACAAATGTGGAGCCAAGAATAAATTGCTTGTCTGTATCTATTTGAATGGAGCACTAAGCCATGATTTATGCCCCTGGGACAATGAGCGTGCTCTAAATGCCACAGCTTGCAACAATTTAGCAGGAAACCACCAAACAAAATATTTGACTCGATTCCCAATTTTCTTTTTTGTATCATTATAGAGTGAACATTACAATTATGAATGTTTTTAGGATGTTAGGTATGCACGTACTACTAATGGTGAGAGAAAAATATTATGAACTTAAAAACACAATATCTAATATTAGTAACATGTAATCATGTCGTTTCAGAAGGATTAGGCAAAAATGTCTCTTTTCCAAATTTGCACAATAATGGCTGAGTTAATCCCAAAGCGGTGGTCCCTGAGTGCCACACTTTATTTGAGGCAAACCGCTGCTCTGTCTTTACCACAGCCTTCACCATATCCTGTCACACTCACAACATTAAGCAAAACTGGGGTTTTCTTAAATCACTAAAATTAACTCAATGATCTACAATTAAGTTAATTGATGCTTCATGAAGAGCCATTAAACACACATTAGACGGCTCACGGTGCAGTTTAACCGCATGAATTACAGGGTGAGGGGGAAGGACCTCCACAAAGAGTGAAACATGAAGTGTTGTGACGAGAGCTGCTCAGCACAGGAGCTGTCAGAGGATCAGGCCACACTAAACAATTAGTGAGTCATCTGTGCGACAACTGCAGGGACACATTTAAGCTTCTCCTGACAGCTATTAATCCATACATCTGAAACATAATTTATATTTCATACAGTAGAATCTACTGTCATGTCTTAGAAGTAAACACACTTAAATGATATTTGATAAAATGTGTGTCTAAACACAAACCTTATTCAAACTACTTATTCATACGTGCATAATATGTGCATAAAAGTATTCAAGCATGCAATAGAATTTAGCATGGCTGAATATCACTCCAAAAATCAAACCGTGAAACTGACAAAGTGTCCTCAGTCAAGAAAAACAAATGCAAAATAGAAAAATAAAAATGTTTTAAATTCTACTCCACTCTGACAGTAAAAGAACAGAAACAATTACCTCGCACCATTCTTATCAGATTAATTCATAAAACAATATAAAACAGGACTGAAGCAGAGTGTCACTTTCAGGTGGTCCACCTCACTCTCACAGGAACACGCCTCGCTCCATTATCCTCCTCAATCACACCCCTCATAAACTCAGTAAACATGTGGGAGCTGTTACACTCAGCTTAATGGCTATTTACTGTGTTTTGTACACTTCTCATTAAATACATTTTCCACTCTGGGAGAAGTAATGTTTTGGAAAGCTCAGTTAAATTAAAGACAAAATCATGCCAGCACTTGGCACATGTGCTTCATTAATTACTGGCCCTGTTGGAGACAGAGTGAAGAGTGAAAATGCAGTTTCTAACATCAGAGAGAACGGATGGATCATGCCAGCGCACAGGAAGTATACCTCGGACAAAATCAAACAAGACAAAAAAGAGGGTCCCCTCCTACGCTCCTCTCTACAGCCGCTGAATGGCTCCTCACTGGGGTCCACCGCAGCCCTGTTTACCAGCTGGAGTACCCCTAACCTCTCACCTTTGACCCCAGTACGACAGAATACATCACAGAGACATCCTCTCAATGAACTCAGCGGGAAGCACTTGAGTGAAACGCAGATGACAGGCAGCGCTACAGGGAGTACAGGTGTTACAAATGATCCTGGCTTGGACACAGCTCTCAATGACGACTTTTACACAACAAATCACATCTCATATTCACATCCATTATTATTTAGAGATTGGATGAAACTAAACTCATGTACCTAAATTTGTTCAGTACTGCAGTCTGTGTTTGCGTGTCATGGTCCCATCTGTCCCGATGCTCTGGTTAAAGGGAGGCTCCTGCTGCTCTCTGATGGAGAGCTGCTACACACAGATCCGGTTTCTACAACTCCAGCTTTCATCCTGATTAAAGAAGGATGTAGCCTCTCGCTATGTATTTACATCACAAGAACATACAGAAACACACACTGTCCATATACACACACATATATATATACACATATATATATATATATATATATATATATATATATATATATATATATATATATTTATACACACGCACACACATATATATGTATTAATATATATACACATATATAATGTATATATATATACATATATACAAACACTCATATATGTGTGTATGTATGTATATATACACACATATATATATACACATACATACACACACATACATAATTATATGTATATATGTATATGTGCATACATATACATACATACACACACATTTGTATACATGTATGTATGTATGTATGTATGCATATAGTGTATATATGTGTGTGTGTCTGTGTGTGTGTATATATATATATAAACTATATATACACATACAGACACACATACACATTATATATGTAAACATACATACATACATACATACATACATATATATGTATATATATATATATATATGTATGTGGTAAAATATTTCTTTGTGTGTATATCCCAATAAAACAGATGTCTTGCGAGGGCAAGAGGGCAAACAACGGAATCGAAACTTTCATTTAAAAATACTTTTTATGGTTGCAATTTTCAGTGATAAAAATTCCTATACATCATGTTCTTTTGGTTAACCACAAATACAGTATTTGTCGAAAGCCGTGACACTGAATGCAAAGTCAGTCATAGCATAAATTCCTGACTAATATAATGTTAATGCCATTTGCAGAGCGCTGGTGTGCATCAGTGTCTGAGTGAGCCCGGTACACTCACGGTGCTCCCTGACCTGGCCTCTGCAGACCCCCTTTGTTCCCTGGTGGGACCCTGTGGATCGTCTGGCTCCAGCCGCTTCTAACCATAATTACAAACCTGCAGAATGAGACAATCAACAGACACAGCATGAAAGAAGAGGGTCACCATGTCTGATACGTGATAATGTTTTGCCATTGCCCAAGTGGCCATTGCCATTGCCCAGCTGTTGCTGCTTCCTTTAATTTATGTTATGTTATTTATGTTTAACTGAACAACTGCCACTTCCCCACTGTTCACAGGCATGTCAGGCTGTCAGATGAAACATTAGAACAACATTTTAATATATATAGGTTAATTATTGTTCATTAATTATTACATTATTTACTGAAGTATTAAACAAAAAAAGCAAACTATGTTGACTACTGTTTAATAGAGAGAGCTATATATTTGTATTACTAAAAATGTCTTAAATTATATTGTTCATGTAAAGATTGATAAAGAGCAAACATTAAAAAGTAAAATCTTAGGAGCACTTTTTATATTATGATAGACTGTTCTCTCGAACAGCAGATCAATCTGAGTTTACATGGCCCTCTGTCTGAGAAAAGACATTTACCAGTACAGGCTTTTACTAATTCACTAAATCACTTCCAGCTGCCAACAGCAGGAAATGCTCCTTTCTTCTTCCAACCTTGAGAGCAAATAGTACATCAAGCGTGGTGCATTCGTGAGCATGTCTGTCCTCAGCTTATATCTGTCATAGCCTTCATATATAGCCCTAATGTCCTCCAGGTCTGTGGTTTGGCCTGTCTCTCCCAGTCTGCCCTGCCTTCTGCTGCTGTAAGAGCCCCCTATTTACCACTTAACCTTTCAAGAAGTGGTCGAGTAACTTCAGAGGGAAAAGTGATTCCTGGCTCTAGGAGGTGCGAAGAACGCCAGATCAGCATGCACTGATTCCATAATGATGGCAACAACAGCCAAGAGGTCAGGCCCACATCCACGGAGGTTTTTAAAGGGTCTAACGGACATTTGAGCAGGCTTTGGTCTCAGCCTTGTGAAAGCAGTTTAGTGCAGAGGTAAACAGCCCGGGGCCAGCAATAACAGAGTGGAACTGATTAAAGGAGGAGGAGGAACGAGGAAAAATGAGACAAGGACTGATAGCATCTTTTACCCACCTAAATTATATTAGACAGCTAGAGGCGCTGTGTGTTTTAAATCTCATGTGAAATGTAAACAATAACAGCCGAATATCATGGAGAAATATTTGTGTAATCTGTAGCAGAGCGGGCTGACATTTGGAAAATATGAAACCATTCTGATTGCGATGATTTGCACGATTTTCATCTCTTAATGTTACAAGTTAAAGATCACAAAGCATTATAGTGAAACGCCTATGCCACAGTTCAATCCCTGGAGAAACCTGGATTAAATTATAGAGACCATTTTAATTACATCCCTCAAAGATACATGTTCATTTTACTTACTGTCAAACTAAAAAAGTTCCCTGGAAAACACTGATATTACTATGACCTTAACGTCTAAATGACTACAATTGTTCTTGTGAGTGTCTTTGAAAAACCATCTGACAAGAACGCACTATTGCCATTCATAAAAGCATCTTGGTTTGTGCTCCAATCTTTCAGATGTGGGGGACTTGCTGTGGCCGTTTCAGGATGTGGACACGGTGAATTAGAGAGCAGGGATAACCAGCCTTTCCAATCCCTTACTCACTACCCTTTCAAACTCCTAAATTCTCCATCTACTGTATGGTTGTAGCGCTTCGAATGCCACCGAAAGCTGGTGCCAATAATATGAGGGACGTTGGAGAGAGGTGCATTCTTCCCTCGCAGCATGGGAAGTGCCTGAGCGGGACGGGAGCTTCTCAGTGGACTGGGGCAAAACAGTGGTGAGGTATGGAGTTGAGTATCACCCTACTACCCCAGGACATGGTAAAAACATTTTTCTTTTCATCAGGTTTCAAAGGAATAGCAATTACACAGAGGTCTCAGGAGGACAAGACAGCGGTGCACGGCGGGAGTTTAGAAATGCTCAAGGGCCAAATGGTATGTGTTCAAAGAATGATTTCAAAAACGACCATGAACAGTCTTGTACTGTACATAATATAGAGCATATTTGTCTGTATTGTGTTCTCATTTCATGTCAAAAAACACAATTTCAGTTTGCTTGAGTAACTTTAAGAAATTGTCCCTCTTGGAGTAACCTTTTGGCCCTATACTTTTACTCATGCTTGAATAATATTAATTGAAGTGACAGTACTCTTTCTTGGTGCTGATTTCTCTTCACACTGTGAGTAAACCTACAAGTGACAAAAGCTTCATTTTGACAGTATTACATTATTTAAACATTTGTGTTTCTTGCACCGCTCCTTCAGACATGATTTAGTTTCTCTCATTTGTGTGTCTGTCCTTTGGAATTACCCGATTTTGTGCATTATTTAATGTTTTGTCACTCCAATTACAATAACTTTCCAAATTATAAATCACATCCAGAGAGTTTCTGTCAGAAACTGGATCAGAAAGTTATTCTTATTTGAGTATTTTTTTGGAACGCTACTTTGTACTTCTACTTGAGTAATATCATTTGGAAGTAACTTAATTTTGACTTGAGTACATTTATTGGCTACTCTACTTACCTCTGAACAATTGAAAAAAATTGCTAAAAGATTGACACTCAAAATACTTATTAAATGCAAAAATTTAAGCATTTATTTTAACTGTGGTTAAAGGGGAACTATGTAACTTTTCCGGTGGAGGATCCGCCACAAGCTTGTCTCCATGGAGACAATATTGCGTTCCCTCCAATGCCCCACATTATGGCATTAAACCTACATATCTACCTCCATGATGACAAGCAGGCAATGCTACCAGAGGCAAGCAGGCTCACAGTAAGAATGCATGTTTGCCATGGAGTTTTTGAGCAGTAAAAACACTGCTAATTGAATAAACGCAAGATTGACAAGCTAAAAGTCATATTGTGGAACATATGACATATTTAAACACATTTAAAATAAGCATTTGTTTAGTCAATAATTCTTTCAAAATATCATTAAGTTTTGATTTTCTGTTTTGAATTATTCTTGTATTCTTAATAACTGTACGATATTATCTAACAAAAATATGATGTGTCTTAGGCTCATATCCAACACTCCTTGCATGTTTGTGTCTAATATTCTACAGCCCTAGTCTCAAAGCGGCACCAATAGCTCATCTCCATCTTCTCCGAGTCCAGAAAAGGCAGTCATTGTGTGCCCGCTCCTCTCTCCCCAAGTCAGTTTCCTATTGAGGCAGTGAAAGGGCCTTTGAGGGGCCCTGTTTTGGCTGTGCGGCTCACCTGCAGAGGGGAAACTATGGGGCTATTCTGAAGCGCAGCAGCTGCCAGGGCAGAGAGGCTGGCACCCGGTGGGACACAGAATAGAGACCGCAGAGCTTTTCAATATGAAGCCACTTAGTAACAGAAGGCATGTGCCAAGCCTGCAACGCCAGAGCGAAGAGTCATCTTTTGGTGTTAATAATACTAAAGTTTTTAAGCTATTGCCTTTTCCAGGTTTTGGAACTCGGCCTCTGTATGCTCAAGAATTACCTTTTGTAGTCTGCACAGTTGATACAGAAGTGTAATATGCAAGATTAGTTTAAGATATGCCAAGTGTTTTCATAAGTGAAGATTCCCAAGTGAAATTGGTGTAAGCGGGATCAAGCTAAAACAAAACAGACCCGCTGCCAAATGGATGCCTCTTCCTTATATGAGCTGAAAGTTCTTGTCATGCCACGGATCGGCGGATGATAGCAGTGAGAGGATCCCAGCGGCAGAAGGCCCCTGAAGAAGCCCTCCACACAAAGCCTCTTTTCTGTCGGCCGGCTAGCTCCCACACTGGCGCTAATTTACGCTGCCCTCACAGCAATTTCCACAGTCAGAGAAGTTCAATTGTGTTTTCCAGCTCATTAAGCATCAGCACAACAAAGCTTTCATCTTTTAGCTTGCCACTTTAGTTTGCTAGGTCCCTCTTTTCCCCTCATCTCCTCCACCCCTTTTCTTACAATTTTATTTGACATAATACTACATTTTACAAAAAGACAATCTGAAATCAGCAGCTCCAATACAAAAAGACAGACTTGCTACAACTCACCTAAAGATTTAGTCTAGAATCCTATGGTACTTTTGGTGTTTATAAAGTCTTGAGCCTGAAAGTGTCTCTATAAAAGGGTAGGGAGAATTTAATGGTTGTTGATTCAGGGGCCTCCGCTGTGCCCTCCCCTTTCTTTCAGTACTTCAGGAGACGACGTGGACCCTATTGTAGAGTAAGAAGAATCAAGTCAGCATATTTGTTCAGGTTGTCACTGTGCGGAGATCAGAGACTTGCACCCACATTCCCACACAAACGCAGGTTACCAGTCTAAATGCCCTTAAATAGATCTGTAGTTTCATCACTAGTTACTAAAAGTGTGGTATGTTAAGACCCTCTTGTCCTGGAAAGTTTTAAATGGTGGCACTAATCAACTAATGACCACTCTAAAAACTGTTCCCACCACTCCGAGCAAAAGGCAAGCAAGAAACTTACATTTTCTCTAGCATCAATTTCTTTATCACCAACCATAAAATCCATGCGACAATAACAATGTTTGATGTAAATGTGACTCACAAGTTAGAAAATGTACAATGTGCAGAATCAAAAGGATATTTATACAGCCAAATTGTTCACCGCAGATTGAAACGACTGCACAAAGACGATTGAGTTTTTAAATTGCATCTGTAATATTCATTTCCACCGAGATTGACATGGGTAAAATGGTAAATAGCTGGAAATATTTATATATTATGATACAGTTTCTCAACCTTTTTACATGCTTTGGCAAATAAACTAAAAACGAATAGATAAATAAGCAGTTTTTTGGGGTTTTTTTAATCGTTAAAACTAATTAAAGACTTATTTAAGTTAAGTTGCAGAAATAAGTTTATCTCACTTTGGTGTTGCAAGTTTATTTATTTCAAACTTGTTGATAGAGGCACAATTAGTCATACATCCAGTATTAAAAAAAAAGTGAATCAAATAAATTGCACATATTCTAAAGGGAGAAAGAAATAAAACTTATTTGATCCTATCCTCATTCTCCATTGATAATATTGAATAGTGTTAATAATCCTACAACAATCAAAGCAATATTCACAATCTAGTCATATAAATTATTACACCATCATTACATTCTTCATACCTTTTGAAAATTCTTTGCTCGCATTTTCTTTTGAATCATTTCACGTTCTGGACTTAGCTTGATATCTGCATTGAGTTTGTGCCATCGTTTTTTAATTTTTTTATTTTCATCTTTCAATTTCAAAATTTCAGTTATGCCTGTTGTCTCTTTCACATTATTAACTTTTTTTTTTTTATTAACTTTTTTTTTTTTTTTTTTAACAAATTGTAGTAATAATAATAGTTTAATAAATAATAAGAATAATAATAAGAATAAGAAAATAATCATGTTTTCTGTGCCTCAACCTGGTTACAAAATGTGAATGAGCAGAATAAAATGGCACCGCAGCATATTTTGTCTGAGTCAGGTTTCCCAGCATTAGCCGCGTGTCATCACTCACACCAACACTGTTTACATGCTATCAAGGCCGGACAATGGAAAGCCTATGACAATTTGACATCAGTCGCCAGTGCCACAGTGCCTTATTCCCCTGGACCATCTTCATTATAACTCCACTCTTCATGTGAGTGTCCTCTGCTGTCAGCGCCGTCTCTGAGCCCAGTCTAAACCATGTCCCTCCGCAGGACCAGGGAGAGTGTCCGGTTCCCTGTCCGCCTCTCCATTTCCCCCAAACCACAACAAAACAACTATAATATGTCTGTGTTCACCTGTTATCACCCGATGTTGTAGGCTGGGCTCGCAGTCAGACGCCATGTGGAACGCGACTCCGTGTCACCAAACTCAACATCCTACACACAAAACAGACACAGGCATAATACACGGATCCCTGCTCGCCTGTCAGCACCTCTGCCTGCAGGCCGAACCATGCGAACACACACAGGATAAATGAAAAGCACTTAGGCGATCAACAGACCATCAGGTAATTACAAAGGACTCCCACATCATCTGCCACACAGGTCCTGCTCTGGTCGTGTACAACAGGAAGCCACTCAGATTTGATCCTCCTGACAATTGTTTTGTGTTGCAACAAAGATGGTACTTTGCTTTCACATAACATCTCTACCTAATATGACATAATTTAGTCTCTGCTAAGATGATTTACTTATTGGTAGGAAAGGTAAACCATCCAGTGTGATCTTACTAATTTAACAGTATAAGATTATAGACTAGTGGTAGATCAGAAAGTCAAAATAGTGAATACCGGTACTTAACTTTATGTAGTATTTGTCAAATGGTGGTTAGAGAAATTTTGAAATGACAATGACAAAAAAAATGACAAATGAAATATTTTTCAGACACCCATAGGATGTTCTGATTCTGATACAGACTGGTCAAGTCGGGAAATTGGGTCAAAAGAGAGGAAATTTAAGTACATAATAAAAAGTTCAGTGGGTTGTGTCAGTAACTATTCTTCAAAGAGAGGGGTCAAGAGGTTACATATCCTAAAATAGTCTCTTTAGACTCCCATGATTTAAGGGAAAGAAACAATTCCCTGTGAGACTAAATGTAAATCGTTACCATCCTTAGTGTAGTGTTAGTTGCTTTTAAAAATGCTTGAGAAATGTTTTGTTGTTTTGGATTTAAGGACTTTGATTAGAGAAATTACTTCTAGTAACCAAAAAACTGTAAATCATGACATGTCATTAAAATGTCAAGAAGTGCACAGCCTGTAATAAAATGTACTGTAAAACATGTGGGAGAAATGAGACAGGATCTGGAACAGGAAACCACTGACATTTACATTGGAAATAAGACTTGACTTGTCCTCTGTATCTCTCAACAAGAGCTGACCTGGTCACATCTCGGTATGACCACTGTATATATGATACCTTAGGTATGGTAATCAACACTACATTCTGGCTGTAAAATGAAAAGAGATTTTTATTTTTAAGGACAGCGACAACTTTATAATGTACATGTCCATTGAAGTTTTGACATACCAATGGGCAGATCTATAATGCAGCTATGCTCCACAGAGAAAGCCTCCTGTTCTCTTTAAAGACGATACACTTTGACCACAAGTTCCCTGCTGTGAGTTTCATAAATGTTTATCCCACATGAATCTAGCTCCCTCCACAAAGTTTGCTTAGTTAGGTTGACACGATGCCAACATTCATGAAAGGAAAGCTTAGAAAATGAAATATATAAAACCTGCTTCAACAAGTTGACTTCAAAGGAAAAGTCTTAAAGAAAACCACAATTACCTCTTAAAATACTGTGCGTTGGCGGGGGGAAAAGGAACAGTGCTGGAATATTACGGCAATATTCAAAGTGATTTCATCTCATTTTGAGTGGGTGTCAAGGAACGGTATTTCAACCAAGACTTTCCAACATCAGTACAACAAAATAAAGACATTCATATTGATATGTTTTAAATCTGCCTGGAAAAGGTCACATTGATTGTATAGTGGACCAAAATGTCTATGAGTCACTGCTGGAGAATGGCAAAAGTGACTTCGGTCTAGCAGCGAAGTTTCCAGAAGCTACAATGCCATAGATTTTGTTAGTCTAAAATGAGTTAAGACTCTAAACTAAACAGAAACTAAAGGTTTTCATTGGGTAGGTTATGGATACGGTTGACATGCACTAAATTGCTCTTATTGGACAATTGCATAGTCGCCTCGAGATGTACGGCAGTGTGGAGTGGGCCAGAGTAAGCAGACAGGCGCCAGTCGCAGCAGGATCAAAGCAGAAATTTACCTCGGGGAGAGAAACAGTTAACTCCATTTAACCAATTGTTCCACAAACACACTGCCCCAAAACACATCCCCTGGGAAATAAAGGGCCTATTGAATTTCAGTGAGTTATTTGGTGATTTTGAAGACCAGTAAAATCAACTCAATTTGACCAATTTTGAATAACCTTGGAGACGTCTTTAAAGAAACTATGCACACAATAGGGTGAAATATGGTCCATGAACATTAAGCATTGTTATTCTAGGCAATGGCCTTTAAAGTAAATTAGCTTCTGTAAATCACCTCCTGAAGTTTTGAGTGATCTCATGAAAGGTTACAGACTGTCACTGATTATTTTCACATATTTTATAACCCAATAATTTCACATTTGAATTAAACTACTGGGTTATAAAATAGTTCTGCATTTTAGTAATACAGCCGAGATCACTCTAACCTTGTAAAGATGAATTTATTTCTGATGGCTGAAAGAGGAGCTGGATTTTTAATGCATTTTAACAGCAAAATGCACACTTGGTGTTTGTTAGTTACAAAACATATACATACATACATATAGTATATTATACTAATATATATATATATATATTAGAATAGTATAACTATATATATTAGTATAATATATATAGTTATATTATACTAAATATATATATATATATATATATATATATTAGTATTGTATAACTATATATATTGTATTGTATAGTATTGTATAACTATATATGTTAGTATAATATATAATATATACATTTATAATATAATATTATACTATATATATAGTATCTTATACTATATATAGTATATTATACTAATATATATAGTATATTATATATATATATATATATATACACACACACACACACACACACACACACACATACGTACACACATACATACATATGCATGTACATATATATATATAAAATACTATAATTTATAATATATATTTTACATATGACTTTTTTTCGCTGTGTGTTTTAGAGCAAAACGTGTGTTGTAAATGTACACTTTTTATACTTCTTCAGTAAAAGTATAGGCAAGATATGGACAGGATGGGGAAAGGCGGGACTAACGAAATAGTAAACAAAAACTTATCTACATGTTGCCTAATGTGTCAAATACCACAAAACGTTTTGTATTTCTGACCAATCATACAACAGTTTGGTGCTGTGACGCAACGGTGCCTCTCAGTCATTGGCTGGCGGCAGGATGAAAGCCAAAGTTGATGCTTGAGCGTGGGACAGACGGATCGTCAGCAGAAGTTGAAGTTTGTTCCGCTGCTGCACATCTATGAAGGATCCACAGAGCTGAGACACGCGTGCTCCTCAGGAAATACATCGCTGCGGAGAGTGTGTGGAGGAGACTGTGCTTTTATGGCACCACTGTCGTGCGTCATGAATCGTGCGCAAGGATCCCCAGCGTCGGCTCCAACTGGGGACCCCATAACGGAGCAAGTGTCCCTAACGTGCACAGAAAGTAGTGAGCTGGACCTCTCCTCTGCCAAAAGATGCAAAGTGAAAAGTGCGGATCTGCCTTTTAGCGTAGAGTCCCTTATATCGAGGACGCCGAGCAGAAACCTTCAAAACGCGGGAGTAGGTTTTGTTCGACCTGAGGACAGCGCATCACAACGGGATCTTCTGCGGCCCAAAGCTGAAGCGACGGATCTGAGCGATTCCGAGGCAGGACACTGGATTCAGCCTCGTTACACGTCACCTCCAAGTAAGAGAAAACTTAATTTCTTGAGGGAAAATTAGGTCAAGGCCTATGTGTTTGCATGTATTTCTTGGCCTAAACATTGCAGAATTGCTGAATGTCGTATACCTGCAGACATTTGGACACAAGCCTATTAATAAGAAACAAATAATAATAGTTTGCCACATGTTGCTTATAAATGTGTTTGTATAAATTACAGGACTATCCAGCCCCGCGTCGTGCAACCTGCGCAAACACAAGAACAACAGAAAACCTCGCACTCCCTTCACCACGTCCCAGCTGCTGTCACTGGAGAGAAAGTTCCGTCAGAAACAGTACCTGTCCATCGCAGAGAGAGCGGAGTTCTCGAGCTCCCTCTGCCTCACAGAGACACAGGTCAAGATCTGGTTTCAGAACCGCAGAGCCAAGGCCAAAAGGCTGCAGGAGGCCGAGCTGGAGAAGATCAAGTTGGCAGCCAAGCCGCTGCTGCCAGCTTTCGCCTTCCCCTTCGCCCTGAACGCTCCGCTGAGCGGCCCGGCTCTTTACGGGGCTTTGAATGGACCGCGGCCCGCTTTGCCTGTACCAGGACTTTACAGTGGACCCTATGGGATGTACTACCTGTCATAAACGAAACTAACTAAATGGTTATAAAAAAAGTACCTTGAACCATAAATTCACAACGAAAAATATTAGTGGAATTAAACCTTTAAATACTTGGTTACAACTTCCAATTTATTTCCAATGGAAAAAAGTTGTGTCGCAGTTGACATAGGCCTATTTCTCAGTTTGAATGAGGTTTAGAGTTATTTTTTTTCTTCAGACACAAACTTCACACACCGCAGACCTCTGCTCTAATTTTGAAAAATGTTGCCAGGATGGAATTCAATTTTTTTTTTTAATTGTCTGTACATTTTCTTTATTCTAGGCCAATTCCCACTCAACTCAAATATATAAGCTAGTGTATTTGATTATTATTTTGCTTCTTGATTAATGTGTGAATAATGCATGTTATAAGCATTACAGCTGACCCTAAATACATTTTTGCACATATTCTCAGATCTTCCAAGTCAAATAAAGTCTAAACTATAAATGTAGGTGACTGTCATGGACTATTTTTGACTCAAAATCTGATCAGATCAATGAAACATCACTTGTAAATGTACATTGTATTTTATATTTGTATGAATTTTGTACAATAAAAACAAATGTCAAAAGTATATATATATAAAAAAAAAAAAAAACTTCTTTTGTATTTATTACAAAATTCACATGTCACACGAGACACTATTTGCACGTTATTACAACATCTATTTTGCTTACGTTATAAGTGTTAAGTGTTATTTTCTCTTTCCTCGTCGTCCTCTAAATCCACGGACTGAACCTTGACCAAAGCAAACATTTGGAGGAACCCTATAGAGAAACACAATAGTTTTGTATTCATAAAATGCATCCCTTCATCAAATATGACGACATTTTGGTGTATGCCAGGCCAGACCTGTATGAGTATCGTGGTTTGGTTGGTTCAGTGGAACCAGGAGCAGTGGATTCAGAAGTCTCCATATGACCAGGGGTCTCCTCTGAAATGTTCATTTCAATGGGCTCTGGGTCTTCGCTTTGGTTTGACGTACCGCTGCAAACAACTTCAAACGCACCTTCAGACTCACACACATCAGTCACAACATCCATCTCTGTGTCATTGGGCTGTGTTCTCCTCTTGTCCCTTCACATAGAAAAGAAGGCAGTCAGTTTGTAACCATACACTGTTTTCAATTAATATAATTCAAATCATTAAAATTATTACAAATTCTCAAGGTCAATAGTTTTGGTCAATAAGTATGTATTCATTCATTGCATTTATTTATTGACCTTTATTTAACAGGATAGTTCCACTGAGATTTGCAGTTTCTTTCAGAGAAGTCCTAACCCAGAGGGTACTTTATTGTGCATGTGATGAGTTTTAAGTCCATACTACCACTCCCAACTACAATACACCAAAACAACATCATTAATACCCCCACCCGACTACACTATGATTGTTGATATGTTTAAAATAAAATTATTCATATTAAAACTATGAATGTGTGAAATTTTTGGGAAAAATTTAAAAGTACAATTGACCGTGAATTTGCTGCTATCTGGTGGAAAAACAGAAAATTACCTGTTTTCTTTTTTTATTTTGTCAAATCTGAAGTCTGGTGGGTATTTGTGAATATTTATTAAGTGATCCTTTCTATCCTTAATCGTCCTAAACTTGAGACCGCAGCCCTCCACCAAACACTGGAACTGTGTGAAGAAAATTACATTAACAAATTGTACTTTTATCAAGGAATGTAAACATTTTGCACAAAACTCACCATATTTTCTTTCAGCGCCAGAACCGCAAAGAGAGAGTCATGCCACTCCTGAATGTGAATATCTAGGAGGCGAGCGGTCGGAAGGGAGCGACGACAGGTACAACACACATGTCTATGCAGCGAGTTATAATGGTGTTCATACTCCTGCAAAGTTTTGAAGGTTGCTGTGCAGCCAGAGATGTGGCAGGCAAACTCCGACACTCTATAACAGAGAAAAGGATATGGATTAGATTGTTACACATAGTAAATAATAAGGCTGGGCATCATTGATAACATTTTTAGAATGATCTCATTAACAATATTCAGACATATATAATAAAAGCTGTGCGCTATGAATTCAGGAATGAGCTAAAATGTTCCTGTAAAAATCAATTGACCATAACACTGACTACAAAAGGATAAAAAGGAAAATAAATAATAGTAACTTTAGGCGTTTATTTAGAAGAGTACACTAGAGTTACGTTTTGATTTTGGCAAGCATTTATTAAAGTATATTTTGTAGTTTTATCATATTTTACTTTATGGCAATTTTATCCATGTTTGATTATATCTCCTATCTGTTTTAATATCAGTGCCTGAAATGTAGTTGGTTTGCTTGATTTTACCTGAGCGAGGGCTCCTCATCTGCTGCTGAGATGTAGAGGTTTTGTAGGTACAAGTGTCGCTGAACGTCTCCATCCTGGGAAAAAAATAAGTATTAACAGCTTAATACAGCTGCAAATAAATACATGAATAACATTGAATACAGTCTCAACAGTCAGTGCACTGTCTTGTAACTAGATGAAAATAGTTTATTTAGGTGTTTTCACTGTGCGGCTTGTAATTTTACCTCAAACTGCTCATGATCCTTGGACAGGTGAAACACTTGAGGTTTGAAGTTGAATGGGTTTTCATCATTTCCCTCCATTTCACTTGATGTCGGACAGTCGTCATCATATCTTTTAACTAGAACATTTCTGTCACAAGATGGGCTGAATGCGGCTGTAGCATTATTAAATAACATACATTTTAGTTGCGAAAAAGTATGTTGTTTGGTTGTTTTGAAAAGCTTGTCAGAATGGCGCGAATTTACAACGTCATCACTGGCCGCCGCCAATCAACAACATGCAAAGTGGAGTTCTACTGCCACCAAGCGACCAAATTATTATCACAGTTGAACATAGAGAACATAATTATATTTAAGATTTTACCAAAAAATCATGCATGGTTTTGGTGACGTATATTTGTCCTGGCTGGACATGAGCTGCAGATGTGACATAGGTAGAGGTAATTCCACAAACGTTACCAAGCAACCATTTTGTAAACAATGGCCAACATTTATAACAATTGCACAGTAACAGTAACGATTTGACAAATGATATTTGCTAATTACACCTTTATTTTCTTAAATGGCTGTTTAAACTAAAAATTTGGCATCTTGTCTTGAATTTTTTGATGGAACGTCACTCATTGATTACATAGATAAAGGAATTTCTTTTTAGAACTACTTCTTACTTTACAACTTTACAATGTCAATTTTTTGTCACAAATTGCAACTTGATTGATTTAAAACTATGATAAATATTAATTACAGGTTTTATCTCACCAAATAAAGTAAAAATTGGAATGTAAGCTGTTAAATGCACTTTAAATAAGTTATTAAACTTTGCTAAATGTGTCTAGCCAGTAGATGGAGCCATGAGTCAATATGTAAGTTCCTATAAAAGCTTTCAACAGTTTAAAACTTCAACGGTGTTAATTAGTGGCGATCTTTAAAGCACAGAATCGAAGTTATTAAGAGACACCCTTGCAAAAATAATTCAGTTTAGCCATTGCAAGGCAGCCTGAGAGAGTCTTACAATCCACAAGAATAAGTGGAAATTACGCAGCTTTAAACTTTTTTCCTTGTCTTGTGTAGTGACTCATGTAGCTCGTGAACAAATGGTAAATCACAGGATATTACGAGAGAGAGAGAGAGAGAGAGAGAGAGCGAGAGAGAGAGGGAGACAGAGAGAGAGAGAGGCGGGGAATGATGGGCCCCTAATATCTCCTCAGACTCACTGCTCACCATGAGAGTGTACATCTAGAGACCAGCGCAACATGCTCCAGACAGGAAGCATCATATGGATTATTTTCTCCTTGTGGGGTACGTTTAATTTATTTTTATTTCATTCATTGTTTCGTTGTCTTCCCCACTCTGTCTCTTCTATTTTATATACTATTGTATTAATGGCCTCACCAGGAACAGTTGCGTGTCATGTGAGGAGCATGCCTCATGTAATGAAGTACCAAACAGTTATACCTCAGAATCTAGAATCCCCAAGTTTCCACAACTCATATTTACACCAGGTAAAGCTAGCATTTTAAATGTCATTCGTTTCAAATGTCAATATAGTGCATATTTTGAGCTCTGCTTTAAATCCATTGTGCACCAGACGTTTCCTGATGTAATGAAGTACTCCTTGTTAATTGGGGCACAGAACTATACCCTCCACCTGGAGAGAAACATGTAAGAAAAGATCCATGGGCAGATTTAAATTATTTATATGTGCAATCAATCAATAGTACTAACTTCTCCACTTTTTACAGACACCTTGTTGGGGGGAACTTCTCTGTAACGCACTATTCCAAGGAGGGCATCCAAATCACAACCAACCCAGATTTTACAGTATGTGTATTTTTCAAATAATGTCTCTTTCAACTATATTAACTGTATAAATATTTTTGCAATTAAGCCTATACACCAATTCATTCTATTGGATATTGCGGTCTTTGTGCTTCCATTTGTTGCACTTCATCAATCTATTTATATCAAGAGGAGAAATCTTAGATGTGGGTGGTGATTCAGCGTCGAAACAGACTAAAATGTACTATCACACTATTTGTCCTGACTGAGACTTGATTTAGAGGAAGTGTAATGTCTGGTCTTTTGCAAGTCAAATGAAGTGTTAAATGTTGGCATATTAGGTGCTTACCATATAGCTATTACAATGTTGAATACTTCAGAAAAATATAGAAACATATAAATTGTAATAAGCAGATTATATTGCACCCGCAATAGATTTTTGCATCTTTTTGTTAACATGCAACTGTTGGTCTGTAAAGGGTCACTGTTATTACCATGGACATGTGGTGGGAATCGAGGATTCGTCTGTCAGTGTCAGCCTGTGCTCAGGAATAAAGTAAGTCAAAAGTATCAAGTGAATAAAACAGCCTGTGTTTCTGTTGTGTATCTAGAGGACACATGAATATATGAATATTACACACATAAAAATGTGCTTGTCTTATCCACAGTGGGTTTGTGCGCCTTCAGGACCAGACTTACCTCATTGAACCTCTGGCTGAAGGGAAACAGCGGGACAGTGCGAGCCACCTGTCCCAGAGTGAGGAGGGTCTTCATGCCATTTACAACTACAAACACCTGAGGACAAAAAGAAGCACATGTTCCCATGGAAACACAACCACGTTCTACGATCATGGCGGCCGGCCGTCTGGACTGTTCCAGCTTGGCAGTCTGGTATGGATACAAATTGTGGACAGAAATTAGACCACATGCATTTTTTCCCTGTTATCTAATAACTAAAACTGTGGATTTATTTATCTGTACTGTTGAACAATGCCACAGCCTAGAAATCTCTAAAGGCATGTATTCACTTTTTGTATGTGCCCACAGAAAAGCAGGTCACAGCATAAAGATAAAAGTACTTCGAAACCCAGGACTGTGGAACTTGTTGTGGTCATTGACAATGAAGAGGTCAGTTTTTCTTGTTTTTCAAATAAACTTATTGTTAACATTTAAAATGTGATTTAAATAAAGTAAAACTCAACATAGGCTGACAGCAGATAGATTATACTGAGCACTAATTTTCATGTATCTCTTTTCAGTATAAAAAAATTGGCAATAAGAAGAATGTTGAGGCTCGAGTGCTCGAAGTTGCAAACCATGTTGACAAGGTATGCTGAAGAGTACATCAAATATTATAAACATTGACAACATTTTATTAAAAGTGTCTTTTTTGTGTGGTATTTCTTGTCCGTGGCTGGTTTAGTGACAGGACAAAAAAGTTAGTGGTTTGTAAAAATGATCTGAGATTTTTCACACCTCAGATGAAAGATTTTCACATCTCACACAGTCCTTGTTGCATATTCTGAGCTGAAGTAGTAAAGTTACACCAGACAGAGCTGATATTATGTTATATGTTCTTAATTGTACATTTTTGGTAGATGTTTTTGTTCAAATCTTCTCAATAGAAAAAGAATAATTTTCCCCACATTACATAATTGTACTGTGTTGCAGCTGTACAGGCCTGTGGGTGTTCGAGTGATGCTTGTTGGGATGGATATCTGGTCTTACAAAGATCAGATAGAGGTCAGCACAAATCCAGAGTTCACCCTCGGTCGCTTCTTAGAGTGGCGCCAGCAGAGACTTTTGCCTAGAATCAAACACGATAATGCACAGTTTATCACGTAAGATGGCAATGTCCAAACCTTTGAAGTTACGAAAAGAGATCTCTTTAATAATATAGTATTAGTCATTTTTTAATTATTTTTATTTTGCAGTGGTGTGGATTTCGATGGTGCCACTGTCGGATTAGCAAACACAAATGCAATGTGCACTTCAAAATCTGGGGCTGTAAATGAGGTAAACATTTTATGAATGAATAAATATTATTATAAATTGGTAATGACATATTTTGCTAATTGTCTTGACACTTTGTGTACAGGATCATAACAGTAATTCAATTGGAGTGGCCTCAACAATAGCTCATGAGATGGGTCACAACCTGGGTTTGTCCCATGATAACGAAAACTGTGTTTGTGGTTCATCTACAACAAAAAAAGGCTGCATCATGTCTGAAAGTGTAGGGTGAGTATTATTATGCACATAAACAAAACTGTTCATTTGTAAGTAAAGCATTGAGTAAAACGATGGTCCAGCCAGGTGTTGTTTCTTATCAGTTTCCCTTTCTGCAGCATTGTTTACCCAGAGCTGTTTAGCAGCTGCAGTCAACGACAGCTCAGCATGTTTCTAGAAGAGATCAACCCCGAGTGTCTGCTAGATAAGCCCTCGACTCATCGCATCTACGGAGGCCCTCTTTGTGGAAATGCTTTTCTTGAGGCTGGAGAGGAGTGTGACTGTGGCACTGCAGAGGTAAACAAACCTCACACAAAAAATATTTTAAATTAAAATCTAAATGACAATTATATGATGTATAATGTATTTTTCAGGAATGTAAAAATCCTTGTTGTAACGCCACTACCTGCAAACTGAAAGCAGGAGCCCAGTGTGCAGAAGGAGCGTGCTGCCATAATTGCCAAGTAAGTATCAACAGTGAGTGAATCACACATTTCTGAATGTGTTACCATGCAGCTAGACAATGTCTGACTGTTCCTCCTGGCTGTCATTCAAGAGAGGACACAATATTCAGCATCACTCCATCTGTGTCTCTCTTCACTCCTCAGCTCAAACCGACAGGCAGTTTATGCCGTCCAAAAACAGGAGACTGTGACCTGGCAGAGTACTGCTCTGGACTCTCAGCTTCCTGTCCTGCTGACGCCTACACTCAAAATGGTCTCCCATGCAACCATAGACAGGGATATTGCTACAATGGTCAATGTCCTTCAAGGAAGCAACACTGCAAGAGACTTTGGGGACAAGGTAAAATCCATGTACCTTTGAGTTAACTGTTAAGTATTTTATTACATGACACTCACCATTTGATATTCATCTCAGATGCTGAAGTAGCTGCAGATGTCTGTTTCCACCGCAATGGAAACTGCAAAAAGACGGTCTTTGGTCAGAGATGTGCCGGCCGGTAAATCAATAAAATTCAATTCAATAAAAATGAATTGCAAT
Source organism: Chaenogobius annularis (assembly GCA_015082035.1). Taxonomy (NCBI): domain Eukaryota; kingdom Metazoa; phylum Chordata; class Actinopteri; order Gobiiformes; family Gobiidae; genus Chaenogobius; species Chaenogobius annularis. The sequence goes on along the minus strand of BJKM01000087.1, from coordinate 1,301,274 downwards.
AATTGTTTCATCACGTTGTTGTAAAATATGTTCTTGTACTGAGAATTTTTTCTATGTTTCTGTAGAGATCAATCATGTGGTACACTGTTCTGCACCGGAGGTTGGGAGTTTCCAGTAACGTCAAAGAAATCTTACTATAGCATTGGAAATAACATGTGCAATGAAGCAACAATGAATCCTGAGGACAACTACCCTGCTGACATCGGCTTGGTCCCCACTGGAACCAAATGTGGCAGTAACATGGTAGTAAAACATTTAGTTCATTATAAAGTTTACATATATATTTAGTACCACTTAGTAATGACATAGCTACTGTCTGTACCTTTCTCATAGGTTTGCTATAATCAAAGGTGCCAGGATATGAAATATATCAAAGTGTACGGACCTAATGATTGCTCAGACCAATGCAACAACCATGGCGTAAGACATTTATTAACTTCCTCAAAATTCAGGGCTATACGGATATTGCAATTACACTGACGGGGACATATTACAGGTGTGTAACCATGAGAGGAAGTGTCACTGTGACCCTGGATGGGCCCCACCCTACTGTGACGTACAACAGACTGAGCTGCTTGAAGGTAGCATGTCTGTTTGTCTTCACTTATACATACGTTAAAAAACACACTTTTCTCTATGAAGAAATGTGTTGTGTAACTGGTATTTTTTATTTATTTTTTTGCCGCAAACTAAAAATGAATTATGTAATCAATAGTTAATACTTGTGTTTACAGAGTCCGGTGTGGTCCTGACAGTTTCTTTGGCAGTGGGCGCACTTATATTTCTGGTGTTGGCCATTGTCAGTTTGATGTGTTGCATTAAAAAGCACCGACCAAAGAAGAGGTGAGAAGTCCCGCATTTTCCAAACATGATTTTCTTACTTTTACTTGATTTATTTCACATTAGAGAATCATTTTACCATTTGCTTTAGATGTATCCAGTCTACCTCTGGACAAACTAATCCCATGTTTCAGTCGGGCAGTGTAAAGAACAGCCCTTGTACTAGGTCCTTCATTAGTGCTCCTACTTTTGTGGAGTCTTCATCCACCCGGATCTCCAAACCACTGTCCCATGCTTCATCTAAAGCAACAACAGGAGCATTTAAACCCACGAGAGCAGCTCCAGAAGTGAGTTTTTACAATTTTCTAAAACTTAACCACCACTGCTACTACTACCTTCCGTAGCTCTGAAACCTCTGGTGCAACTGTACTTGACTCCTTTCTGTCCATATGTAACTCTGCTGTAACGTCATCTTGTTTATGGTGTGTTTACTTCTTCTACTGTAACTCTAGTTTATGCTGCAGTTTGACGTTTGAGAACATTGTGTGAAATCTTTTGTTGTCCTGAGGTATCTTTTATGTAATGTTTGTACTGCTCCATCTTCCAATCGCCTTAAGGCTAGTTTTGTGAATACTCAAAAATGAGCTGATTCATTTAAAGGGCTTTATCCTCTCGTAGTACTTGAAATGAAAATTGACCTATAAGAGACATCAGGGTGTCTTCATCAAACTACTAGCATAGCAAATGTGTGTGAACAGTTGATCATGTTTGACTGAACTGTAACACTTTGTCATTTCCAGCCACCTAAAAAATGTTTTACCGAGCCACAAACATCAAAGTTTCAACAGGTAAATTATTGTTTTTAATGTGCTACATACTTTAAATAGTTTTTTTTTAGATTTATTCAATTAGTTGTACATTAAATCTACTTTCTTTTTGTGCAGATTGTTAGCCCATTTGTGCAACCGCCACCTGTTTCTATGAGACCTGTCTATTCTGCGGTAAAGTTTTAGTATATATATAAGTATATATATATTTTTTTCGTATTATTTTTGTGAAACGTATTTGTGATTGCTCTTTTCTTTTTTTCTTCAGATTAAACCGCTTCCACCCTCCAGACCTCTTCCTCCACTTACAACAAAGCCAAAGCCTCCAGTGCCTTCAGTACATTTGAAGCCGTCCTCTGGAGCGCTGCCTCATACTCAGTTGGTAAGTTAAATCGAAAGAAGGACACAGGGCTATTTAGTCACAAATGAAGTTTTAGACTAACTTCAGCACACTTAAAACACTTTGTTTTAAAGTAGGAAAAGTGTGGCATTTCATCAAAAATGGTGCTTGTGTATGTTTGAGTCAGTGCACACTTAGTTATTGGTTAAACCACTAAATGTGAACTCAAATTGATTACTTGCTCCTGCAGGTTTCCGGGAGAGTGGTCCTGATGCCTCCGAGCAGGCCCAGATGACAGAAGAAACCTTGCAATCTGCTGTAATGAAGTGCGGATGTATCGCTTTAGGACGTCTGTGTTTGACACATGGACCCGCCATAAAAACGGATCTTGAGATAGACCAGTGTTCATTTGCAGGGCCTCTTTGATACTTAAGGTTGCCATAATGGTTTTGCCATGTGCCTCTTGTTTGTGAGTTTTAAATACTGTCAGTGCTGGGCAATACATGTCATTGGTGGTGCTTACAAGCCTTCAAATGATAAATGGCTGCATGCTGCTATGATGACTGATTACAGCCTTAATCTGATTTGTTAATGGCAAGATTTTGCCACAGTTTTTTAAATTAACTTCCATTCTTTTCAATGATTGCACTACTGCTGTAAATATGATGGTACTTTTCAATAAATATTAGCACAGTGATTACAATTGTTAAGGGGTTTACGCAAATGTTGCACTTTGTTTTGTTTCAGATAAATGCATCACTATAAAGTATTTGTTTTTTCTATCTTTATTGTGTTGTTGGGACTTGGGTGATTCAAGGGACAATGCATTTCTATGCAGAGATTATATCACAGTGGGCATTCACTGTATTTATTGTTATTTTTAATTGTTGGTTAAATAAATGCATAAAACAAACCCTTTTTGATGTTTAATAATTTTCTGTGCATGTATTTCTTTTGCTTCCTAAAAGGGGCTTTGAGCTTTCCAAGCACATGTTTCCGTGGGATATCCGTAATTCGCCGTTGCTAAGCAACGCTTCAAACAACATTTAATCGGGAGGCTAACCAGTTAGCGTTAGCCGAGGGGGAAAGGATCCTAATACAGCAGCTGTGAAATAAATGTCGCTTTAAAATAATGGACCGGGAGTTGAATGAGGAGGAGCTGCAGGACTTGTACGCCTGGCTGGATAAAATACCCCTCTCACGGCCGAAGAGACACATCACACGGGACTTCAGCGATGGAGGTAACTTCAGCAGAGACCAAAGGCGAAATCTAACCAAGACCAACTTAAAACAACAGGGACTGAACTGGCCATTAAGATGAACAAATACTTGAGCCATGTCTGTTAGTCTGTATTGTGTTTAGTTTCTTGCTCTTCCGTCTTTGCAGTGATGGCTGCTGAGGTTGTGAAATATTATTTTCCCAAACTTGTTGATTTGCACAACTACGTTCCAGCCAGTGGTACTCCACAGAAGCACAGCAACTGGGATCTTCTAAACAGGCAAGAAACCTGGACAAACCATGTTCTTTTCTTCATAATATCACTTAATGTTAGTGGTCCAAAACTGGGGCAGAGATGCGTCAGGGTGTAAGATCCACATGTTTCTCTGAATAAATCACGCCCAATTTGACACAAAGCCATGCATAAATCTGATCTAATTTATCTCAACCCACTGCTATCTCCTCCCCAACATGAACATTTTTCTTAATTTGTGTGTGTGTGTTTGTTTGTTTTATGTTTGTTTTTGTTGTTTTATGTTTAAAACATAAATAGTAAAAAAAAAAAAAGTGGTTTTAACCTGCGCACTATATTTCAGCGTTGCACAAAGTGTTTCTTATAATGCTAGTTTCTCTCATAGTGTTTGACAGTCAGACAGATTACCCCACACTCTTGTTGTTTATTATGTTGCCTGTGTAGTTTAGTCTATTAAAACCTTCTATGTTTTTTGTGTGAACAGGAAGGTATTTTCCAAGCTGAACTTTCAGGTGATGGAGGACACAGTAAACAAGATTGTACTGAACACCCCAGGAGCCATAGAGCCTGTCCTGAGTGTCCTCAAGGAGAAGATAGACCGAAGACCAGAGCAGCCAGACAGAATACTGGTCTGCATGTTGTATTATATATATTGTACTGTACAGTTTTAAGGATTTTCATCATGTTGTGGCTTTATTGTTTTCTGTGTCATAACTATTTGTTATCTTTTTCTTTTACGCAGGATTTAGAATATTATGACACCAGGAATCAGGGGAAAGTCTATGAGGGTAATACTTTTTCATTATCACGCCACATTTTCAATAAGGCCAGTGTATTTATTTTTTTAGTCATGCAGCACAAATGCCTTGAAAGGTTCCTCTTCAAAATTGCAGCATAGGCAAAATAATTTATGTTCAGAATAAGTCATCCGAAATAAGCATGTGAATGATATTTTGGTCTATTTTGAGGGCTGACAAACACTAATTCAGCATTTCTAAATGAAAGGTCCTTCCTTTTGTGTATCACTTCCTGTGTGTGCGTGTACCAATGATGTCAGAATGTTGTAAAAGTCTGGTAAATCTGGTGAAAGAGATGACGACACAGATCCAAACAGAGCTAGGTTTCCTGCCTGGACAGATAAGAGAAGGTCACAACCTTTTGGTGTCGTGTTTCTGGGCTGTTCCTCGTACCTCATCTGTCCCTGACCCGTCCTCAGAATCTGAACCAGGCCTTTCCTTCCTGTGCCCGGTGTTTCCTCCTCCATCTACACCCAGGCCACAACTCGCCCTCTCCGCTCTGATTTAACGTACACAAAATGACCTTTATCGTGGCCTGAACCTACCAGTGCAGGACGTCATCAGCACCTACTTTGTTGTCAGATAAGTCGACTTTAAACATGGACTGTATAGACATAATCATAGGTGCTGAGTATTTGTTTTAGATTAGTGGCATCTTGGGAACATTTAACAGAGTATAACGTAGTACATCTATGTCTATGTGCAAGTTTGTGGGAGCTTATAGAGAGCTCTTTACAGTTCAGTACGAGCGTAAATAAGTATGGCCTTCATTGCCTGAATAGCAAAAGAAAAAGATGGATCTGAAAAAAGTGTGGGAAGTACAATACATGCATGTCATCAATGTAAGAATGTTATGAGTCACTTATGGCCATCAAAGTTACAGCTTTTTAAAATTTTCTCCTCAGAAACATTTCTCAATGAAGTTAAAGCGCAAACAGAACAGGAGAAGAAAAAGGAAGAAAAGAGGAAACAGAAAAAAGCGTAACACAATCTTCTTTCTGTTGCAATTTTAATTTGAACATGTTTGTTTATACTAATATATATATTATTTTGTAGCAAAGGGCAGCCAAGGGTGAATTTGAATGACTTGGACAATGATGTGCGACAACTGCTGCAGGAGAAGGACAAAGAGGTGCTGTCTTTGCAGGAGACTGTGGAGGTAAGAACATAAATACACAGATCCGGGAAGGGCAACATCTGCAGTGTGATGCCGAGAGTGCAGTGTGTGTGAGGCAGAACGCTGGAGTCGGTGTGATACATGTGTTATGTGTCATACGCTGGTTCAGCAGTGAGTAACGAGTTGTTCAGCGGATGTAACTTTGTTCTTTTCCTTCTGTGGTCACATCTGCAAACTGAGTAAAAGGCAGAAGTATATTTGTACAGGAGATGTGGAAACATTTTTTAGCAAGTAACAATCTTTTTTTCTAGATTCTGGAAGTAAAAGTGAGCAAGTTGGAGCATTTGGTTCGACTGAAGGATTTACGGATTGAAGAGCTCACACGACATCTGGACACATACAAGGCTAAAGGAAGTAACTCCAAGTAAAGACATTTGAACTGTTTTAATAAGTACTGTAATTCAAAGAAGACAAATGCAGTAATAAAAAAAAACCTGCATCAATGTAGAATGTTAAAGCACTGTTACAAAATGTGCCCAATTACCAAAGGATCTTTTGACATTTCATTATGCACAAAGGAAAGCTGACAATATTCAAGTTAGATATAGTACATAGTATGTCTCCAAGTTATTTTCTGGTTGATGACAAAGTGGCAAAAACTCCCCTGTTTTAAAACGTATTTCAGCCTGCTTTGCACAAGAGATTGACAAATATAGGCAGCTTGTCAGTGACTTGTCATGACTAAATATAATCAGTGTGAATGACATATGGTCAGCGGAAACCACAGCTTACCAGGGAAACTGTACACAATATTTCTGAAGTGTGAGCTCAGGACACTCTTTATGGCCTCTCTCTGCTGCTGAATGACTTGGGATAAGGTCTAGCCCTTTTAGTCAGGTTGTGTTTGTGTGGGGTTTTCATCTTTAGAGAATAATATGAGGCAGGAGTCTTACTGTGCTTTATCAGGAGAAGTTAAGACTGCCCTGTTGCTGTTCCTGGGGTTTACTTGTTTTATAACTATTCAATGTTCACAAACAATAAAGTATGATTCAAAAGCAGTTAAATACATTCTTGAAAGACACTCTTACATGGACAGTTTTATCAATTGCACAATTTTGTGAAAGTTAAATACATTTTAAACATGTACAATTGTTATAGTGCGACATTCCTTGGTACAGCATTTGGCTCCTCCCACACAATTTTTGTTTGTATGCTACTTTTCTAGACAGTCAATATTGAAATGTTATGCATTATTCATTCACGACGCATTCTTGGTGGTAATAAGATGAGTGGATGACAATCTGCACTGATTCCCTTCCCACCGCCATAATAACTCCCTCACACCATATTCTTAGTTAAAGTGGGTTAAGGGACTTGTCTAAGTACACAATGACAATGCAAGCAGCGTGGATAAATCTGCCATAGAGGGCCATCTTTCCCCATGAGCAACTGTCACACTCAAATACAAATGAAATTAGTGGCCGTACATCTTTATAGCTTACAGAATTATAAACAAGGTAAAAAAGGACAGTTTCTGCATAACTATTTAGCTTCCTGCTAAATGCAAAATTTCTAAGCCTTTTTCTCCATAAAAAAATTAATATAAGACAATCAGGAGTGAAACTGTTTTTACAAAGTTTAAGACTGAAATAATCAGACAGAACAGTGTGTCAGCCCAATAGAAAGCACCAAGGAATAAAAATGTGAGTGAATGGGCCGAGCTCATTCACTCACATAAGAGAAGTATTTATGAGAAACAGAGCAGCTATTGAAGAATGTGCTGCCTGCTGCGAATGAATCATCAAATCAAGATTTATTGAGTCCAAGGTTGGTGTCCCTCACTTGTCCCACAAAGGGAAATACAATACATTAACTTAACCTCACTTCTTGAGAGGAGGGCTGCACATCCTTAACTCACCAAACAAACCCCTTTTGTAAATAAATGTTAATTTATTTTCCTCTCACATTCACTGGGATTATATTTCTATCTAATCATGACAGAAGACAGAGGCTGAGCATAGGGTAGACACACAAGAGAATGTAAGGCATTTTTAAAGGGGCTGTTCATGTCTGCTCACTCTGCTATATGAAAACTTAGTATTTTTGAGATGCAGTTTTTAGAAACAGAAATTTAGATTTTATGTTGTGTCTGTCACGGCAGTCATTTTCACTTTGCCACAATAATCTAGATGGTTATATTTAGTCTCATATCAAAATAGTTTGAATAAATGATGATTAGCTGTGACAACCAAGGCCTGTGCCTTGCTCTACATTTACTTTAAAAAAGTCATAAATGGCTTAAGTGCCCCCTCTACTGGTAAAAGATACCAGTGTGCTTACCAAAAAAAACTTGTCAGTCAAAACACAAACCACAGGAATATTACCAAAATAGGTTTTTATTTTACATAAGAACAGTGTTGAAACATTTTGCATATAAATCTTTTTAAAATAAGAGATTCACAGATTGTACAAAAACGACAAATAATTGACAAAATAATTAGTAAGGTAAATCAAGAACAGCTTGCATTCAATCCCATCACCAACAAATATTAAAAATGATAGTCATTGTTTGCCATTCAATTGTCAAGTAAACAAAAATTATGAACACATGTAGTGTCCATTACCTTTACTCTCGCAATCTCACCCATAACTGAAGTTGAACTACTGCTTGTTGCCACAAAACTAAATGAACAAACATCAAAACTGTAAGAGAAATGTAAACAAGAGGAAGACACTATTATATGATGTAGCCTACTCTTGACCATGCAATTGAACGCTTTCTCAAAAAACTACAAATGTTTTTGAGGAGATATGTTCTGAACTATTTTTATTGATAATAATTCTTGAGAAAAACAAGAAAAGTCAACCAACCAAACGTTGCAGGCTATATTTTATCTTAACTGATCATGACATTTTTAACAGGCTGAAGCATAAAAAAAAAAAAAAAAATATCGTTACACTATCATCACACACACTTTAACAGGCTGAAGAAAAAAAAAAAAAAAAAAAAAAAACATTTCAAAGATTTTAGCTGTCACTAATTAAGGAGAGCGGTATAACTTTGTTGGTTTAAGACCGAGTTGGCTGATAATATTATCACAATGTCTATTTAAATGTAGTGTAATAGCTCTTAATTCACCTCAAACAAACAGCCTTTCATCCAGAATAAATGTAGGTAGTGAGGCCATTTGATTTCTGCTTTTGGGATTGTTTTTGTTCAAATATTCAAATTTAAATAAAATAACAGTTCTTATTGAACGTTCATACAAGATGTCAAAAGTCCTGAGTAAGTCCACCAAAGGCATTCACCATAAACACTTTCAACTAAAAAACAAGAGCCAACTAACTTACAGTTCAGTGTCAGAAGACAACAAGGAGTGGCAGAGGACTTCTGATGGCAATCACATTTGGCACAGAAGCAGCCTTTGCTCATCACTTATACGAACTCAGACCATTGTATCATAATTAGAGTCACCTTTGGGTTCCAGTTCCAAACCTTTGCAAAATCATCGTTTAAGAATACAATAAACATCCTTTCATATTTATCAGAGAATGCAAATCTTAAAGTTGTACTGTTTTGCAAGCGCACACACGGATTAGGGCAACAACCCAGCCATCTTTCCAAGCATAAGCAATTATTATTCTGTTGATTTGACTAAATCACTCTCAATCCTGTTTATCTCCAGAAATGTTAAGACAGTAAGCCACATCCCTTTTTATATTATTCCTTGAAAATCTGGCTTCCATTTGATTTCACATCATTTAGCTAAAGATTAGAGCATTCTCATCTCCAAACAAACTGCAAAGCAGTCAAAGCCACTCATCTCCATTTCATCCTGAACAGGTGCATCACGAGCAGAAGTGTCATGCAGAGAGGCAGCTGGGGGTTCAATTACTCTCCAGTTTTTGTTTAATTAAGTCTGATTTATCACTGGGCTGCTCAGAAGAGCGGGACAACTTTTGGGGACCACCGTTTCCCTCCACAAACATGTTGGGGATGTCCTGACCAAAGTAGATCTTACTGTTGGCAGCAATGGCCTGGAACTTCATCAACTCCAAGTACTCCGGGGTGAGCTTCAACTATAAAGATATAACAGCAGAATAAAGTGGAATGCTTTTTGTGTATGAGAACACAAGTGTGAGTGATATTTACCCTGTTGGATTCAGCAAACTTGGCAGCAGTGTAATATTCTGCATCAGCTTTGGCCTTTTCTCTGGCCAGAAAGGCAGCATCTGTGGTAGACACAATTATACAAAATTCCAACTAAACTCACCACGTGATTTCAAGAATAGAAGATTATAAATTGACCTTCAATTTCAGAAATTTTCTTCTCAGTTTCTTTCTCCATAATCTTCTGTTGAAAGTGGATCTCTGCAACCTGAGCCATCTTCTGTGCCTCTGTGTGAAAATGAGGGATGATGGATTTAGCAGCTATCAGGGTTCGTACAGATTTTAACTTAAGGTTTTCCATGACTGTTCAATACATTGTCCATAACCATTTCCACAATTGTTTATTGATTTCTAAACATAGGACAAACTACAAATGTAAAATTTTAGTTACAGTATAGTTTGAAAATGTCGTTTTGTCATATATTCAACTTTTATTATTAACTGTATTATTCACACTAAATAGAACATGCTTTCTTAAAGTGCTTTCATTCACAAAAGGGTTCAAAAAAGGCAAAAACACAGCAGAGCAATTGTAGTTTGTTTGCCATTTTTCTCTTAAGGAAGAATGACTTAAGTAAGCAGCTGGAGCACAACAATGAACAGCAGCGTAAAGTGGTCAGAGAGACCCTGCGCGTGTCTGCGGTAAAAGATCCCGTTTGCATGAAAATTATCCTCTTTTTTGGATCTAAAAATATCCAGAACGCGAATATGAGGTGTAGCAACATCCATTACCTCAGGGGGGTGGACAGCAAGGCCACCTCAAAATCAACTATTCCATAGTTCATTGTAGTCATAATCATGCAATGTTAATCATGCAAAACTTACTAGATCAACTATGCAAGTAGTCAAAATAAATCAGTAGTCAAATGCAGTAATCAAATTAAATCTAAGAATAAATCCACCTGCCCAATCACACCCCTCCCATTCGTCACGCACGATTTATTATAAATTTTCCCTCCAAAATAGTAAGAATGCAGGTTTTCCCGGAAAGAGGTTTTCCAGCGCACATGATGCGAAACACAGATCCGATCCAAGCGGCATCCTCCGCGTTCGCTGCTTTACAAAAATATATATATACTAGGACTCTGATCTTTTGTTGTAGACATTTATCTATGAAACCGTCAATACAATTCCAACACTTTTCTAGGGCCTAGAAATTGAATTCTCATTTTCCATAACTTTTTCAGGTTTTCTATGAATGTACAAACCCTGAGCTGTGCTAGTGTGTTTTTGGGACCCATTCTAGTTCAGAAAACCACCAAGACAATTTACCAATTATGGCCTTTTTTCTTTCAGTCTCCGCTTCTTTCTCCACCACTTTCTGTGTCTGTACAGTGATCAACAATCGGGTCTTCTCAGCTTCCCTGAGGTGCACATAAATAAACTGTTATTTCTCCTACTTGTGTGGTCAGACTGGAACTGAGTGGGTGGGTCACAAGGAGGAATGAATAGTTAGCAGAGAATTGTAAACGCACATGAGTTCAAAGTTCCGGCGAATAGCCTCAGGGATTTTAGGTTTGGTCACACGGACCGCCTAAAAAGAGAAGAGAAATGCATAGTATTACAACAATACAAACAATGTACATAAAAATAGTATATGCACAAAATAACTTCCATATGCAAATGTTTCTACAATTTCCTTTATCTCTCATTTTATAAAAATAAAAGAATCATGGCATGTTGGGTTTCAGGTTCAATTAAAACCTTTACAACACATTAAAATGCAAAGCTCGCTGCAGGTGCTGGTTATAAACATAGACTCAAGTGTGTGAACAATACCTGTATTGTGAGCCCAGGGGCCATTGCATTTAGGTCTTTCTGCAAAGCAGTCTTCAGGTTTTCATCAATGATGTCTACAAAGCAAACATAGGATGACATACTAGGAAATGGATTTCAAGTGAAACTTCAGTGTGTAATTAGGACAGGTCATTCAAATGTCAGTCAAATGTAAACATCATTGTACAAGACTCATAGTGTACCTTGTGTTACAGAAATGTTTTTGTTGTTATTCAAATACACTCACCAAACAACTCGATATAGACTTCCTGTAGCGTGTGTACACTGCAGAACTGATTAAGTTCATGGTGGATTTTATTAAAAATCAGCGTCTTGTCATAATCTGCAGTGTAATTTCTCACAGTGTCCACCACTATAAAAGCAAGGAGTTAAACAGTAAAGCATTTCCACAAATGATTCAAGTGAACCTTAAAGCAGAGATTTCTCTCAAGATTAACTAATAACGTACACCTTAACCGTGGCATAAAAAACTTGCTCTACCTGCAGAAGGGAGCAGCATGTTCACCACCTCTATCCGATCAAAATAAATCATCACACCACCGCTGTAAATATCAAAGAAAAGTTCAATCCACTTATGGTAATTGTTCACAAATAACATAATAATATATTATTGATTATTATATTCTAAAATAACAAATATTGTTACCTTGTTCCACAAGGCACATTCTTGATCTCATCCGTCTGGAGTGTAGTCTGACAAAAACAAACACATTCCACAATCAAGATAACTTTGCTTAAATGCATGGCTAAATGACAGGGCAAGAATATATGGCAATGACACTTGAAGCAGCAAACAGCAATATGCCAGTTATTGTGAAAAGAATAAAAACAACAGGGGAAAAGTTTTACAAAAACAGGCCTATGCTTACCTGCACAGATCTGTATGTGGTAATGAAAGGCAACATTATGTGATATCCAGGACCATTAGGGCCTGTCAATAAGGCCCCACCCCTAAAACAAACAGCAGGGATTATCCAGTGTTATGTACAGTTTGTGAAGAACATGTCTGTAGCTCTAAATAAGTGCTGAGTATCAAAAGGGCACGTGGGTCAATTTGTTGTATGGAAGTGATGATATGAGTGGCTTTATTTGCTTTGTCCTGTTATTTATAGTGAAAAACATGAATCACTGTTTAAGCGTTTTGCCATCTTTATCTAACTATTTTTTTTTTTTAATTTCCAAAGCTGTAATTGTAATGAATTATGGTACCTGTAATACACAGCAAGGTGTCCTTCCTCGATCTTGTGAATGGAGGAGTGCAACAGGATGCCCATCACTCCTGCTATTGCTGCAAACACTGCCCCGACTTGTGGCATGGTCATCCTCCCTTTCTCCAAACTGTAAGGAAATTACATATAGTACTTACATTAGTGTTAAGTTATGGTAACACACAATCGAGATTTGTGACGTTAGGCCCACAATCAAATGCTTTTTGACACTTTTCTGCCATAAGCAGTGTTTGAATGCGTAATATAGATATATCCTTTTCGGGCTTCCCTTCAAGTATAACCACATCTACTAAGCATCAGCACAATAGTGAAATACAAAGTTGCTCAGCATGAGTTACAGACTGTGACAGCTCTCTGATCAGTACTATGGTTGTGTAATATTAGAAGTTAGTTACAATCTAGCCCATATTTACATGGAGTTTCACATGATACATAAGATGTATTGTAATTATCAAACAAGAAAGAATATCCAAATATATATGGCTAATCTTTGCCTTTGTACAAATGCTAAGCTAACGCCCTCAACAAGTGGCCAGAGTCGGATCATGCACACAGACCGCATTGTGATTAATGCAGTCTTACTTCTGATTATATAATTATTACAGTAGGATATTCACATGAATTAGATTAGACTGATTAGACTGTGCTGCCAGAGCTAGCTCATGTTAGCAGCTAGCGTTAACAGCTTTCACTATCGGAAGTCAATCCTTCAGTCCTATTATTAGCTTATGTGCACATCTGCTACGCTACACTAACGAGTTACACACTCAATATACAGTACTAAATTCAAAATTAAATAGTAACATAAATATAGTAGTTTATGATCATACATTACCTCTATATCAATTTGCCTCCTCCACTGGGTTCACCATTCAAAGTCTTGGCCCCGCCTCCTCGTGCATTCGCTGATCAAACGAGAGGCGTTCAGGGCCCGTAGGACAACAGCGGAAGGGAAATCGTCATGATCGATCTGTGACTGCATATTGTATCAAGTGCTTTCCTAAAATATGTGTATGGATGATTGTGCTTACTATTGATTGTTTCATGATTATTTTAGGCTCAAACAAGTTCATTCAAAATTCACAGCAAAATATTTAAAACAAACAGAATTTATATAATAAATACAAATTAAGTTAATATTTTAAATACACTAATGAACATCAATGGCTTAAAATATTGGAAACTACATATTGTCACAATGATATTGGAACAGTTATTAAGGCGTATGTGTAAACATACATAATTGTAAAAATGTGCTCTCCATTGCTCTTATTCTATAGGTCCTGCGGCGGGATCGTTGTAGTATCATACTGAGTCCAGCTCCAATCCTGATCCTGAACAGTAAACATTTATCATTATTCATGGTTTATTTCAGATATACTTTTATGTATCTTATTCACTGACAAAGCATACTGTAAAAACAAATACCATAACATTTGCCTCCATGTCCCGTGTTGTGTCTTGCAGAAGAGATGTCAGTTGACTCAGATAGTGTTGATTTTCATCTAACAACTGCCCAACAGTTGCACTAAAAGAATGAAAGAAATCATAAAAATAGTGCATGATGCTGGAAACACATACATTGTAGTAGTCTACATACTTATTTGAGGGACTGTCTTGAAGTGATTTAGGTGGGAAGCATGTCTGCGCCTTTGAATAGTAAGACAAATTTATTTTTAATTCTTAAAACAGACGATAAGTGTTTTTTTATTTTTTCTATCTTACACAGGCAACCTTGAGCAAGTACCAAAACTGCCCTTGTCTCTTCATCTGCATCTGCATTACAGCTGCATCAGCCGTTGCAATATTTTCCAATGCTCTTTCCAACTTTGGGAACAAGTCCATGATGCGTCTCTTGAAAACCAAGATAGTGCTACAGAAGTAAAGAGAGACATAAATGTATTTTAAATCTATTATACCGTTTATCTGTATAATTTTCTGTATTAGGAAGCTCCCACCTCAGGTGAGTATACAGGTCTTTAAGCACTCTGTCTTGATTTTGCACAGTCTGAAGAATTGTCCGCACCATGTCAGAGCTGTCACTGTAGCCATGAGGAGGGTCCGGACCTTTAGCGAAGTAAAAATTATGTCCCTTTATTTTTTGGAATGATCTCCAGAAAGATTTAATACTGAATGAATGAGTCTCATTCAAAATTTGTAGTCTCTTTTTAACAGAATTTAAAGCAAAATATTTCACCTTCGGTTGTTTCACTCGTTGTCTTATTGGCCCCTTATTTTATCCAGCTGTGAATCTACCTCAATTCATGAGTGTGTTTAAATATGTGATTTGAGTTATTGTAACTTTCAACTTTCAACATTTAACTAAAGTACTTACATCACATAAATAGAATATCATTATTCAAAAAAGATAGGCTATTTTGTTTTAAATTGTTAATTGTTAGGGCAACGGTCTACATTTATTTATCATTCTAAAACCCATGGATACCTACTTTTACATTTTGCTTTCAGTTGCTTGTAGAGGTCAATTGCTTTTTCCTCACTAAAAGAAACAGGGTTTTTGCAATGAATCTTCTAGTAATCTTGAGTAGCACTGATACAAAACAGATGCATACAGCTGCTTCATCACATCCTCTTGTTTCCTGGCAAATGGGCTTCTCTGTAGCTCCACAATCTCCAAATGCAAGCCCACTATCTCTTCATCCAGGTAGCCCACATCTGCAACCTATAGAAAACAACAAAGTTAAAATATTATATCATTATTATTATTATTATTATTATTATTGTTATTAATATAATAATTTATTCACTCTCCATAGACAGTAGGGTATACAATAACAACTATAGACCAATTTTGGTTTTGTCTTCATTCTCTAAAATAGCTGAAAAATTGTTCATTTGACTGAAGAAATTTTATTAGCTATAGATAAAAAACATTTTTAAAATAACATTTTTTACAATTTACAAAAACCTTTTGATCCTGTTAATCATCATATTCTGTCACTAAAATAAAAAAAAAAAAACATGGTGTAACGGGTCACATACATAAATCACAAATAGAATATTTTGTAAATATTTAATTCATACATTTCTGTTTGCCAAAGATTACGTAGTAAACCGTAGTATGTGGATTCCCGCACGTTTCTGTTTGGACCTAAATTATGGAATTTGTTTATTTGTGAATTAGTCTGAAATGTAACTTAAATGTTATTTGCTGATGAGCCAACCAGTTCCAGTTCAGGGACAAATTTAAGAGCGTTAATGCCGATAAAAGTAATATGACAGTTGTGTATCTGCTTCAAAAGAAAGCAATTCGAATTATCAATCACAAGGGTAATAGAGAACACACAAATGATCTCTTTAGGAAGTCAAACAGTAATGTTAATGTTAATACAGATCGAGTGATGGCTGGCATCTGTGTTTGGCTGTTTTTGTTTTGTTAAAAGGGACATGTACTTAAAAGACACTGTCTTCTTCATGCTCCTGTTTACCCAGGAAAAGTCTTAATTGTATTTTTCGCTGAAATGCACTTAAGAATTTGCATGGATGAATAAAACAAAAATGAAATGAATGAGAATTGACAGAAACATACAAATCCAACCATTCACTCTGACATGCCCGTGTGACAATACATTTTTTATGTTAATGTTAATACAGACCTTTGTGAAGCTGTCAGCCTTTTCCTCACTTTCTTGCCAGGTCTTTAACATTTTCGCAGAAGCTTTAAAATAATTACGTAAATGTAAATTAGTCAACAGTCTAACAATCTATCAAATGTGAAAATACTGACATATCCCATTTTGTAGTTGTCTTGTGTAAAGTTCTAAGTCGTGTTGGATACTGGTTTTGAAGAAAGCCAGTTTTGCCCTGAGCTGCTGAGACCTTGAGAAGAGCAAGTTCTTGTATCGAGTAAGGTTTGTGTTGTAACGAAGCAAACTCAGCCTAAACACATTAAAAAGTTATAAATACTTCATAGCAGATACTGCTGATAAATGTGTACTTACATGGCTGCTCTCTGTCCCTGATAGAGGCGCAGATAGTCCTCTTTGAGCCCACATATATAGCTGACAGCTTCTCCCCAAACTTTTCTCAGTGCTGCCAGTGGAAGCTGTGTCTTCGTCTCCCTCACTGTGCAGAAAACAAACAATAATTGGAAATAAATAAATACATTTAGAATGGGGACAATATATTGTCTCCAAGATAACTTTCAAGGTAAGAAAGAAAACTGTCAAAGAGAAGTGATGAAAATAAAAACAGAAAGTGTGGCCTTCTGAATTGCTATTTTGGCACAACATTTTGCAGTCAATTCACTTTTTGTGTGAAATTTGAACCTCAAACAAGACAGTTAATGGCACTGTTAAGCACATTTCTGATGAATTAAAATGATCAAATTATCATTATTGGAGAATGGAAAAAAATTAAATACAGGTGCACATTGTGGAACTGAACATTATGAGAGGAAAAGGATCACACCATTTGGTAAGCTCTCTCTTTGTCGTCATTGTAAATGAGAATTTGTTTTCAATCAACTTGGCTGTATAAATAAAATAAATATGGCATTCACTATCTTACCTATAAAGTTAACACTATCAGGCAGAGTTCTAGCAGTAAGGGGTCCAGAGTATTTGATCAAGCTCTTGTCGAACAGAAAGACTATACAGTTGTCCCAGCCATGCTAAAAACAAACAAAAAAAGAAAATGTTTAAAACCAATGAAACCTAAGTGACATAAACAAGATTATTTAGTACTACAATATAGATAACACAAATATTTTCCAACTACAATTTACAAGAGCTTTGCCCCATCTGTTGAGTGGTCCACGAGTTGTTTTTTTGTGACATATGGTATAGGGCTACACAATTAATCACAATCAAATAGAATTACCCCTTTTGATTGCCGCAATTATTGGCATAATTATTTATATTATAAACTGTCCCCTGTAAACATAAAAATACTGTCTCCTGTCCCTGCCTTAGTTTAGACCTGTATAAGTGTGGATCTGAAATGTATGGAATTCATGTTTTAGTTTAGCAGTTCATATTTCCATTTATAATGCACATTGTGAACTGAATCGCATTTTTAAAACTTGAATCATAAATCTATTTGCAATTGTAATTTTCATCAGAAAAACCTGTGGCTCTAGTGTCATACCAAATCCTGTGGCAGGCACTGGGCCGGTGGTCTGCGGGGGTCCAGAGAAATCCCTGTCTCCAATAAAAGCTCCTGGTTCAGAGGAGGAATGTGAGCCTGAGTCTGAGCCTCCAGTCGAAGCTCCAGTGAGTTCAGACTTTCATCTGCACTCAACTTTAAGGAGTGCATTTGGGCGGATGTCATGTCCAACACATGAATGATCTGAAATATAGGTATATCTTTTTTATGATCCTGTTTTAATCATTATCTATTTAATTTAATCGTTATTAAATATGACATGCCTTCATATCAAGAATGTTCTGCAGGATGTTGAAACAGAATGGCTTGTCCGTATTTGCATCCTTTTCTCCACCGCGCATTGCAGGATCCCACAACAGTAAGATTTGCAGAAGAGATTCAATTGGCTCCAACAAAGGTCTATATAGGCGCATTAGACAGTGGTTGCGATTAGTGTCCCAACACAAAAACGGCAGAACTTCTCTTTACCTGCTAAGATTATTTGGATAGGGAAGATGTGCAGAGAATCTGACTTCTCCATTCATGTCTTCTATCGCCATAATATCTTTGGGACCTTTATTTTTCACCTTACTTGTCCTTTTAACAAATAAATAAACAAACATATTTCCGTTGGTACTGATGGCGGCCACAATAGTGAAATGGCAGACACATTTTTTAATACAGTTATGGTCTTACCATTGCACTGGCTGCATGTGATGTAAAAACGGACGGATGCCACATGTGCATTCAAAAATGACAGTCCCAAAACTCCAGTAGTCCACTGTTAGAGTGTAGGGTTTGCTTTCAAAAAGCTCAGGAGCCTAGTAGTAAAATTACAAAAGTTTTAAAACAGCAAGTACAATGTTTAAAAAGCGTATTCTTTAAACACTAAAATAACTGACCAGATACTGCAGAGTTCCCACAAACGATGTGCAAAGACTACCCTGATCAAGGTCTTTTGCATAACCAAGATCAATTATTTTGTGAATAAACTGAAAATAAAGTAATGTAAACATTAGCATGTATAGTGCACATGTAATAAACAAATCTGATGTAACACCTTTCCGTTGTTATCCTGCAGAACTATGTTCTCAGGCTTCAAGTCTCTGTGGATGATTTTGTTATCATGAAGATATTGAATACCTGCACCTGCATTTACAGAGTGATTACCTATTAATTCAACATTTCATAAGATTAGCAGAAAGTTAAAGGTCATTACCAATGTCTTTCAGAAGGGAAAGAATTTCAGTTTCCTTTAATCCACAACAATTTTCCGGTTTATTCAATACCTAATTAAAAAATGCATTTAACACTGTACAGTATCAAAATGTTGGCAAATAATGTGGCCTGACCTTACGCAGGTCGCCCCTGGAGCAGTACTCCATAGAAAGCAGAGGAAGATCATTTATAGCGATTGAGAGCAACTCTTCAGGAACTTCTCGTGCCTCAACAACATTAACATGGCTTAACCTTTAATTAGAAACAACAAAAATGTGTGTTTACATGTCATCAAGTTGACAGACAGAACTTTTTTCAACCTTTTCATAATTTGAATTTCTCTACTCCAACGATCCTTGTTCTTGGCGTTCAAATCTAAGCGACAAATCTTCACAGCTATCTTTTCTCCAGTATCCTTTTTCCAAAAAATTACAACCATGATAATACTTAACATTAGGTTTAAGTAACATTTCAATTGGCTCAATGATAACACAACTGAACTTACAAGGTGCTGATAGAGGTAGACATGTCCAAATCCTCCCATTCCAAGCCTTTCCTTCATTTCCCAGGAGCCAGTCTGCTGACTCTGCCTGGGAGCTGCTCGGTCCATAATGGGCTGCAACAACAACACCACGACAACCACCACCACCATATTATTAGAAGATCAACAACCTCACCACAAGTTTGGCCATTATTAGTTAGATACACTAAAGTATTCCATAAAATATGAAGGTACTGACCTGATCCAGTCTATAGTTTAACAATTATCTGGTCGAGACATTGCTGCACGTTAGCTCCCTGTCAGATAAGCTCTTACTCACAGTAACTAGTGACATTCATTCATTCAAAACATGCATAATGAAATCTTCAAACCTTTACATGTTGCGATGTAGTGTTAAAACAACTATTTATGCTGAAAAGTCTCTAAAGTGGAGATAAACATGGGACTAAAGCGAAAGTTAAAACTCAGCGTCTGAACTTTTATTGTGCGCATGCGTAGAGTCACACACGTGAAGGCAACACAAGATGGCGACAGAAACACCACACTTCATATATATCTTTCAGCACATGAAGGCAAGTGTTGGCCCACACGTTATTATATTTTAGGCATTGTGTGCTTTTTATTGATACTAGGAAAATACCATATTGATTTTTACTGGCAAAGACATGTTTCAGTGCGTAGATCCACTCAGGCTAACTATTATTTATCTAGGATTAACTATGGTTTACTCATTTCGTGAAATAAAATTTTAAAAAAACTGAACATGAATTAGTATTCGATCTTCGTATGAAAATACTTATTAGTTTGAAATGAGCTGCTATGACCTTCTTACTATTAGACATGTCCTGTAACCCACACACATTTTCAATCTTCTTAGACTCTTTCTTTGATAGCTTGGTTTTAATATGCTTTTAGTATATTTGTCGGTGTAATCCCTCATTCGTCCAGGAGTGTTCCATTGTAGAAAACGATTCAGTTGTAGTCATCTGAACTCTGTTTTAGAAAAATAAAAAAATTCGACTCTCATCCAAGAGTGAAACAAGACTGAGAACTCAGGTTTATATCCTACTCTGTGAAAGCCCTGCCCACAGGGCGGGAACCCTGATAATGGGCCATCGAAACCAAATTCAATTCAATTCAATTTATTTTTGGAATGCCCAAAATCACAACAATAGTTGCCTCGAGGGGCTACAGTGGAAAAAACAAAATAAACAATTGCAGAGAGTCATTCTCAATCAGAGAAAACAGAGTCCAGATGACTACAACTGAATCTTTCTCTACAATGGAACACTCCTGGACGAATGAGGGATTACACCGACAAAATAAACAATGTTCATAGGGACTTGGAACATTGTTTATTTTGTTTTTTGGGATGGGCCTATTGTTCACTGACTTGGCACCCTCTTTCCTGAGTACCTTAATTAGCATCCGAACGATTTAAGGAAGGATTCTCTTTTTTAACAAAGATTGCCTCCTTAACTCCTCTTTCAAACCATCTTTTCTCCCTGCTGAGAATCTCCACCTCACTGTCTTCAATAGAGTGGTTTGTGGCTTTAAGATGAAGATGCAAAGCGCTCTGGGGTCCTGAACTCACGTGTCGTCTGTGCTGATAAAGCCAGGCTTTATCAATCTTAAAGATTTAAAGAATCCTTCCATAAATCGTAATGGAGGTTTAAGATTCAACCTTCCGGTTGTTTATAATGGTGCCAAGTCGGTAAACACCATAGGCCCATCCCATTTGGTTTCGATGGCCTTTTTGTATAATTGTTATTTTTATTCCTCCAGGACATCAGATGATGAAGCTCTTGTGTGGTGACTCTACCGGATTTGTCCTCTTCCTTGAAAATGGGAAGTGAGTAACAAGTCTGTTTATGTTTCCTATTGACCACTGAACAATGGTCCATGCATGTGATGAGAAGAGTCAAGGAAACTGAAAAATGTGTTAAACTCAGCTAGGAGGAACCAGGCTTTTTTTGTTTTATTTAGGTTAAATTGTTAGGTTTAGCCAAAGGTCACTGTTGTGGGGTTGTTGTGGAGAGTCAGGATTTAACTTTTTATAGGGTTTATGGATTATTATCATTCGTACTAGGGCTGCAATTATTAGTCAATTAATCACGACTAGTCGACTATAAAAAATAACCTCAGTCATTTTGATAAATAGGCTCTAAGAAAAACCTACAAAAATACAAAAAAAAGACAGGAGCATTAAAACTAAATATAAAGGATAATAATACATTTCTGATTATCCTTGCTAATACAATTTATTCGTAAATAGAAGCCTTTCGTCACCATATTTAAAATGTATTTGGTTAAAAATGTATTTTAAAAATCTAACTTTACTTTACTTACACTTTTAATTGTTTGACGAGTCCAAGTAAATTTCAGCCCTAATTCTTACACATTTAACTTTTGAAAGGAGTTAGTAGAAAGTTTAAATATTTAACTTAATGTCTAATTGTGTAATCATTTTTACTGTCTTTACTTGATATCATTTTTCAACTAGAAACACAATTACTTGTATCACTTGACACTTGAGTGACTGTGATTGTGTGAATGTATTGTGTTATGCCGCTACAAGTGGCACTAGAGTTAGACAAATGTAATTCTTTCATGGGACATTGGGACAATAAAGTTTACCTTGCCTTACTCAGAATTTTCACATAAGCCTAAAATGTTTAATTTCATTAAGAACAATATACAACAAGTAATTTTATTTGGAGTTGGTCTGTCAGTGTGTTTAGTCAGTCAGGAAATGTAACAATGCGTGATTAAGGCTGGGTGATTCATTGACAGCCATTCATAATAAAATATAGTACAGTGCCACTGTTGGCTCTGTATTTCATCTGAGGTGAGTAATCGTATCCTGAGATACCTGGAAAAGTGGAAACACCCCTCAAGCAGAATCCATGTTGAAGCGGAAAGTTCACATCAGAAAGAATGCTTTAGTGGTTTGACTTTATTTTTTATTTCATTAGAAGAATAATTATGATAAGAAACACAACCAGAGAGTCTCCTGGTCAGTAACGCAGCCCCAGTGTTTATCGTAGCCCAGGTGGTGCAACAGTCTCTTATAATATAAAGGTTAACAGTTTAAACACAACTCAAAAACAGTACAAATTATGCCACTGTGTCCTTGGGCAAACCACTTCACCCTGTATTAATGTGATCTGAGAGCGATTGGTGGAAAAAATAAAATAAGCCGCTTTCATCAATTTTGCAATTTTGTATTTGTAAATAATGTATTATGACACAAAGCACTTTACCTACATTTCAACCAGTGCTTAGAGATAGACAGAGGAACAGAGCAGTGGGCTGAACCACAGCTATTTGGTTGTTTCCAAAGTTAGGACATCTCTCTGTTCATAACAAAACACCTGTGTGCACTCTTGACGTCCACCTCACTGTCAAACAGCCCCCAAGGCCAGAAATCCCCAAAGTTATGATTTTTGGAGGAACTGTGAGTAACTGTAGCAGATTGAACGATGAAGTAACATGAAAGAAAGAAAATTCCCTGTAAATTAAAGAGCACTGTTAAATCAACACAAATGACATACATTTGTTTTAACAAGACATTACATTTTCACAAGACATGTGGTCTACAGTCTAAATGATTCTTAAATGCTTTAAATGACTGTGCTTGATTCAGGAGAGATGCAGTGGGAAGCACAGTGAAAATTATGTCTTTTGTATGTATACATTTTACACCTAAATAGACAGAATCTTATGATGTGACCACGTTATCAGAAGAGGTCTAGAGGATTTTACAATAAAGGGATAAAAATTCCTTCTTTGCTATTAAATTTATTACGTGAGATTTCAGTGCAAGAATTTGAAATTAAAATATCGTAGTCATTGCTCCTAAAATCACCATCATTCTCTGTAATGACTTGCAGAGCATAACTACACTTCTGAATACGTGTTTACTCCCACAATAAAACAACAGGTATGTGACCAATTTTGGCCATGTCTCAAAGATGAGGTTTAGTGGTCAGTGCTGGTACAGGAAATGACAAAGTTTTGTCTTTAGGGCTGTCCATGTTTTCATATTGTATGAATGAACTCCGCCCCCTTGGACCGTAGGGCTATTTAAGAAAAGAGACACGTTGAGTTGGACCTAAACCCAACATTGAGTACCTTATAGGAGCAATATAAGAAAATCTCCCAAGAAATCCAAGAATTTGCTCTTGTTCTGTCCAGAAGAATTGCATATTTGAAGGTAATTCACTAAAACTACCTTTTATAACTATGCCGTAATGTTTTATTTTGTGTTATTTCACATTTAATTCACATTCACATTGAGTTCACATTTAATTTTGCATTTAACATTTCTTCTTTTTTAATATGATGACACTTTAGTCTGGCTATATGCATGCATTATTGTTATCACTATTGTCAGTGCAGATAGTAAGTGATGGTGCATTATGTTCTTTAGTGCA
This sequence comes from Chaenogobius annularis, assembly GCA_015082035.1. Taxonomy (NCBI): domain Eukaryota; kingdom Metazoa; phylum Chordata; class Actinopteri; order Gobiiformes; family Gobiidae; genus Chaenogobius; species Chaenogobius annularis. The sequence continues at coordinate 1,277,482 of BJKM01000087.1, read as the reverse complement.
ACAAACAATGTAATCTACTTAAACGTTTAGTTGTGAACACTGTGTCTAGAGCAACAAACCAGAGTCAAATACATTGCTAACCGCATCATTGGGATGTAGTATTTGCATTTTGCTGAAACGTACAGTTACCATATAAGGTTCAGTTGACAGTCTTTTTGTTCCTTTTCACATCTTCAGACAAAAATATCCCCAATAAGAAGAAGTGAAACCAGAAGTAAGCATGAATCTATTCATCATCATCGCCATCATTATGTCATTCAGCATTGACATGGTAAATACGGTACATATAATTGATAACATGTACACAGGTACACTTCTGTGAAATTGTAAAATCATTGCCTTTTTCTACTCATTTTAGGCAAAGTCTACAACTTGGCTATTCAATCGTCAAAGATCTTTTAAAGGTAAGACTGTCTAGTTTAGGTTTAGGGAATTGATATTGAAATCCATTTGTATTTTCTTTTAATAAGATAATAATAAATAATAAAACTAATTTAAAAAATCTGGATCGTTCAATATAAAACAAAAAAATATTGTTTTTCTCATATAGCTCAGCCTTACATTAGGTCATAAATAACACATACATTTATATGATTTTCAGATGATTGTTTGTCTGGAGATGGCAGAAGTTACAGAGGAAATGTGTCTCGGTCTAAAAGTGGGAAACCGTGCCTGAACTGGGGCAGCTATACAAGTATTTGGGGAGCTTCTGTTGGCATTGGCAAACATAATTACTGCAGGTAAACACAATGTTAGCATCACATTCAACGGATATCAAACAGAATGTTTTAAACACGTTACTATTAAATGTTTAGGAACCCAAATCTTAAAATGATGCCATGGTGCAAAGTTAAGAAAGGAACGGATATTGTTAGAGAATACTGCAACATTCCTCAATGTAAGTTATAGTGTTAATAATCAGTCAATTACATTTATAATTATGTATATTTCTTTCATTATTATGTCTTAAATGTCTCTATTTTTCATGTTTTCTCAGGTTCTACCCCAGCAGTCAAACCTCCTGTGGTTCAACCTCAAGATACAGGTATTTGTTTATCTTAAAGTAGTAGTAGTAGAGTTTTTGGTGGCTGCATTCATTTTCTATAAAAACACACCAAACAATAAACTAATATAAAAAATTATACTTTTTGCTTCCTTTAGTATTGTCCTTTCTGGAAATGGGGTCCGCCGTCTGCTCTTCTCCATGTAGATGTTGTTGCTTAGCTTGTTTCATAGAGTGGCATTAAAAAGGTAGCGGACCCCCCAGAAGAAAATGTATATAGTGCACCTTTAAATAAAATTACTCAATTGCCTTTTCCATCATAGTCTTTGCAAAACACTGTGGATAACACACATTTCTAAGTATTTGCATTTGTTTTATGTCCCCACAGAGCTCACTTGTGGTCAGACTTCTGAACGCCGGCTGTATAGAATAGTGGGAGGCTCTTTCACACCTATAGAGTCACAGCCCTGGGTGGCAGCCATCTTTAAACGCCGTGGAAATTTTCTCTGCGGCGGCTCACTCATCACGCCTTGTTGGGTTCTCACAGCTGCACACTGCTTCGATGGGTAATTTCCAGTTCCTCTTTTGATTTCAGGGGAGTTGCGACTAAAAAACAATGTATCCATTTTGTAATCTTCGTCTTTACTTTAGGTTGGACCAAAGTGGGAAGGAATTTACTGTTTATCTGGGCAAGAGTGCAACTAATGAAACCAATGCTTCTAAGGAGCAGAAGTTTATGGTGGAAAAACTGATCATACATCGTAAATACAATGCCTCCAATTACAATAATGATATAGGTAAGAAAAATACATTTCTGTGAATGTTTTGGTATCCAGTAGAAGATTAAACCAGAAAGGCATTTAGAATGTATAGTATTTAAATATTCACCTGGCAAACGTATTTCTCCTAATACTGCTTGATAACATCATTATTATTATTATTATAATATATTTTTTAAAATTATTTGTATTATTTGTATTTACTTCTAAATTGATTTGTCATGATGTTCTTTGTGTTTCAGCACTTCTGAAGATCATAAACCAAGATGGAGGCTGTGCCGTTAAAACAGCAACCACGCGTAACGTGTGCCTCGCACCTTTTCGAACTCAACTGCCTGAGGGATTTCCTTGCAATGTAGCAGGATATGGCTTGGAAAACCAATGTAAGATTCTCAACTCATTTAACTCATCATTTACTGGCAACTGTCATTTTGCTAATATTATTATGTCTTCAGATGCTTGGGGATATTCAAATATCCTTAAAGAGGGTCGTGTAAACCTGCTCTCCCAATCACAATGCAGAAGAAAAGACTATTATGGAGAAGCCATCACTGGGAACATGTTTTGTGCTGCAAACCCTAATTGGAGCATAGATTCCTGCAAAGTAAGTTGATTCATTCATACCAGTTCATAAAAACATTACATTTTATACACCATAACTACTAAGGTAGATTTTGTTTTTTTGTTTTTCTTAACTATTTATTTATACTATTTACATAACTGGTCACTAAACCAACTGCATTCCTTACAGGGGGACTCAGGTGGTCCTTTGGTCTGTGATGTTGCAGGCCGGATGTTCCTGTTTGGCATCATCAGTTGGGGAGAAGGCTGCGCCCAAAGGAATAAACCAGGAGTTTACACCAAAGTCACCAACTATAACAGATGGTTGGCAAAAAATACAGGCCTATCAAAATACGCAGCGGGAATAATGTATCCCACAAAATGAAGCTGTGGAGGAAATTATGATTATCTTTCATAAAGGCAGCTTAACACATGTGTTGTTAATTTACATAGGATGATGTGTAACATGTGCAATTTTTGGTACAATGTTCTTTTCTAAATGAAAACAGTACATACATTTTAAAATGTTAAATTAAATATATTTATTTATTACCGTACTTTTGTTTTGTATTGGCTGGTCCTACCTATTATTTCCTATTATTTGCATAAATGTTGTATTATTACAATATTATTACAAAAGTATGTACTTTCTTTATATATTATTAAAATAAAATACCCCTCAAAACATGAATGGAATGTCTGAAGTATTATTTTACTCGTTTTTTTTCCCCCAAGCTCCACTGTTAATCACTGACATGACATCTAAATTTTAGACAGTTTCACCAGGATTTTGCTCAATGTTTAACACTAGGAGGTGCTGCTGGGTTGATATACGCAGTAGACAATTTGATAATCTCATTAATGCCAGACCCTCTTCATTGAGTCGCTCTAATATTTACTTGGGTAAAACTTCTAAAAACGTTTCTATATCAATTTATTATTAAATGTATCATTTACTTACATGAGAATCATTGTTTTTGGCACTTCTATAACTCAACTACTAACACTAAGGAGACTGTTATGTGCCACATGGAAAATGATGTCCATGTATTCCTTAGTTTTACAGAATGCATTGTGGTGTTCATGCAATATACCTAATCTAAACGTGCATGTCTCAGAAAACAAAACAAAACACCAGCATGAGACCAAAGTGTTTATGACTGATTGTTGTTTGCCTTTCAGTACAGTATGTAAATAATGCATTTATTCTTGTTTGTTGGACAAACTGTGAGCAATGCAGCTTTTCATTACTGAAAGCATTGTTTACAAAAGCTCCAAGCCACCCCCCCAGATGGTTTATTTCATGGTTTGTTTTGACAAGTGCACATATACAGATGCAGCATTACTTGGACCAATCGCACTGCTGGCCTGCAACTACTCATTGCAGGTTTACTTTACTGCTTCTCTGGACTGTCCCAACCTTATATGGGTTTGGAAAGCACCAGGATGAAGCTCACTCCTCTTTAAGGACAATTCTTTGGGACGACCATGGTTCAAATTTGAGTTAGGTAGACTGGGATTCCAAAGAACTAAATACAATGTAGAAGATGTACATTATATTGTCATTTTACTGTATTTGTTTTATTGTATTTATTGTGTATTTATATGTGTTTTTCAGTGTCATCAACCTGATTAACAGCCCTACAATTCATAAAGTTATCTGCATTTCTAAGGACAGAAAATGCATATATTACAGCTAACAATGCTTAAGATATACATAATACACCAGTGCAAACGTCTTAATTTGCACAACTTGAAAAGCAAGTATCCAGTCCTTCAGGTGTGAGTGCTTTGACAGACACACATCTTGAAGTGTAAAACACATGGGGTCCCAGGAGACCTTCACATGAGTGCGAATATAAATACACATTTTGATCTTGGGGTTTCCAGTATCTCAGTTATTGTGAAGAGCAGGGACAACTCGATATCAGACTTTAAATTTAAAACATAGGCCTATGTAAAGATCTAGTGCCAATAATGTCTTGAAATTTCAAATATAAAGAGTTACGTATAATATTAAAGAAACCTCTCCATTAAACTTAAGTGTGTGGTTTTGCTCAATTGTGTTAGGCTCCTGTGGAAACTCCTTTCCATCTTTATTTAAATGTGGAAGCTGAGGAAAGGAGACATGGACCTCTAAGCACCTTTTAATGACATCAGATCAAATGTCAAACAGGGTTATGCCACCTATTCATGTACACAGAAAACTTAGGCTATACCTTTAGGACCAGTGAAACCCACCCCTGTGCCGTGTAAGGTTTCAGACGAGAAACTGACCTTTTCTTTAACTGGATATTCACGTTAATTGGTTGCAATGAACGCTTCAACCCAGGGGTGTCCAAACTTTTTTCACAGAGGGCCGCATTTTGAAACATATACGGAGCAGAGGGCCACAGACAACCCGACAATGAAGTGAATCATTCGAAATGTTGCATTTGACATAGTTTCGATGGACCTCCACACTTGTAATAAGACTTGGAACATTAATATTAGGTTGGTATAACATGTAAATGCTTGACTTTTTCCAATTTTACAGTAAAAAGTACAACTTTTTGTTGTTTGGACCAACTTTGCAGGAAGCCGGAGGGCCAACAAAAATTGGTCTGAGGGCCGCATTTGGCCCATGGGCCGTAGTTTGGACATGCCTGCTTTAACCCCTTATGCTGGGGGCCTATTTTTTTCAAAAATGCTTGGGAAAATGACTCCCATTTAAAACTGAAGCTGGTCCTGAACCCTCTGGGGCACAAACAATTGCCTGGAGCCTTTGTGAAGCTGAGACTGTAGTTTTGGACTCTGATGTCTGTTTTACTCCAATTGTGTGTAGAAACAAGGTCTTGACAGAGGAATTCAGATTTTAAAACCCGCCTAGATAGTTTTAGTTATATATATGAATGAGTAAAGCTGGCGTCTGAAGGAATCGGCTGATTGACTCTAGTTTTAGCATTTATAGGGTTTTGACAATTCTCTTTTAAAGGCTGAAGGTAAATTGACTAAAAATGGGTTTTCGGGACTTGTAAAAAAGCAAAAATGTCCAGGCGGAATCCATATAAAAATCCTATTCATTTTTCATTTTATTTGAGGGTAATTTTTTACTTGTGGCTTTGGAGTACAAACTGACACTGATTCTTCCCAGAATTATTGATTTGACTGGAAATAAGAGGGTTACAGCTTTATGTTTATGTACAACATATCAAGCAGCTTGAGAGTTTTCTTTTGGAAGATGTGGACAAAATGGAATAAATAAAGAAAAAGCCACTTATGAGCATAGCTTGTTCCTGCCAAAATGTAATATGTCTTATCTTAAAGTTTACTCCAACGCTTTCCCTTTTCAGGGGGTCTCTGTCATGCATGACGTCATTTGGGGAAGCGCTCTCACTTGCTGTCCGATCCGCGCGTGCTTGCGCGTGTGCGTGTGTGCGTACGAAGAGCCGAGCGTCAATGCGCACCAGCAGCGAGCTGCCTGGCAGCGCTGCTCCTCGGATGTGATTGGGCGGAGGGCGGTGATTCCTTTCTGTCACGATTCTGGTGTATCTCCCAGCTGAGGACACAGACGGTCCGAGTCCAGATCTCCAAAGAGGACACACCGCGCGCATGAGGGCGTAGGACGGTATCGCCAACCCGGGATTTGCCCTCGTGTGAAGGAGAGGAGGTTGGAGGAGAGAAGGGGTCTTTTCATCTATAGGGGCTGCGGTAAATAGTCGTCCAAGATGCCGGTGTTTCATACCAAGACCATTGAGAGTATCCTGGAGCCGGTGGCCCAGCAGATCTCCCACCTGGTCATTATGCACGAGGAAGGGGAGGTGGATGGGAAAGCCATCCCGGACCTGACTGTGCCAGTGGCTGCGGTGCAGGCGGCAGTGAGCAACCTTGTTCGGGTGAGTTTAACCAAAAGCATCAAATCCCTTCAAGCCCTTCAACCCCAAAGACTATTAATACATAAATGATATCACTGTATGCGCATGAAACAACGACACTTGACCTGCAGCAATTATTTAAAGAAACCCTGTCCAGATTACTGTGTCTTTGAATGCCATTAAAACACACATAAAGTAAACTGCTCCTGCTTTTCATTATCTCTAGTCTTAAAGTCAGCATGTCAAAAGTATCCTGTCCTGGTGTTGTCAGGAAAGAAATTATTACAACACTTACAATTGTTTGATTGGACTAAGATGCATTCTTCTTTTCTTAATACTCTTTACTAGTGTTAACTATTTTTTGTGCATTCCGTTATATGCACAACTATTTAGTTGACCCCAAATATAGACAAAGCATTAGAATCTTTAATCCGCTTAAACTATACTCCAGGACTTGTCATTCTTGTCTAGACTTCTGGACCCTTATTGTTGCTCTTAACAAAGTTCTATGTGGACAGTGATGCTGGACTGTCTGATAGATCAATAGAATCCTGAGAGTTGATGGGAGTCTTGTCACTGACTCTTACACAAACAAAACAAAACAAAATGGTTTGTCATTGGCGTGTATTTGAAATACTTTGAAAAGTTGAGTTGAGTTATTTTGCTGCAAAACAAAATAACCACCATAAAAATGTGGTTATATTTATTATGTTATATTGTTTTCCTACCCATAAATGCTATTGATACAGTCAACTGAATACAGTCATATTAAGTGGCTATGAGTCAGGAGCTAGAGTACTGAGAGATACAAACCAGTGTCTTGTGTTAGTCCCAAGCTCATACCAGGAAGGTAATTTTGTAAAAACCTCTTCATACTGTACATATTAACAAGCAAGCGTGTGTTTGATAGAGTGTTTGATTAGTTCAGGAGACTTTGGAAAAAATAGATTCTTGCCGATCAAACTGATATTTTTGCCCCACTGATGAAGGACAGTTCACTGCTCAGTGTTCACGCTCCATTGGTTGGTGCGTCGAGTTGATTTGTCCAGACATAGAGCAGACGGAGGCTAATCGTAGCTGCTGGCCAGTCCCACGTGATGGAGATGAGAAGCTCCGAGGCGAGATAAGGGAGAGGATGCACAATGCAGAAGGACAAAGGAAGTGTCCAGATATTAACTACAGATGGCTCTGTTCTCAAGAAATTATTAGAAAACTAACCAGCTTCAGGCACAATCTTAAAAATGGTTTCTTACTCACTTTTGTTTGCATTTTTGTGAACGTCATTGTTTCAATTCAGATAGTTTGGATAGTAACTTAAGTCATCCTCAGAATCACATTTTATCTCTTCACCAGTTTTAACGCTGTTTAAAGAGGGCTGCCTCTTTTGCTACTGTTCTGTTGCTCAGAAATATTAGATTGAGATCAAAAAGAAGTGCTACAAAAGTGGTACTGTTTTTGACATCACCTTCCAATTCGATTTCAGAACTTGGGCCATGGACCCAATCAGTGGATATCTTGCAGGGAGCCTTGCAGGCAGCAGGGGAAAAGGCCCTCACAAAAAAATCGATGAGACAAAATGTACCGACAATAAAGTACTGGACTGAAGTCATTGTCAACATTCCACAAAATGAAAACACATGTCATTCAAACTCAATTTGAAAAGCAATACATTCAAAATACTTTGAACTAATTGGGACAGCTATGTTGGACTAAACATATTGGACTATTTTGATGTTTTTATGTAAATGGTATGTTCCCTCTCTGTGGCATGTTCTTTGTATTGTTCTTTTTATATGTTAAACACATTTAGAATGGTATTTCAGCATATAATTAGCTAATTTTATCTTTATATTGCACAGCCTTATTTATTGGCCAATGAATACATACTTTTATATATTCACTTTTAGCATGGCATAAACTAAAATGGATCAAATGGAAAGTATCAAATGGAATTGGGTCATGTTTTCTTGGGAAGAGTCTCAAAAGTTTTAGTGGTTAAACACTGAACAGGAAGGTGCTGATAAAGATTACAACGTGTCTGGAGAACGGAGGTTGTCAGACCAATAGTGGCTGTTGCTTGGTTAACCAATTTAAATTAATATAAATGACACCCAACTCTAATATTCACACATTTGTGAGGACACAGGCTTGAATTTAGAAAGCTGATTCATTTCCACACTTGTGCGTTTATGTTTAAAGTCAAATATAACCACTATACACATCAACATGAGCGTTCCAATGCACAGTGATACAATTACACAGTTAACCCCATCCCGGGTGGGCTCTGTGGCAGGCCATGGGGGGTATGTAAAATCTAGGTCACCAAAACACTTAGACTCACACAAGATAGTGTCAGTCTTGCAGTGGCAGAGGAAGTACGAGGGCTGACACGACTAATGAGCCCCAAAGATGCTACTTCTGCTGTGGAGGAAAAATGCCAGCTTGCTGAAGGGATGTGAGCTTCTTATAATGTGGTTTGTCTTGTGGAAGTCTTCATAGGTGCTTAGGGTGTCTTGGGGGGAGGGAGAGGAGGGAATAAATAGATTTATCGTTGAGTGAATTAACCACACACTTGCAGTGAAAGTGCGGGAGAGAGAGAGGCGAGAAGTGAGTCCGTTTTAAAACCAGGCAGGAGGAGACGGCAGCACCCAAAAGAGTGTCAAAGTGTCTGCCAAGTGTCCAGTCCACACCGCCTCCCCTCTGCCCCGGGACACACTGTTACCAACTGCCCCTCTCCATGCAAATATATGGGTCTGCTGTGTGTTTGATGCCAATTTCATGTTCAGGTTGGCTTTCTAACTACTTTTCCCTTCTGTTCCCCGCTCTGCCTCAATTCTATTCTTAGGCATCAACATTAGAGGCTATCAACATATACTAAAACAGAATGATGAGGAAACGCCATTGCATCCATAAGGTTAAAAGCTCATTAAAGTTGAATTTCCTTAATATATCCCCTTTCAGTTCTGGAAACGCATTGGTGTATTTTAGCTATAAACAAATTAATTACCAAACCATACTTTAGAATGACAATTAATTGCTTAATTAACTAATGTTATTGTTATCGTGAGTATTTTAAAATAGATAAAATAATATACCCACTTGTCAGGTGCTGTCATAAGTCTAGTCTTCTATAAGCATATGGTTTACAAAAGTCATTAAAATAACATTGCTCTTGTCTTGAAGTCTGGATCTGCATGGCAGCTGTCACTCTTCTCCTCTCATACCCGTTTGTTGTTGGGCCACATACTGCCACATGTCAATCTGTCAGTGCATCCACCAAACCACTTTAACTCACATTAATTATGGATGCGCCTCTGCTGTTTACGGGACGCATTGGAGCAACCTGAACATTTCCCTGATCAATATCAACTACCTGAGATCATTCACCTCGTAAAACGGCATTCTTAGCATTTTTAGCTCGGGCATTTTATCTCAGTCATGTGTTATAGCTGCATGTTGTAATCTGAGCAAAAGTAAAAAGTTAAAGTTAAAGAGAAAAAAAAGTTGTTGAAAGTCAACACACAAGCCACTCTTTGGATCAATCCCTTGCCCCAATAAACAAAGTCTGTTGTCTGGTATAAAGCCGAATTAGCAGATGATTTGCTTTGGCATCACCACTGAAGAGAAACCCAAAAGGAGAGAAAATAAAAGTGGATCAAATACGAATACGTGTTGATAATTTGAAATTGTTGTCTGATATGCAAAGATATACAAAATTAGAATATCTGGTGTATCGTCTAGTAATAATACATTCACACTACATACAAAAGCTACAATAAAGTGTAATCTTCCAAACAAAGTTATTGGGTGATATTTACACATACACAGTTACAAATATCATATGGATTCACAAATGTTTTTGTCAGTTTTGTCCATTCCTACGAAGATAGCATTTCAAATGGTTGTTGTGATGCAGCTGCTTTGGTTGATTTCTGCTAAAAGGAAGTTGCTGTATCTTGGAAATGGTGTTGTGTTGTTTGAAAGCTGGACTTGAGTCTCTGGAGCCTTAAAGTCTATTAGCAGACTTTCATCGACACAGCACCAAGAGACTGACGTTGTCCTCTGTAATCGCATCTATAGTGCTGAGTCTGTGTGAGGGCTCACAAGCTGGAGGCGGGTGTTTCTTAATTGTGTTTTATATGCATTTGTATTAGAAATCACAACTATACATATTTTTGGCAGCTATTTTTGGCATTTTACTTTGGTCACTCCCTCAAATGTAAACTTTGGACAAACAACTTAACCCAGGGGTGTCCAAACCTTTTTCACAGAGGGCCACATTTTGAAACTTATACGGCGCAGAGAGCCACAGACAACCCGACAATGAAGTGAATCATTAGAAATTTTGCATTTTACATTGTTTTGATGAGCCTCCATACCATTAATAAGACGTGGAACATTATTATTAGGTGTGTGTAACATCAAAATGCTTGAATCTTTCCAATTGTACAGTAAGAAGTACAACTTTTTGTTGTTTGGACCAACTTAGCAGGAAGCCGGAAGGCCAACAAAAATTGGTCTGAGGGGCGCCCGCATTTGGCTGATGCCTGACTTAACCACATTTAAAATAAAAGAAGAGCAGCTTAATAAAAATGTTCACCTTGCTTTTAACTTGAAATTATTTAAACAGCTCTGATAGAAAAATCAATACACTCAGTGGTTGAATTACCTCTGCAGAATGAGCCACATTTACCACAAAAAACCCCACATTGTGCATGATTGAACATAAAAACAATTGTCAATTTTATTGTCAATTTTATTGACAACATCAATAAAATTGATGTTTTATTGATGTTTTGGAAAATATTGAAAAGTTTAACTATATTTATTTAAGTAGTTTAATGTGTCATTTGACTTAATTTCAATAAAATATACTGTTATCAATTAAAATGTTGATAAATTACAGTGTCGTAATTTTAAAATATCTTCCAATTAGTCAAAGCAATTGTGACTAATAGACAAAAAAAATCATTATCTGAATCTATACAGACTATAAAACGCATACCAAAGGATGTTTTATAATTAAGATTACATTCAACATTATTGAATCAATAGTTTGACTAGTCAACTTAAAGCAAAAGAATCGCTGACTAGTAAAGTATCAAAATTGTTTCTCTTAGCCCTCCTTCCAAATCATCTCGCATTCCCCAGCACTTAGAATCCAAAAGTGTTATGGAAACCCCACGTTCATAAGTTATAGTAATACTTGTGGATTCACTCTGCTCTGTCCATGACTCCCTTTTGCCTGATCCATAGTTACTCTTGTGCAGTTAGGCCACAAATCCAAATTATGAATGAACAAGAGTGAGAGTGCTTGGTTGTCTATGCCAACCATGGGCTAATTGAGCTTTGCCCAGGATATGGTTCAGACCATTCTAATAATTATTGAAAGCAGTATTATTTACTCTGTTGTGTTGCAGGTCGGTAAGGAGACTGTTCAGACAACTGAGGATCAGGTGATGAAGAGAGACATGCCGCCTGCCTTCATCAAGTAAGTCCTTCCCACTAACTAAATTACAACATCTACCTCCTCCCCTGTCATTAACTGTCCCTTTCTCCACCACCACTGTCTGGGACACAGCAACACGCAGCAACTGACAACACAACACTTTATCTCAGAACAGTAGTAACTTGTTGAGAAAAGGATTCAGTCATATAATGTTAGGAAAATTGACAATGTTCCCAGATGAAACAAAGAGCCATTTCTGAGGCAGGAAAGACCAGTGCCACAGAGAGGTCTAGAGCATCCTGACCACTGAGAGGGACTTGTTCTGGTCCAGATTGCTGCCTGGAGCTGACAACTGGCTGAATGCAGGCTTCAAGATGTCAAGAATACCGTCATTTCCTAAATGTACAACTTGTTTTGTGGCAGGGTTAACGTGGTTACCAATTTCCCTGCACAATAATGTTCTGTTCTTCTTTTTATCATTGCATACAGAGGTGCCTTTCTGAGTGAAATGTATTGGATCTTGTTTGGGTTCTTTATACTGCTCCCAAAAATCACATCACAGACTAATGTCCCGGCTAAAGATCTTGGATACTAGGTTGATACGATAATATATAATATAATCGACCTCCTTACCTTATAAATGTTAAATATTGTTGTCATTTTGTAGATAGGATTTACAGAAGATAAAACGCACCGATTGAACATTTCCTGATTTGAGGTTTTAAAAAAAGCACATGCTCTACATGTGTCCCCGAGGTGCACTTGCACTTTGCGCGCTGCTACACACCATAAATCTGAGTGGCTTAGAAAGGAGCATGTGGGAATGTGAACCTGCCTAAATATAGATGAACCAGCGGCCATCGATACCCAACCAACTCGGGTCAGAGATTTATTCAAGGAGTCTTAAAATCCTCCTTCAGGCCATGTCCATCAGTTGTGCATTTCAAGTGATTTTTATTTTATTTTATTGTTTATTAAAGCTGCGTACTGTTCATTTTGTGTTGAAAATACATTTTATTATTGAAAAAGAGTGTTTTTATCATCATATGTGTGAAATTTCAGTATTGTGACACTAATCTGAATATATGTTTGTTTAGGGTTGAGAACTCCTCCTCTAAACTGGTCCAAGCCGCTCAGATGCTGAAGGCAGACCCGTACTCGGTCCCAGCTCGAGATTACCTGATCGACGGTTCCAGGGGGATTCTTTCCGGGACCTCCGACCTGCTGCTCACCTTTGACGAGGCGGAGGTATCAGTTTGACTGCACTCAGAAGCCTTTACTTCAGTAGTGTGGAATCTTTCTGGGAATAATAAAGCTTTATGTTCATGGCTTTCAGCTTCCTGTTTATAGGCGGCAGCTTGAGCTCTTTTCACCTTTCAAAATGCTCAAATGACCTAATATTTAGTTGTTAATTGTCATGAGAACAGTGCAAATTTTTCATCAAACTGAACTAGGGGTGAACGATATTGACAAAAATGAATATCCGATGACGATAGACAGACGATACTATGTCAATCCAACAGAAATGTGTTTATCGAGGTTTAGTTATCAGACAAATGTGAAATGTCTGTTAAATTAATCACAAAAATGCAGCTATACAAATTTGAAACATAACTTTTTCTTTTTAATCAGCACTTTTTGTAGCATTTTTAACTTTAAACAATATACTCAATACAAACATTTTGCATACCTTCAAATAACATTCACAATATTATCTACATTTCGATTTATTGCCCACCTCTACTCTGAAACCCATGGGTAGTCTCACAGTGAAAGAGGGGAAGTCAAGCTTGAGGTTCTGTAATGTAGTTTAAACGCGGCTAATCTAATCTCGCAGATCGAATGACTTCTTCCCTGTGACGTAGCTCAAGATCTGTCCATCTCTGCTGCGAGTAAAATAAGTGAGGGCTATGTTGTCCACGGACTGGCCACGGTGCCCCTCTGGTTTTTATGTTTGATGTTTCAGCGTGTAACTCAAATCACACTGTGCACGTGATGAAAGTGGCTGAATCTCATCCTCGGAGCTGCAGTCACAAGACAGACATCACAAGACAAAAAACAAAGACACCACACAAGCTACAAGTTCTCTTCAAGCACGTCCAAAAATAGCAGTCTTTTCCAAATGATCCACATACATTGGATTTTTAATTACATGCATTTTTCTTTTTGTTCTTTCTAAAATAATATTGACACCAAAAGATCACTTGTTTTGCCTCAGGTGAGAAAAATAATCCGTGTGTGCAAAGGGATCCTGGAGTACCTGACTGTAGCAGAGGTTGTGGAGACCATGGAGGACCTCATCACTTACACCAAGAACCTCGGACCAGGTGAAGAACAGTCACCCTTTCCAAATGAGCAACTGCTTAACATGTACACAAAACTACACCAGCAACACCAGATAAAAATCTAATCTTACCTTGTTGTTTACTAGAACACTACACATGCAGAATTACAGAGAAATAAACTGATTTAAGCAGTTGAAGTCGAAATTCTAGCACTGTGGTCAAGCGGTTTGGTTGCAGGACACATGATTTATCAGCTTCGACAGTTTTCTGAATGTCTCTCCCCACTCTTCCCCCAATTTCACACTGCTCATTGTCCTGTCTAATAAAGCCAAAAGACCAAAACATCTTTTAAACTGCTGTTCAACGCTCTGCAACACAAACTGATCAAAAGATTTTTACTAGCAGCTTGTGGACCATAAACAGTCCATTTATCCGTGGTGCTAAAAGGTAAAAGGTCAGTTGTGTTGTCAGCGAGCTGTGGCATAATGAGCTGAGGGGAAATCCGATGCCAAGGATTTCTATAGCAGTGGTTCCCAAAGTGGGGGGGCGGTACCCCTTGAGGGGTTGTGAGGGAATAACTTGGAAGAGGTCGATTTCATAATTATGACACTGTATACACTGTAAACAGTACATTTTAGTGAAATTGTGTAAAATTACATAATAAGCCTCTCAAATAAACACTATTAAACCCCCTAAGCAGTGGGGGTCCTGGGTCCTGGATTAGTTGCGATTATTTTGGGGGTCCCAGCCTGAAAAGTTTGGGAAACCCTTCCCCTATAAGGCTGATGTTGTGCATTTCAGACCAAACAATAAAATCTTCTCAGCTATTTCAATTGTAATTAACATTGGCTTCTTGTTGAGTTGTAGAAAACAAAGATCATATTTTCAGGGCTGTTGTTGTTTAATCATTTAACTGATGCCTTGTCACAACAATGACTATATCAACTTATTGTTCAATAAGTGAAATTTATCGGTTGTAACAGGAAACATTTTATTTTATTATTTGGTTATATGTTAACATTTCATCTCATTATATAGGGTGTGCTGGAATTTGTGGGATATTTTGTCAGTGGCAAAAGTAGTTTTTAATATAATCGTTAATTGTGGTATCTTCTGGAACAACATATCGCACTTCACAATTTGCTATTGTGACAGGACTAGTCTTGGCGAACCAAAATATTTTGTCATTCGAGATTTTCATTTTAAGATTTTTTGGGGGATTATAAAGATTTTTATTCACAGACAATATGGAGTGAGTGAGCAGGGGATTCAGTGACAGTTAAATCTGCCTTTTGACTAATGAAGATGCTGTTTGTAAACAAAGTTGATTCGCGCAAAGTCCTACCGAGAGCTTTAGTCGATTAATCAATGCTCAAGTCGACTAATAATTTCTTTAGTCAACTACAAAATTGACTAAACAGTCCTTTTCCTTGCGTCAGGGATGACTAAAATGTCAAAGATGATCGATGAAAGACAACAGGAGCTGACACACCAGGAGCACAGGCAGATGCTGGTGAGCTCCATGAACACAGTGAAAGAGCTGCTGCCGGTCCTCATTTCAGGTGTGTAAACCGTGGGCCGGGGGGGAGTCAAACCGAGCAGGAAAGAGAGGGAAAAGAGAGGTCACGCAGCATCAATTTCTCGCTATAGCAACCAGAATAATTACAGTAATTAGTTTGCGACTTGTGGCAGTTACAGTTACAGTAGACTCGGAGATGCCTCATGGAGAGGACCATAGCTTTAAATCTTAAGGATTGGAATTTCCACTTTAATGACTTACTTCCTTATTTGTATTGACCGATCATAATATTTGATTTGATTTGAATTTGTCTTAATAAAAACAAATAAAATGGCTTTCGATCTAAATTTCCTGAACATAAACAGAATAGTCACATTTCTCTCTCCAAAATATGAACTCTGAACTGACAGAGGATTGGCAGGATTGACCTCTCAATTAAAAAGTAATTAGAAATATTCATTAGCCATGACTGAATTTCCATCTTGATTCAAATTACATTAATTACACCGCCCTACTCTTAATATATGTTTGCACAACTAGACTATAACTGAAGAATTACGTTTTTTATACTGCACCTCATTGCTATTATAGACTGCAGTTTGCATCATGGGTTAGCGGGTGATTATTTATCCTGTATTTACTGTCTGTATTTAAGTGGAGTCTGAATGTTGTGTTACTCAGGTATCTTCTCTGATATCATGAGCTCGGTTCCAAACTCAAGCTGAGCTTGTTTGCTGTAAAATATTGCCAAAAGTAATTTAACTTTTCTGTTTTGCCTCAACAGCCATCAAGATCTTTGTTGCAACCAAGACGAGTCGAGGAGCTGGTGTCGAGGAGGCTGAGCGCAACAGAAAGTTTACGTTTGAAAAGATGAGCACTGAAATTACTGAGATTATCAGAGTGCTGCAGCTCACAACATGGGACGAAGATGCCTGGGCCAACAAGGTGCAAATTGTTCTTTACAATCACTTTAAAGTCACTATTTGCTTGTTTCACAGTCACACACATCTTAAAAGCTGAGGTCTTACAAACATCATTCTTTCCAAATCCAGTCTTTTCTTTTTGCTTGATGGTATAACTTTCCTTTTCTTTCTTTACCTCCTTCGTCTCTTTTCCTCCTTGTAGAAGGTAAGCCTATTCATATGCAACTCTGCAGTTTCCAGCATGCATTGTGTATGTGGGATGGACAGTCTCTACGCTTCTCTTCCATGCTGGTGTAACAATATGTGTGTTGTTCACTGACTGTACCTGATGCGATCATGTACTCATATCTCATCAGTATATTGTGCATCTGTGCGTCTCCAGTTGTGCAGATGGAACAACCGTGGGTTTAACAACTTTAATGTATCTGTAGGAAAAGTCAATTGTCTTCATGAATTCAACACTGTGTCACAGGGTTAAGTTGTGTCCCACTTGTCTAACCTGAATCCCTGCATGTCTATTTGCACACAACTTCCTGAAACAATGATCAGTCTGTGTGTGGTTGTTTTTATGTCTCAGTGGATTTACTGCATACCAAGTGGATGAGATGTGATATCAGTTTGTTGAACAGTGATGTCTTCTGAGGTCATGAATTATAGAAATACTCTGTTTGGTGTCCAAACACATTCATAATTTATGATCGGCTGTATTGAGCGGCTCCACTTAAGCCGTTTTTCACCTAAAGCTACATATAGTTTATGCAGAACTGTGTCTTTAAAACAGAATTGTATTAGCATGAGTGCTTGTATTACTAATTGATTGGTTCACTACTGGTGCTTCATGGTTGTTCTGTGGTATTTGCTGGGATCATAAATAAAATGAATAGGTGTCATAAATGATTTTTATTTTCACTATACCAAGTAAATTGTTTATTTTTATACAGTTTACACAACCCAACCGTTATAATGTATTAACTAATTCAATAAATAAATGGATACATATGAAATATTTAAAACCAAGAGAAAACTACCATAATAACTTGGTTTGAGTTTTACATTTTTTGAAAAGCATGTCATTTGATGTATTGTTATTCTGTTAGAACGGTAAACAATTCTCTTGTGTCTTTCAGGATATGGAGGCCCTGAAGAGATCTCTGGCTGTAATTGAGTCAAAGATGGTTCAAGCTAAAGCCTGGCTCAAAGACCCTCAAGGACAGCCTGGTAACGTTTCCTTTTAACGCTGTTTGCAGAAATGATTCACCCTATGATCATTTATCTTACATTGTCTTCTATAGGAGATGCCGGTGAGGTGGCTCTCCGCGTTATTCTTGACGAGGCTGGTAAAGTGGGGGAGCTTTGTGCTGGAAAAGAAAGGAAAGACATTTTAGCCACTGCTAAAGCTCTGGGACAGATGAGCGACCAAGTTGTAGAGCTTAGGGCCAGGTACATGATTTCATTCACTCTGCAGGATGTTGTTAACACACAGAGACTGATGCTGCTTACACTTTGAACAGAGGCCAAGGGCAGACGCCGGGATGTGTGCAGCGGGCCGGGCAGTGCTCTCAGGGCTTAGACTTGTTATTTGGCAAAGTGGACAATGCTTCGCGCAGACTAGAGGCTCTAATCAACGCAAAGCAGGCCATTGCCAGGAGACTGGATGCTGCACAGGTCAGATAAAACCACACAGTCATCCATGTTAAACCCTGGTGTCACCACCACATTAAATAGATATACTCCTCTATTTAACTTCTGAAGAGCAATGATCTGACACAAGGAAAATGTTTTGATTTTGCTAGGCTTGGCTAGCTGATCCTAACGGGGGTCCAGAGGGAGAGGAAAACATCAGAGCGTTGTTAGCTGAGGCTAAACGCATCGCTGATCTGTGTGAAGACCCCAAAGAAAGAGACGACATCCTGCGCTCCATCAGTGAAATTGCAGCCCTCACAGCCAGACTCGTGGAGCTCAGAAAACAGTATGTCATTCTGCACGCCCATCCATAATACAAAATCTTAAATAACCGAAAGAAGATTTGTTTTAGGTTAAAAATACAACCTCACCCTGCCAGTAGGTGGCATATTTTACCAACCTGGAAGATATGTTGTTGCCTTTCAACATTAGGCATTACGCCCAGCCCTGTGATAAGGTTTTAATCATTTATATTTATTTGATGTGGTGAGGGGTTTTATGAGCTCTTTTAAATGGGTTCAATTAATTAATTAATTTATGGAAAAGGAAATATGCTCTCTTCACCTTCTATATGCTGTATCTCCTGATGTTTTCCCACCTTTCTTTACTAATACTAATCAGGAAAACCCAAATCACATACTTTCTTCTGGTGTAGATCTTACATTTGGCACATTTTCTGCCTGCAACTAGAGCTAGAGTCTATGCTTTTCTATCATATCTCCAATCATTATGAAATGGAGATATGGGGGCATTTCATGGCTTTAAGGGTAAACTCTTTATTACTTTGCTACTCTTAATTAAACATATTTTTTAGGGGTAAAGGTGACACCCCAGAGGCTCGTGCTCTCGCCAAGCAGATTGGCACAGCATTACTTACTCTACAGTCTAAAACCAACCGCGCTGTGGCCAACATGAGGCCGGCAAAGGCTGCAGTCACTTTGGAAGGCAAGATGGAGCAAGCGCTGCGCTGGACGAACAACCCTGGAGTGGACGACAGAGGAGTAGGTGAGAGGCATTAATTAACTACCCTCGGGAACAATTTGGCTCTATGACACACTGAAAGATGTACTATTTTCAGATACAGACACTCTGCCAATATTAGGTTGGTTGACTGATTGTATTTCCTTTCAAAACCCACGTTGACACTCTAAAAATATAAATATAGATATACAATTGGAAATGATCTCATTTTGATGTATTGCGAAACTTTCTGCTGTGTGTAATGCCATTTCTCTATTTTGTGGTTGTATATTTTCTATTTTTTGTCTTATGCTTCCGTTCGGGGCAGAGTGTGAGATACTGCAGTGGAATGAAGGTATTAGCCACACAGTCAACAACGTGTCAGCCAATTGTATTATTCATAATCCATTACATACGATTAGGGGTGTGCAATATTTTTCCTGTAAACGATAGTCCAACGATATTATGTCAATCACATGTTCAGTTGGTTTAATTATCAGACAAATGTTTTGTGGCATTTTTTACTATAAACAATATACTTGATATTCAAAATTTGCATATCTTCAAACAACATGTTATCTACATTTTGATATATTGCCCATCTCTACATCAGATACATTTTCCATTTACTTGTTTATTTAAAAAAAATTATTTACGTTTCGTCCAGTTGTGTCTTTGAACTCGGGGGTTGAATATGGTAGGAGCTTTTTTAAACAATTTGATTGGGATTGTGCATACATGTGAACACTTGTAACAGAGTAACAGAGTGTAAGTATGCCAGACAGATATGATTACTATTTTCCCTACATGTCCCATCCTGTTTGAACACTGGATTTGAATTTGTCAGCAGCTTACTGGCCTTTCCTTCTGCCCAGGTCAAGCAGCGATCAGGGGGATGGTTGGAGAGGGCAAGAGGCTGGCAGGGGGTCTGTTGGGTCCATATCGACAGGACATGGTTGGGCGCTGTGACCGAACAGAAGCACTGATGGTGTCTTTGGCCGACATGGCAGGCCATGGTGAGGCGGAGGCACCTCACGCACGAGCTACAGCAGCTCAGCTTCAGGACAGTCTGAAGGTAAAACATTGATTTATCAGGGGCTGAACATAAAGCTATTTGATGGCTCCCTCTGGTGGACTGACCTGAACTGTGCCTCTTTCAGGACCTCAGACAGCACATGCAGGACGTGATGACTCAGGAGGTTTCTGATGTCTTCAGTGATACCACCACTCCTGTTAAACTCCTTGCTGTGGCTGCAACTGCCCCTCCTGATGCCCCCAATAGAGAAGAGGTTAGTGACCAAAACCTGTAGTTAAAGGTGGGCCATTTTCAGACAATATTTTAACAATGTATCAGGAACTTTTTTCTTCTTTTTCTATGGAAAAAATCAGTTATTTTTGTTGCATTTTTTACTATAAACAATATACTCAATATTATAATTTTGCATATCTTTGAGACAACATTTGCAGTATTATAAAAAAAATTATATATTGCCCATATCTATTTATACCCTAAATGTTTCTGTTCATTTGATTTTTAATCAGCTCTTTTTGCTGTCTTTTTTGGTAGTTTTAATTATAGAAAATATGCACAATATTTGAATCTTACACATCTCCAGAACAACAATTGCAGAATTATACATTTTGCTATATATCTCCCACCGTACATTTTTTTGAAGGTCTTTGAAGAGCGTGCAGGGAACTTTGAAGCTCATGCAGGTCGGCTTGGGGCAACTGCAGAGAAGGCTGCTGCGGTGGGGACAGCCAATAGGAGCACAGTGGAGGGCATCCATGCTGCTGTGAAACATGCCAGGGAACTCACGCCACAGGTGCTTCTTCTGCCTCTCTGTCTTCCACATCTACATCTTTGTAACACAATAAAACAACATGTTTTAAATGTAATGTTTAGGTGACTTCTGCTGCTAGTATTTTGTTGAAAAATCCAGGAAACAAAGCTGCATACGAGCACTTTGACACAATGAAGAATCAATGGATTGACAATGTAGAGCGGCTGACTGGTGAGTTGAATGTCTTACAGTTATGCATGTTAAATACAATTATTATAAATTGAATAATCAGCTAAAGTCGGCCTTCATTCATGTATGTTTGACCAGGTCTTGTGGATGAAGCTATAGACACCAAGTCATTGTTGGATGCATCAGAGGAAGCAATAAAGAAAGACATTGACAAGTGCAGAGTCGCCATGGCCAATGTTCAACCTCAAATGCTGGTTGCCGGGGCTACGAGTATTGCCAGGCGAGCTAATCGAGTTTTGTTGGTGGCCAAAAGAGAAGTGGAAAACTCTGAAGATCCTCGGTTCAGAGACACAGTGAAGCACGCCTCGGACATCCTCTCTCACACCATCTCCCCCATGGTGATGGACGCCAAGGCGGTGGCTGGGAACATACAAGACAAAGGTGCTGCTTCAACGAGAAATGTGATTACACTTTTAATTGACTCACTGATAAATTAGCATTACTTTTTTCCATAGCTCTACAGAAAGCATATCTAGACTCATGTTTGCGGATCCTGGCTGCAGTGGGAAAAGTCAGAGAAGCGTTCCAGCCACAGGAGCCTGAGTTCCCCCCTCCACCTCCTGATCTAGACCAGCTCCATGTAAGCTCAATATCTGTCCCACAACTAACAAATAAATAAAAGCCTTTATAAATGGCACTTTGTATACGGTGATGGCCACTTTCTTCTACTGACTGCGAATGATCTATGAGCTTTTGTAAACCTTCCAACTGCATACTGAATGGACTGAATTGACCAAATGGTTTAACAAATACGTGGTTTTCGTACTTTATAGATGTCTACAACCAACAGTTTTGGAGTGTTTTTAGTGTCTAGACCAGGGGTCTCCAAACTTTTCCCCCCGGAAAGCTACCTTTACACAACGAAAATCTATTATCTATTTATTATTGCACAAAGTTAGGCCTCTCAAGGACACATTTACAGTGATGATAGACGTGATGAATTCAATTTGAATTATTCAGCGTAATATGTATAATTCCTATATCCTTTGAAGAGCTACTTGTTGGATAACCTATGGTAAAAAGAGGTAAAAAGATCTGTATCAATTCTTAATGTAAATTCATTTAAGAGGGGTTTTTTTCTGTGTGTAACTCACGCACCAGAGAAGTATCCATATATAGTAGTAAAACCAATCAAACAATCTAAAGTCATCAAGTTATCACAGGACAAAGACTGTAATCTTCCCAAACCTTTTTATGTATAATGTAAAGGGGAAGGGTAGCCAGTGTAACCCCAAATGAATAAGGAGACCACTGCATTGTTGTCTTATAATTCAGAGGTTTACCTGTGCATTTTCCTTAGGTGGTTGATGACCAGGCTCCACCAAAGCCTCCTCTGCCTGAAGGAGAAGTGCCTCCGCCTCGCCCTCCTCCTCCTGAAGAGAAGGACGAGGAGTTCCCGGAGCAGAAGGTTGGAGAAGTGGTCAGTGAACCCATGATGGTGGCTGCCAAACAGCTGCACGATGAGGCTCGCAAGTGGTCAAGCAAGGTCAGTAATCACTTAAAAAATGTCATGTTCGGTTTTGCATTTTCTCTGATGACTGAAGTACTTTGGATTGAAATTGATATGGTTTGTCAGAACTTTCTAATGTCTTGGAGTTCAAACTGTGAAGTTATGATTGTTCTGAAATCTGGATCAGTGGTTCGAGTCCAATTTCAGTGGGAAACTGGAAACTGTCATCAGGTGTCTGCATGCAGAACAATTTTATTTGGGTGCATACAAGTTCATTTGTGTGTTATATGTCTCAGAGAACTATCTGTATTGTCAATGTTTACATGTTTTTAAGTGTTTGATCTATGAGTCAAATGGTGTTTTTGGAAACTTTTCAAATCAAATGAGTCTTCTAAACAAGAGTGATTTTAGGCAGACATGGATACACACTACTTCAATACCATTCAGCAGCTTCAGCCCAGCCTCTTTCTGTTGTTCCCACTGAAACCATTTCTTCCTGCACGTGTCCACCTCTGCCCCTCCCTGCTGCTTCTCAAATCCTGTATTGGTCCTTCTTCCTGTAAACCTTTTGTCCTCTGGTTTGTCCTCCGATTCCTTATACCTTACTAAATCGCTCCTTTTCCCATGCTCCCTTTCCTACCGACCCTGCCTTCTTTTGTCCCCCTCCCCCACCTCTGTCCCAAACAACGCTCCTTCAAACCCCGCCCTGCCCAGCCTGAGGATGAGGAGGCAGGAGAAGAGAGGGAGGTAGATGAGGAAGATGATTTTACTGATGGTGAGGATGACTATGAGCCAGAGCTGCTGATGATGCCCTCCAACCAACCAGTCAATCAACCCATTCTGGCAGCTGCCCAGTCTCTGCATCAGGAGGCGCGCAAGTGGTCCAGCAAGGTCTGCGCACATACATGCACATGCACATAAGTGGGAGTCACACCTCCCACAGTGGTGTTAAGTACTGTCTGTCCCCATGGTTACATGCATATCCACGCATGCAAACAAGTCTATGGTCTAAACTGAGGAAGCCATGCAGGACAACTTTGGAGCACTAGCTGAAAGTGGAAACATTGAGCTCTGCATCTGCCACTACTTTGGAAACATCAAGCTGTGGCTGCTGTTGCATCACACTATGGTTGACACATGGTTTTCTGATACCATACTGAACCAGGATTGTTGGGAATGGCAATGGTTTGTGCACCACATGAATAAACTGGTACTGGCTTCACAAAGCCTTCTTTAGGTAAAAATGGTTTTCGCCGTTTTCACTTTTCAATCACTTATTGACTCACAAACCTGTGAAGCCAAGGATGACAGTTTCCTAAAGACTTCAGGGTGACTTAGCTTTGGCATTAGACCTTCTGCTTGCTTTATTTATGCAGAATCTTACGGTGTTTATGTTGCTCTTCCTCTAACATAAATGAATTTGTCAGTGCTAATTGTATTGTATAAGACTAAAACATTTTGAGACCACCTTCATCAGTGGATTTGTATTTGCACTGCATGCAGCCGTCTGCCAGTCTTGCTTTGTAGAGCTTGGTTTGTTTGCACCATTTGTATCCTCTGAAAAACTCAATTTGAATAATGCATAAATAATATAAAAGGTTTCCAGATACTCTTGAGTCTTGACAAATGTATTTTTCTGTGCAAATGTTCCTATTCCAGGGTAATGACATTATTGCAGCAGCCAAAAGAATGGCTTTGCTAATGGCAGAGATGTCTCGACTGGTCCGTGGTGGAAGTGGAAACAAACGAGCCCTGATTCAATGTGCTAAAGACATCGCTAAAGCCTCAGATGAAGTGACCAGGCTCGCTAAAGAAGTGGCCAAACAGTGCACTGACAGGCGCATTCGGACCAACCTGCTGCAGGTACTTTTATCATTCACACACTTCTTCACTTTTTCTTTGATCCATTATGCTCATTAATCTTTTGAAAGGTATGTGAACGAATCCCCACCATAAGTACTCAGCTGAAGATCCTCTCAACCGTTAAAGCTACAATGTTGGGCAGAACTAACATTAGTGAGGAGGAGTCTGAACAGGTAAGTAAAAACTATACAATGCAAACTTCATAACGCTTCATGATTATGTTCTCACAAAGTAAAATGTTTCCCTCACAGGCCACAGATATGTTGGTGCATAATGCCCAGAATCTTATGCAGTCGGTGAAGGAGACTGTTAGAGAAGCAGAAGCAGCTTCCATTAAGATCCGCACAGATGCTGGCTTCACCCTTCGCTGGGTTCGCAAAACACCTTGGTACCAATAAAATCCACGCATAATACTCACATTTGGCCTGGAAAGAACAGATGGTACTGTGGATGTCTTAAGACCACAGGTGATAGTTAGTCTGCTGTAGACAGTCATCAAGCTCCTTAAAATGGGAAAACAGCTTTTTGTCCCAGTTGTATTTAAATATACAAAAGCTAAACGGTTTTAATATATATTTTGCTATATTTTGTTTGAAGAATTTACAGAGATCCCAGGTATATATTTTGGCATGAAGATTTATGTTTTCCATTTTATGAAAAACTATGTTAGCACACAATTATTCTTTATTCGGATTGTAGTAAGAGTAATCTCTGGTTTGTACAACATTGTTTTAGTTTTATGGACACATTATTTTAGCTTTATTGGCATGTTGACACCACTTTTAAAGAGTCGTCTGGACTCTAAAAATGTTTACTTTTCTTCTTAACATACAAAAATTAGTATTAATACACTCTATGGCCCTTTCAGTGATGGCTATGTGCCACCAAGAAAAGTATCTACATTTTAGATATTTTGTACTATTTTCTGCCACTCAAAACACTTAATGGCCAGGAGGTTTTACTTCTGAGGTGCTGAATATGAGACGACAGCGCTTAAATCAGATTTTTGAGTTTTCTATAGATTTATAGTAGAAATACCAAAGGATTTATTTTGTGAGCTATCTTATTTTGTTCCAGAATAGTCAGGTAAGAAACATTAGTGTCTTTCTCCTTTAGTCTAAAGGTACTGCACTGTTTATGCATAACATGAACTCCCTCAAGGCAGTGATTGTAGTCAAAGAAGAGCATGTTTTGGACTTTGGCTTCTTAATTTTCACTGCTCTAAAGCACATTTGACAAGTGTTATTCACAACCCTGGTGGTTTACGTACTAAAGCTAGATTTGTTGAATATATTTTTTATTTAAGTAAAAAAACCAGAACATGTGAATGCACATTTTATGATGTCAATTGCGCCTCCTTTTGAGGTCTTTGTGTTTATTACATGGCTGTGGTAGAAATGGCAGATTTGTATGTGTAAGCGTAAACTTTCTTCACTTAAACAGTATTTGGAGCTATGAATAGCACCACAGAATGTTAAAGATGTTTTTTTGGGCGTAATGAAAATGTAGCGGTCACAGAGGATGTTAGTGTACTGAACAGCTTTGAGCCCTGCCAAACACAACTGCTGTGCCTTGGAAGAATAAAAGACTACAATAAAACAATATAATAGTGTGTTTATTTGTGTCATGGTGAATTAAACTATTTTGCATGTTTTAAAAGTGACAGTAGAGTACAAAATGACACCAGAGCTAAATGTAGAATTCTTCACAGCTGATTGTGCAAACAACATGCAGAGGTTGCCTTATACAGTGAGTGCTTGTATCATTGAGACAGATTATGCCATTTACCTGTGGTCAGTGCCAAATCTTAAAAGTAAACAGGAATTGGATCAAAAACTTTGGCAGAGATATTTCTTAAACAAGGCATTAAGTTTGTGCAGAAGTGTTGATTGTCCACCTTGAAACATTAACTCAACTAATCAGAGGCCACAGTTTATAGAATATGTACAAAAATACCTGTAATAAAGACATTTCAATGAGACTATAGAGCAACCATTAGCATGAAAAGCTTGCATATCTGCTTTATGTATAATAGTGGCTTCTATAAGTCCCTCTTTAGGTCTTTGAAGGCAATAGTCAACATGCACTAAATTAAAATGATCATGATAGATTTTTTAACTTGCTTAAGACTATAAGTGTACCTCTTCATATTAAATAGTTCCCTTAAATAACACTGTTGTATACAAAATTGTTAGCGATTAAATGCACTTATTACTTAATAGCATTAAATGGATATTAAGGCTTCCCTTTACACATCACTAAACAATATAGAAAAACAATAAATAAAGTATAAATGAATATTTTTGAAAAACTACTTTCTGTAGAATAAGTAAAATTTTTGGCACACTGGCTTGTTGACCATATATGCTAAATTTGTTCATGTCCGGACTTGAAATTTCCCCGCCTTGGTCACATACTTGACTCCTTTGAAAGGCTTGTACTTTTCTCCGTACATGTCCAAACGATTAACTTTAAGGCCTGAAACATGAATAGAGAGAGTGAGAGTCAACACTAACAGACAGAGCACCTAATATACACTGACTTTCTGTGATACCTGATATAGCCAGCTGCTGGATCTTCATCCCAATGCTGAGTGAAGGGTTCTCCTCTGGTTTAGGGACCCCTGATTGTAAGATCAAACTTCCCTTTAAATTAGGAAGCTTCTGGGGATTGAGTTTTCCAATGTCCCAGATCAGTACCTACCAAAATATACAAATACACAACTAAGTATTGTTGAGAGAGAAATCATCTAGTTACTGGGAAAAGAAAACAAAATGTAGGTAAAAATTAAACTACCTTTGTAGTGAGATCAAATGTGTAGCTTCCTTGTGTGGCTGTGAGGTTGGCGCTAAGCACAGTCTTAGGCATAGGTATAGTAACAGATAAACACTCAACCATCTTTCCCATAGTCTGTTTGGGTCCAATGGTGATGTCCAGGCGTCCACAGGATCCAGAGTCAAAAAAATTGATGTTCTGCTTCACATACACAGGAATAGCCACTAAACTAGGGAGAGAAACATCAGTTTAGGGAACATTTAGTATAATAAGAAGCATGTTTTATCATTTAAAACGGCCCATAACATGACTAACTTTTGCGAGTTGACATGGTACGTCATCAGAGTGAAGTTTCCATCTGGTGGGATGAAAGAAAGCACGCGCTCTGCCTCCCAGCGCTTGAATCGAACACAGGGGTGGAAACTCACATCATCGAGGAGACGAGGATTCTGTCACCAAAACAAAAATAAATAAGTTTACAAAATACAAAAATACATCCGTTTTAACTTACGAGTTTCGTTGTACAACTGTGAAAAGAGTCATATTTATAAACACATTTACTGACAACAGATCCACGTTTAGCAAAACACCTTTAAAATAAGAGATGGGACGAGACACAATTTATACCAGGGCTATTCAACTTTATTTTCCCGAGGGCCAGATTTTTCGGAGGGCCAAGGCTTCTGGGCCGGAGGTGCACAACACGCCTATGTAACAACATTTTGGGTCGTACAAAATATCCACAACACTGTTTCAATAAATTAAGTAGTTAATACTATACGACAAGATTAGATTTGAGTGAGAAATAACATACAAAATGCTTTACCAACATTGCTTTGCTAAATTGCCCTTCCAATTCTGAACCAGAATTAAACTAGGACCAAACCAGGTCTGAACTAGGACTGACCCAGAAACAAAAACAGCAGAATTAAATTTTTCTCATGGAAGATAATTTTTCTCATGGCAATCTTGTGGTAATTTATCTCATGAGATTTTGTGGTACAAGACCCATCCTTAAATTAAAATATTTGGTTATTTGCTTGTATTATAGTTGGTACAAGATCTCGCAAGATAGAAAAGGGTTGAGGCCAAGATAGTGAATTGAACTGCACAATTTATTTATTATAAATGATGTCAAAGTTCTCATGGATCCAATCTTGTGTCCCGTCTCGTCTTTTATGATTTGTATCTCGTCCCATCCCTATTACGGTACATAAATGCTCATATACATTCACACATGTTGCATACCATAAAGGACAAAGTCAGGTCGGGCATTCCAGACAGCCGCACACAGGCTTCAATTACACCCTGGATTTCTGCAAAAACCGTGGAACCTGAAGAACAGAATAATAATTACATTTTCGTGTCATTATATCATCAGTCAGCTAGTTTTTGTGTGAATTATGTGCACCTGATTTGTCAATAATAGTGTCTATTTCCTCTATTACATCAAAATATGCCTCATTGTTTGTGTACTTCACACCAGCACGTCTCCATGGCACATTAGAAAGTTGTGCTGTTGGCAGTGTATCTCCAACATGACTGCTTCCTGTGATTAAATTATAACAAGTTTAGCTGGTCAGGTTTGGTAAGTAAAAATCCACTGTTATTGATCAGTATGAGTGATTTGCCTGTAAGCGTATTGACGACTGATCGAAGGATGTTTGGAGGTCTGATCATCTCTTTGAGGACGTTGGACTCTGTTGCCATCGGGAAGCCATTGTCGAGCATTTCTTCCAACAGCTCATAGACAATGACCAAGTTGTCCTTGATCACATTTTCTGAGCATTCTCCGAAATAGTCCTGTTATTAGACATGGGTGTGGGAAAAACATAACTTTAGGCCAACAATTTTAAGTTTCCAACAAATTTAACAATTGATGGTAAAAAAGGTTCTCATGGATGAATATTTTGTGTGCAACGCTGATCTTCATCTAAAGATTTAGTTTTAATGTTAGGATGAACATCGCCATAATCTCTTTAACTGGGTCTGTTGCTCAAATATATGTTGTTCAAGAGGAGGATTTTCATGCATGTGTTTACAATACAATACATTTAATATTCATAATATTTGCATCCTTGTCACCAACTAAAAACTACAAAATATGAAAAAAATGTAAAACCATTTTGCAGATATTGTATCTTAAAGGTGCATTATGTAGTTGTTCTGGTAGAAGGCCTGCCACCTGCTTGTCTCCAAAATGATTCTGGTTTGCCTGGAATGTATTTCCATGCATTCAAGCATGTTTTAAGATATTTTAGAGCAATAAAAGCACCTGTGAATGAATAAACGCAAGAGAAGCATAAATCTACTTTGTGGAACATTCCAGGCAAAGAAATAACATCTCCATGGCAACAAGGACTGTAAATCTTTAGTTGGTCAGCCAGTGGTGTCTTAGTCAACCAACATTGATTAGTGGACTAATTTTATTGGGATTATAAAGGACTTATATGGACCAGAGCAGAAAGGTGTGGAGCGAGGAAGCTTTTCAGGCTGAATCATGATCTAATAGTACAGGTAAATGTTTACAAGTACTTCTCTGTATGCAAAGTTATTATCACATCTTGAGAATAGGTATCAAATGTAGTCATCTTGATTTCAGAAACTGAATGTTTCAACTGCCATTCAGGAGTCATTTTCAATCTGAAGGTACTGGTTTGAGGAGCTAGAATTGAAAGCAGCCCTGTGCTAGTCCTATCCTAAGGAAGAAATTGTAACCCGAAACACCTCTGCTTTTATTTACTTGCTGCAGTGTTAATGTTGTTTGTAAGTGTTGTTTGGCTCACCTTTTTTAAAAAAAACAAAAACAAATTTGTTCCCACCTGAATCATATCTGCCACTCTGTGCAGAAACTCAATGACAAACAGAGGGGGGACTTCAGACTGGATGACTGAGAGGAGGAAGAGTTTGCCTCTGTAGACACTGATGAGGTAGTGATGTGGCGTCTGCAAAATGGGGGGCACATTCTCGGGATCACCTGCTTTGTCTTTGGCGTCGAAGAAATAGTCGCACACACTTTTGCTGATGACACTCTTCCAGTGCTTCTCCAGGAAAATGTCTCCCGTGTTATTAATCAGGAACAGGCTGTGAATCATTTCAGCTGCAACAATGCACGCTCTGTTATCAGTAGAATGCTGTGTAAAAGAAAACAATCACATTTAAAGCATGGCATGTTTATTTGTAGAGCACAATTTGTCAAAATAATTCTTGCTTTACATAACAGGAAAAGGGGCATTAAAATCACAAATCAAAACATATATATTCATAATAGAATTTACTTTCAAAGAGAAGAGTCCAGATACAATCCTTTCAGTCATATGCACAGATAAAGGTTATGAGCCTAGATTTTTAACATTGTCAGAGCAGAGGCCTGCCTCACATCTTCAGGAAGTTGCAGATTTCATAAAACTGAAATATTGATCCCCCATGTTTAGTTCTTACTCAAAGTTAAAGCATTAAAGGGTTATTAAGAATGGAACGTGAAATATACCTTTACATAAGTTATGTAAAAAAAAAAAATAAGTGCATGTATAAATTGTGAATAACATAGTTGGAAGCGTGTTGCAGTGAAGTAATAGATCAATAGCAAATGCAAAAAGTGCTTGGCTGAAGTGGCCGCGTTGACAAATTGTATATTGTTATGTTTCATAGTTTTTTAGAAAGTTTCACCTGAGGTCGTAGTGCTCGTCCGATGATTATCTGTGGCAGCAGTTATGGCAGATGTTAGGCGCTTGCAGATGGTTTGCCCACGTAAACACAAAGACATTAGGGTTCAAGTTTCGACAGTCACTTTAACAATTTAAAAGAGTAACAACGTTGTTTATCCGTACAAACAAACGCAATCCTGGCTAAAAGTTCTATGCAAACTTTAGAAGTTTTGAAGTCTTATGGGGTTTTTTTTTACTCAGGCGAAATATTTAGACAGCTAAAAAATAAGCACTTGTGAGTTTTTACCCACAATCTTGTCTCTCAGGCTCAATGAGGCGTCAGCAGTTGTCAAAATGCTGCCAGTTTATACATATATCTATTTTACCGTACTTGTTTTAAGTTGTAATAATAACATATTCTTGTAAATTAACAAAAAACACACACGTTAAAGCTACGTTTAATATTTTTGTCATTCTCTTTCCGGCAAAACGGACACTTTACGGGCACATCAACAACGATCTGCAATTTACGTGTAACAATCAATTTCACTCAAACCTTTAACTTTTGTTATTTTAAAACAAGAATAATTCAAAGGTGCGAGATGCTAAACATGAAATTGTAACATGATCAGGGGAGACCGTCTGGATTGTGGACCTTTCTTGTCGAGCGCTGTTTAAGTTTTACGCAGGGGCCAAAACACTAGTTTCCGCAGAGCGCTCGATTTTTCCCTCCCGCATCGTGCAGCGGTCATAAAGCTCTGTCTGTAAACCTGGCTTCGAAGAACCAAGGCAAAGAAACACAAACTTTTCAGACAGAGAAGGATAAAGATTGTGTCTCCTGCAAAAAGGTCTTCCCAAACTAAGGTGACCAGAACAATCGTCACTAACGCGTAATCAGCGTAAATAACTAATTTGACTTCATTCAATTAAAGGCGCACACGCGTCATTGCGAAAGTGTGCTAAAATCAATAAAGTGAAGATTAATTTTGTATTATTAACAGTTATCTTTAAGGTCGTCGAATGTCCGACTTTATGGTCACAGTTTGCCCCTTACATTACTATGAGTGATGCATAACTTTTGGCTAATGGTTTGCTCGTCCATTATCTCTCGTGGCATACCTCTTCTAATGTTTGAGAGTTTTAGATCTGTGTCTAGGCTTTTTACAGTCAATGATTGAGCAGTGTTTGAAAAGCCTTCGGTTATATAAGCGTTTTAATCCCGTAAAATAGTGCTGTTTTCCCTTTCTGTTTTCGACAGTACTAAAAGTGGGTGTTATCCTCGAAATACTGGGCGATCTACTAACATGCAACCAGTGAAAGCTATTAGGTGTCTGCGGTTGTCTGCTGGCTCTGCACCACATGTTTTTGTCTGCGCTCCTCCTCGAATTTATGGTTAAAATAGTAAAAACCACATGCAGGATCCTATGGCAGACGCCTCAGTCCCGCGCATTTTCAAACAAACAATCCGTGACAGGAGTGGTGGCTGCAGAGGAAAACGAATGGTTATATAGCACTCAAATGGAAGAACTTTTGAATGTGTGTAAGCCTTTGGAGCAGGTTTGAGGTTGTTTTCAACAGGTCTGTCACTGTTTGCCTGCTGGAACGAAACGCACACCATGTCTTCTCCAAGGTAAGACTTGCTGAATGAAATAGTGTACAAGGAAGCTTGTTTTTTGGAGTGAATGCACATATCTGAAGTCCATCATGGAAGCCAGAGAGAAAATTGTGTTGTTATTGCAGGAGACTATATTGGTGATTATTTTTACATAGAACTAAGATATACTAATCAGAGCAAGCAAGGTCTGTGTTTGTTGTCTGTAAATCTCTTATTGTGAATAGGAGTCTTTCCTGTGGTTTTCTATATCAACCTTTCATGCTGGAAGTCTGATGTAGAATATGTGAGACGATCATGTGGAGCTGGCATCAGGGACTAATGTGTGGAGAGGCTGTCTTCACTGGGTTATTCCACTGGACGCCAACATCAGGGACGTAATGGAGACATGATACAGCGAAACAAAGCCAATCGCATGGCGTGTAAAGAATGCACATGGATCTTTTTTATTTCATCCTTCAGAGTGGTATTTTCACTGACCGTGAAATGTGATTACTGTTGGTGAAACAACCCCTGTTATTGTGCATTGACACAAAGCACTGCGCTGCACCACAAGGACTTTTTTTGCATGAGGTCTGTGCTGTGTGTTGTTTGGTGGAATGTATGTTGTTTTGTAATGCAGATATAAAATTGTGTTTAGGAGAAAGAGCCTTTTTTTTTTTTACACGATTAGGCAGGCTTACTTTTCCCTCTAATTATCAGTTTAATTTTAATTAATTTATGAGGACAATACATCTAGCTATGATTCTGTCTTCCTATGGAAACATCATGAGCAAGAATTGCATAAAGATAGTGCTACAATGTACCAATATACTTTTATGCCAATGAACTGGAGCCAGGGAGTCTCATTCGCAGCACTGCACTATCATCGATCTAAATTTGATTTACTCAATAATATACTCAATAAATCATCGCCCTCCACGCTCTTCTGTTTTCTGTGGAGCGAGGCTTTGTAGTCTGCTGTAAAGGAATAGACGAGGATCAGGGTTATACATACAATAACTGTTTAATATATTTTATATTTTCCAGCCCAAATTCATATTTGGTATGGGAAAACCCTTTACTGGACATCTGTGCTATAGTGGACAAGGATTTCCTGGACAAGTAAGTGGCTTGTTTTTTCTAACCTATATTATAAACTGTTGATTTGCCAAGTCTCATCATACACGTCATGTGCCAACAGGTCAAAAAGCTAGATTTTTGGTTCAAGGAGTCCACTTTCAAGACCCTTACTCCTAACTTACAATTCTGAATGTTAGCAAGACAATTCAGAGAAATTAAAAAATGCGTGTATCAGAATAATTTTGGCCTCTTTTCTCAAGTGGGTTAGTTATTTGAAAACTGGTGACAAGGTTTATGTAGATTTGGCAGCTGTCCATGTTGTAATTTTGTCATTTCATTGTTTGCTCAGCATTTAGTATGTACTTTTAATAATATTGTATTTAAATATTGGTGATAAAGTAAACAAAACCTTTGCTTGATCTAATATTGTCAGTCCCAAAGAAACCCTCATACCTTTTTTTTTTTTTCCCCAGATACGCCCTGAAGCCAAACGATCAGATCCTGGCTGACGACAAGCACAAAGCACTGTTTGTATTCCTATATTTATGTCCCTTGACATTTTATTTGTTGTTGGACATGCATGCTGTGTCTACAAAAAAATCTAATTTGTTGCTGATAAGAGGCTAGATGAGAAGACAGTTTTTCCCTCTTTGCTCCGGTGTAGTTCAGTCAAAAAGGCATACACCAGAATCCTCACAGTTGACCTCAGTTCTCAACCTGGCCAATGGCAGAGTGGAGAGAGCGCTTTCATGTGCCTGTGTCAGCCAATCAAAAAACAGACAGATCACCTCCCAGTTACTTCGTGGCTGGAGTCAAAAAAAGCAAACATTACTGCAGGATAAGATTATAATGTCATAGTAATATTTGATCTCCAAAAACCGCATGCACTACCTTATAACTACGTAACGGGTGTTGAGAACATGTTTGTGAAGCCGTAGCATTTTGGAGAAATCTTGGGAGCTGTTATTTTATCAATATTTGTGATTCTAATTTCTTGAGATAATTTTGAGTCTCTTTTGGGGTTTTTTTTAGCATAGAGCAGACCAGTACTCAAATTAAATCAGATTGTAACATTCCCCAGATGCCTCTCTCTTAGCTCCAGGCCAAAGAACCCATAAACGCACAGGCCTGCTTTATTCAGCTGTACGGAAACTATAGACTATATATTTACATCCTTGTCTTTTATTACCAAACATATCCAAATGTAGATGTATTTTTTTTAGCTTAATCTACTCACCAAAGACCTATTTCAGTCGGTCAGAGCTTAGTGCAAGTAATAGTCGTACGGTAAATGTGCATTGATGCATGAGATGTGTGTACTTAAAAATACAAGGCTCTTCTGTGTTAAACTGTGGGAGTGTTGACCATAGAGCACGTTGAGTAGTTATTGATTCACATGATCCAGTAATTTAATTGATATATGCATCAGGAATATAATTTTTTTATTTATTTAAATGTTTAAGTTGCATATTTACGATATTTTTGGAACTTCCTCCCAACATTAATGGAGCAGACACAGATAGAGATTGTTGTTAATATTCAACTGCTAACCCTAATAAGCTCTTTATGCAATTTGTTCATTCCTTTAATAGGAGTACAAATTGCACAAAAAGTTTAGCTGTAGTTTATTTTTTTAATTAATTATGTGTTGCATGTTTATTTTTTGCCAAGGAATCATGGTTATATTTTGTTACATTTGTAGATTTGAAGAGTTGGTGAAGAAGTTCAATGTTGAATATCACGCAGGTGGAGGCAACACAGAACTCTATAAAGGTTGCCCAGGGAGACACACACACATGTATTTTGGTAAGAAATGTCACCATTGTTTCAACAGGCTGCAAATGGACAGAATGACCCACTTATTTTTGTCTATGTTTTAGTGGATGATCCAAGAGCCTCATAAAGTGGGGACTTTCTTGGCTGCATAGGCAAAGACAAGTTTGGGGATATTCCTGAAACGGAAAGCTTGAGGAGGCCCACATCGATGCTTATTACTACGAGCAGAACGAGAGCCAACAGGAACATGTGCCGCCTGCATCACTGGAGATAACAGGTACTTATGCAGCTCAGCCTTGAATAATAACAGAGCTAATTACAAATTAATTTTACTATTACAAATGAAATTAACACTTTCAGCGCTTGTTTCCTTTGTATTTGCTTTGTATATTTTGTAACTGTTAGAATTCATCAAGTGGACACAAATGTTCTTGTTTTTGTTCAGGTCTCTGGTTGCAAACCTTGCCGCTGCTAACTGTTACAAAAAGGATAAACATCTCGACATTGAGGAGAATTGGAAGCTTGTGGAAAAGGCCAAAGTCTACTACATTGCTGTACGTTGGTCCTTCTT
Source organism: Chaenogobius annularis (assembly GCA_015082035.1). Taxonomy (NCBI): domain Eukaryota; kingdom Metazoa; phylum Chordata; class Actinopteri; order Gobiiformes; family Gobiidae; genus Chaenogobius; species Chaenogobius annularis. The sequence continues at coordinate 1,241,677 of BJKM01000087.1, read as the reverse complement.
TTATTCATATGAAAAGCATTGTTTGTTATCCCCATCAAGCCGTAATTCTGATATCGTGTTCGTTATATAAATCATGATAGCAATTGGATTTAAAATAACGCTTTAATAATTATAAAAGAAGATGTTTTTTAAACAAAGCATGCTCAGTTGTAGTCATCTGGACTCTGTTTTAGAAAAAACAGAGTCCAGATGACTACAACTGAATCTTTTTCTACAATGGAACACTCCTGGACGAATGAGGGATTACACCGATTTAACAAAGCATTATTTTCTTACAGGGTTTCTTCCTTACGGTTTCTGTGGAGTCCATCCTGAAAGTGGCAAAACATGCCTCTGAAAACAACAAAATGTTTTGTCTAAACCTGTCTGCGCCCTTCATCAGTCAGTTCTTCAAAGATAACCTCATGCAGGTTATGCCATATGTAGATGTACTCTTCGGCAACGAGACGGTAACTACAGTCTTTATTTTATATACAAGCTGGAAATGTTGAGCTTACCATAATTTGAATTACATTGTTTATTGTGCAGGAAGCGGCAGCATTTGCAAAGGAGCAGGAATTTGAGGTACAAAAGGTGGACTCATTTTTTTAGCAGATTGTTTATAAATTTTTTACGATCATATTCATCCCTGTAGACCAAAGACCTAAAGGAGATCGCCAAGAAAACCCAGGCTCTGCCAAAAGTCAACAAGGAAAGACCAAGAATTGTTGTCTTCACTCAAGGACAGAATGAAACCATCATGGCCTTAAGTAAGATTTTAAAGTTACAGATTTTTAGCTTCTCTTGTTACAAATGTGATATAAATTACTTTCCTTTTTGACCAGGTGAGAAATTGGAGACTTATCCTGTAATAAAAGTCGACCCGAAAGACCTTGTGGATACAAATGGTGCAGGCGATGCTTTTGTGGGAGGTATGGACACATTTATAGCTTGCTTTGTGTTGAAGTTTGTGATAGTTTCTAAAATGTGTGTTGTGGCACAGGTTTCTTATCAGAGCTGGTTCAGGAGAAGCCCCTGGATCAATGTGTCAAAGCTGCTCATTACGCTGCCAATGTCATCATTCAACGTGCCGGGTGCACTTTTCCAGAAAAACCCAACTTCAGCTGAGGATTCCCGCTGCTTGTAACCCGCTGTTATGCCTACAGTCAAAACTTGTCCCATTTTCAAACTAATCCCGGCTCAGAACAACTAGGGATGTCACAATATTAATTTTAGAGTCACAATTATCATGAGAAGAAATATCACTTTTTTACGATTATTCACGATTATCAGCAAAAAGAAAAGAGCATTTATATTGTATTTTCTGTTTAAACTTGCAAATATTCCTGTGAGAGGCCACTTTGCGCTCCAGCGCCGTTAGTGGCGCGGTCCCGTGCTCTCCGTGTAAATGCGCGAATCCAGTTTATCCAGTCTTGTTGACACGCTGGGCGCACGGCGCCGAGACTTGCACAACCCCTGGAGACATTTCTGCGGTTAACCGCAGATACCAAAAAGCCCACGAATAACCTATCGTGGCCATAAATAATCGTGATGATTGAAAAACCGGTTAATCGTGACATCACTACCTATAATCTCAATCCGTCCAAATCACTTTGAACAAGAACAGAACATTTTCATGGTGATTCAGTTTTCTTCCACTTGAGGTCAGTAGAGTGTCACTGAGCAAATTCTTCCAAGTGTCAGTAGCGCACAAGAAAATGCATAGATTAAAAATATATATATTTTAAAAAGAACTGCAATTGAATGGATATCACAGATTGAAGCAGCAGCACGACTGTATCTGAATCAGTTTTTCTTCAACAGAGCGCACATTTGATTCTGGAAGTAAGGAAGTAAATGGGACTGGGACAGCTTTGTATGACATTAGGGATTTATCATTTTCTATAAAGCCAAATCCACACAGTGTTAATTCATTTTCGTAATTTTTGTCGTGAGTAAAACAAAGTAAATGATGCTAGTTCATTTTTTTTGTTTCTTGTCTAGAGCAGTGATGGACAATCGTCAGTTTACCTTGTCTCCACAATAGTCATGCAGTGGAGAAAACTTTAAAATTGGGACGGTCAGATGTCATTTAATTGTACCACTGTATATTTTACGTCTACTGTGTTTGTAAAATGGTCTGACTTTGTCAGATTTCTGCAGATGCTTTGTACCGTTAAATGCATGAAAAGTTTTATTTGTTATAAGGCACTTTAGCCCATCACTGTACTAGACCACTGGCAAATAAAACTGTTTATCAGATTGCTGACTCTGAAAAGTACATTTACAGTTTCAACAAACGAATATGCATAAATGTAAAAAGCACTGTATATCTAAAATGTTCTTAACACATTCTTACACTTACTCAAATGTTGGTGTTGTGCATTCGTGTTTCAGCTCCAGAGGTACTTCACTTAAGGTGTCTTCACAGTACGTTAAACAGTTCATTGACTTTGCAGCCGTTTCTTCTGTTGCAGTCTCTCCTCCTGCAGTGTAATGTCTAGGGCCCTGAGCTGCTTCAAGAAGCCATGATTGGGCAGAATACAGCGGCGCTGACGCACGTGCTCACATGCATCCACCACAGTTAAACTGTGTTTGCTCATGAGGTAAGCCAAGACCAAGGTGGCAGAGCGGCTCCGCCCCATCACACAGTGCACCAGGACCTTGTCTGAAACACAAACAAAAGGGTTACACCGTTTAGCTCTGAGTCTACAAGCATGTTTGGTCCAATACTCACTGTGGGGGTCTCTGAGGGCTTCATGGATGAACTCTGTTGTGGAGCAGAAATACTGGGACATGTTAAATGTGGGTTTGTCATCAGCCTCCACACCCAGATACTGAATGCCTGAGTCACTGTAATAACTGGCTCCGGTCAGCACATTATTAAACTTCCCCTCTGCTGCGTTCAGGACATGTGTGATGCCCAGCTCCCTCAGACCCTCCACTTCTAGAGCAGTCTTTCTGTTTCAGAAAAACAAATGACATTACGCCGTTTTGATTTCTTATGATGGAAGAAGTTATCCCTGTAGGCTGTTTGTGGACTCACTCATCTCCGATGAAGATATTGGGCCAGACCTGGTCCACATGCGTGTATTGAGCCCCAGAGCCGGCCCAGAACAGCTGCTCCAGGTCTAATGTCCCAGGAGTTACGTAATCACTGTCAGGGTCCACGCGCACCGCTGCATAAGGGTTTCTTAGTCTGCTCTTTGTCACACAGGCAGTCATGATTCAACCCTCAGAGGTGGAAACAAACAAAGTGAATTAGACACAACATTGTCCCAGAGAGTTTAATCACATTAGGCAAGTATTCATGCATGCATGTGATTGTGATTATTGGGTGAATGTGCACATTTACAGGAATAATTCTGATCTGATCAGGATGGTTTGATTCAAACATTTATATGATGAACACAGCTAAAGGCAGGAAATGTAACTGGGGATTGGATACAGTTCCAACGTACGTGCCACTAAACATGTACAACAAAATAAACGAATCTAACTTACTTTTGGGAGATTGTCGTCCTCCTCTAGGACACGTGCGTTTGTGTCCATGTGTCGGTCAGTGCTCTGTGGGAATGAGAGGCTCTCTGTGGGTAACCTGATATTTTCAGTCAGCTGGGCTCCAACATCTGACCTCAACTCTGACACCACACAAATGTAACACATGCAATTGTATTTTAAAGCTGTGCGCTGTTTGAAACTCCCTTCTGTAAGCCTTTTTGTAGTTAACAGAATTCTGCTTGTAATAAAAATGTGGGTGTTACACAAACCCTGGGTTGCATAATAAGTACTGTATAGTCTCTAAACCAGTATGTGGTCAGGTGTTACAATCTGCTTTCATTTGTCTAGTTTTTTTTAAATTTATATACTGGTTTTGTTGCATGTTTGAATGTCACACGGCAAGCTTCTTGTTTGTAGTTTTTTTATTTTATGTTTTATTTCTAAACCAATTCGTGCACACTTTGACAGAGCAGTGTTTACATTGTATTTAATTTTTTCCAGGCTTGTGTGGGTGTGCTGGGCTCAAGACTCATGTCCAATTGTCTGAGCTGCTCCAAAAACCCAGAGTTGGGCCCAATGTCTCGGTTCAGACGCACAGCAATGACGGCCTCCACCAAAGACAACCCGTGGCAGATCATCAGGAAGGACAAAACCAGGGCCCCCGACCGACTGACGCCCATAGCACAGTGAACCAAGACTTTACCTGTGAGACATAAATATACACTGCATTTATATTTGCAGTGATCATGGATATTTCTAAAGAGTTAGTTTATTTGACACCAAGTGTGTTTTCTACTTATACATGGCTATTGACTTAAAAAACATAACATTTAAACGAGCACTATGTAACTTGTTTGGTATAGGGTCTGCCACATGCTTGTCTCCATGGAGATAACATTGCTCTTATTTTCCAAGGTAAAACATTAACTTCATTATTGTGCATTTATTCAATTACAGGTGTTTATATTGCTAAAATGTATAACTAAAACATACATTCCTACTGTGAACGGCGTCACCTCTACACTAATCTGACCTGTATCTTGGCCTGGTGGCACCACTAGCTTGTTTCCATGGAGACATTCCCGGCAAATCAATGACACCTAGCACCTAGCATAAAAGCAGGTGGGAGCAGACCCCTTTAAAGCAACATTTCATCTTGTCTGTGCCATATCTAAAAGGCTACACTGTAAATGTTGTCAGGAGCTTTAATTCATGCATTTTATTTAGTTACACAGCAAACTCCTTTCAAATCCTAATTTACATATTGCTTCATTGCATTTGTTGAAATTGAAATTGCAGTTCTCATATTTAAGACATTATTTACCATTTTCCTTGAGTGCCCTGTCTATGAACTCCGCACTGGGCCTAAAATAAGGTGCTATGTTGAACTCTGGATGATCGGCAGCTTCCACACCAGAGTACTTTATTCCCAGGTCACTGTAAAACTCTTGATCAGTATTGATTCGATATCTTCCTGCTGCCGCATTTACAATATGAGTTATGCCAAGACTGGAGAGGGTGAGTTTGTCCCGGGCCACAGACCTACAAAAAACATCAACATTCAATTAGAGTATAACCGGTAATTGGTTTTAATCCCAGTTGGTGTCTTTCTTTCTCACACGTCTCCGATGTACAGATTAGGCCAGACCAAATTAAAAGGGTCTGGTGGTTTCCTGTCACTCCAGATCATTAGCCTCAGCTCCATCAGTGGAAGTGATTCAGTCTCCTGCCTCATTTCACCGCTGCAGTAATAGAAACATTTGTGTATCATGTTTAGAGGTGAGGAGTAAATCCAGAAATGAAGAGAGGGAAAATCATCTTTATACTTAAGTCTATTGTAGGGATGTTATGATACATATAAAAAATATAAAATGCACCTAATTTAAAGAATATTCATGATTGCATATCTTAATTTTTTTTTTCATTCCCATTCCCAAAATGTAACTTTCAAAATACAAGTGAAATGTGACAAAAACAGACAGATTAATAGTTTACATTTAGATATATTTTGGACTATATATAGGGGGCGGAATTTGCTTCTAAAGTTGTCACAATTATACATTTGTGCTTCTTACAATTGTATTGTGACCTGAATAATCACAATTATCAATTAACCTACAAATCTTGAGATCCCTAGTCTATTGGTATTATAAAAATAGACCATAAAATCATGTGCAAATTCTGGATTTTCAGTCAGTTTGAATTATTATGATCCGAAATTAACAAGTCAAGCCCCAAACTTAAAGCTTTACCCAGAGAAACAAATTATAACAATATGCAGGAAACAATTACAATTTATTAAAAGAAAATCAATTAATGAAACTGAAAAAATGTAACTGATTAGGCCAACTTCCTTTCAGTAATATTTTGTATTGGTTTTGTCAGGTTAAAGTTCCATTTTACAGTTTTTGCGCTTGCTGTCTTCTCTGTCTCTCCAGGCCTTTATCGAGACTGCGGAGCTGTTGTAGAAAACCCGCATTTGGGCAAATATCTCAGTGTGCCCTGACTGCCTGCACTGCCTCCTGAAGACGAAGACCTTCACAAATCATGAGGAAGGACAGGACTAAAGTGGCCGAGCGACTCACTCCCATCAGGCAGTGGACAAACACTCGTCCTGTGTGAGAACAAACCAAAAACAATGTAAGATACCGGTATTACACAGAAATATGCTCAACCTTTTGCACCAAACAACCCTCTTTCAATCTAAATGTCATGCAATAGAAAAACCAAAGGAAATCCTGGGTTTGGGCTAAAACCTGGGGCTGAACCAGGTCTAAACCTAAACTAAATCAGGTCTTATTTTGGACAACAAAGGAGACAATTTTGTATAAAGGAATGTAGTAATAGGTTTAAATAAAGAGTTGCTTGTTCCAGTGGTATTTTTATTTTTTTAACTTTTCTTGGTATTTTTATTTTTTTTTACTAATTTAAGATCCTCATTTTTGTACTGGTTTGAGTCTTACCTCCTTTTCCCAGAGCTGCTCTAATGTAGCGAGCAGTTGGGTAGAAAAATGGACTCAGGATGAAATCTATTGCATCGTCTGCCTCTATCCCGTAGTAATCTACAGCCATATCTCTGTAGAAGAGTGGGCCTGTGTTGACATAGAAATAGAGTCGTCCTGGACTTGGGTTTGGAGGTCCATGAGCAGCATTAACAATATGCGTTATGCCCAAACTGTGAAGAGTGCCCTTGTCCCGAGCTGCCACCCTGAAACACATAAAGGCAACATTTATGTTTATTCACTTGTGCGCTAAAATTTGAATAGTTAATTGACCCACTCATTGCCGAGGTACAGGTTTGGCCACACTTGGTTGACGTGCCCAGTAGGCTTTTGGTCTCGCTGCAAAAATTCCTGCAGCTCTGCCACAGATGGAGGTTCATAGGATTGATCTCTGAGTGACATACTGAGAGAAAGGTAAACAACCTAATAAAAGTAATAACAACAATAATAACAATAATAGCAACACACTATTTTGATTTCAGTTTGATATTCTTACCTGTTTGATGACTCCAAGCCTTTCCTGTCCTAGTGTCTTGTGCTCCTTTAGTTCCTATGTAATCTCTAAACTATGTATACTCATTAAGAACAAATCAGCGGTGCATCTAAATAACTATTCTCGTCACATGCAAATAACTAATTTTGGCGTATAAAGAAAAGTGGTAGTATTACCCGCGGCACTTTATCATTAACGGAGTGACTTTGTTTCTCTGCATGCAGACTGTTATGCAACACTAACTGCAAAACACATTTGTGGGCCGCCATTCAAGAGCTAAGTAACACTTAAAGTTGTAGTGCTGAAAAAAGATGCCAACAAACATCTTCCATCTTCAGTTTTTTTTTTTTTTAACCACACTCAAACTCGTGTCGGAAAGTTTCCATATTCGAGCTAAATTAATATCTTACATTTATATTATAATGCATATAATGTTATACATCTATTTACGACAATAAAATGACACATACTTAGCCACCACAATTTAATACATATCTGACATTAGATATAAAATGCAATAAAATACATTTGTAAATATAATGTGAAGTGTATACAAAATAACGTCTTTTGAATAGTTACAAAAGCCATATAAAAACGTGAAACACAAAAAGATAGCTGAACATGGAATATTAAAGCAGTGGGCAAAACCTCCGTTTGAAGCTCAGTTGGTCATCAAGTTTTAGAAGCAGAGAGAGGAAATATCGATTAGGATAAACGGCCCGCTTCTGTATGACATGTTTCAAAGCATTGGATAAAGTCAGACGCTGGTGCAACATCAAATAGGCCACAACCAAAGAGGCGGAGCGACTCATCCCCATGATACAATGCACCAGCACTTTCCCTGTACGAAAACCAGACATTAGTATTGAATAATGTTAATGTGTGGCAGCATTTGCTTTACCTTTACCATCTTTGGCCTTCAAAGCTGTGTGAATGAAATCGGCTGCCGATCTGAAGTGCAGACTGAGGTCAAAATGGTCTGAGTCCTCTGCTGGGATGCCAAAGTAAACACAGATGTCTCCATAAAAACTCTGGTCACCGATGCTCCCCTGTTTAGAGTGTGCTGCGTTTAGGACATGAGTGATGCCGAGCTTACATAACGTCTTTTTGTTCTGTGCCACAGCCCTGCCAAACGAATACAAAATGCAATTATAAACATACAGTTTTATTTTATGTTGTTGACACTAGATGGCATAAGAATCTGTTGTGTTTGTGACCGTCCCATGCCTTGAAAAACGGAGAAGACTGCATAAGAAAGTGTCTATGACCGATTAACATATCATTCAGAGCATGCTTGAAGGAAAATGGTGTGAATGAAATCAATGGCAGTAATTCTAAATTTCAAATATACTTACACATTTCCTATATACAACCCAGGCCAGACCTCATCGACTGGTGTGAGCTCCAAAGTGCATGAATCCAAGATGGTCTCTAGCTGTTTAACGCGCCCCAGCTCCTGTGATGGTTTGTGGTCGGACATAATGTGCTTTTGTTGTGATTCTGTGGCTGCCTGCGTCCACTTTGCCCCTCTCTGCCAGCCCTGTGTCGGACGGGACACTGACAGACCGCAGCAGGTGCCTGGCTCCAAATTTAGCTCCCTGTGTTTTCTGTGGGCTATGGCTGATGTGCAGTTATTTAATGGTGTGGCTGCATTGATTGGCCTGGTTGCTGATGCCTAAAGGTCCTGGGGTCAAAAACATACCAGTTAATGTGCAACGCCAGTTAAAGTGCAGCAATTCTATTTGAATTATAAGACGGGACTCAATATCAAAAACGATACAGCACAAACAGTCCTTTGCACATTATAAAAGAATGTAATAGTGTTTTTTATCGTGAAACTATGGCTCTAGAAAACATTTAAATAGATAAAACTTGCTAACAACGCTAACTCATAGACTAGACGTAGAGGAATGGTTAGGTCATATTTTTTAACTAAATAGGTGTCCTTATTTTTCACTTACTGTTTATTTAATTGTCCTTTTGCAGTTTCTGATCCAGAGAAATGAGCTGCCGTAAGAAGCCTCTGTTTGGGAAGATCCAGCGTTTCTGTTGCACATGTCGAACGGCAGAGAGCAGACTCAGGTCATGATGAATCATCAGGTAAGCCAGGACCAGAGCTGCCGAGCGACTGACTCCCACTGCACAGTGCACCAACACCTTTCCTGCAAAACAGTCAAAAAATCAATTCATCAATCTTGCGCAAAATGACATATATTTATACAGTAAGTGCTCCAGCTAAGCTTTATGAAAACAGATCTAAAATGCATGAGTACCACATAAACTAACTTATCACAAGCTTTCATGTTTTGCTTATTATTACTTTATTTGGTGGTACAGTCTCTGTGGTAAATATTAATAGTTATATATTATAGTTTGACATCAGTCATGTCGCAGATTGTAACGAAAAATAAAAGTTATAAGTAAAGGGAAGCAAAAAAGAGTTGCAAAACAGAATCTCTCTATAATCAATAAGCGACCTTTTATCGCAAAATGCAGGGACAATTTACACTCAACAAACACATTTTTCCTGACAACTTAATTTGTATTATAACTTGTTGAATCATAACTATTGTGTAATTTATTTTGATTTTGGCCCTTGTTTGTGATTCTGTCATATCTCAGTGATTTTTCTTGTTGTGTGAATCACTTTGAATTGCCTTGTGTACAAATTGTGCTCTACAAATACATTTGCCTTGCCTTGTCCAACCAGGAAGTAAAATTAAGAACATCACCTAAATTGTCAAACTGGGGAAAAACATTTACACATTTGATTTAAAAAGTAGATTGCTGTTGATCAATTTCAGTGCAGTATTTGTTTTAGCTCTTCATAGACAACAGAACAGAATAAGAATGTATTGTATTAATTAACATCACTGGTCAATAGAAATACAGTTTTTTAATGTTAGTACTTGTAATTGACAATTTTGGCAAATCATCCGTCCATCTGTTATATCTTTACCTCCCGTGGTCAAAGCTTGGTGGATGAACTCTGCAGCGGGGTAGAAGAAAGGTGACAGTTCAAAGGTCGGCAAGTCATTGGCTGGGACCCCGTAGTACGTCACTGTGGTCCCGTAGAAATCGTCACTCCCTTTGCAGCACAGTTTTCCATGTGATGCATTCAGCACATGGGTGATACCGAGCTGCCAGAGCCCCAACTTGTCATGGGACATAAACCTGGTCCAAACCACAAGAGAGGCCACTTAAAAAGGGACATACGATTCACTCTTTATTCCAGGGCTATTCAACTTAACTTTCCTGAGGGCCAGCTATTTTGGAGGGTAAAGGCCTCTGGCCATTACTGTAACAACATTTTGGGTCTTACAAAATATCCCCAACACTGTTTCAATAAATTGAGTTAATACAAACAAATAACTACCGATAGATTCAATTTTTGTAAGAAATAACACACAAACATTTCTTTACAAAATTGCCCATTCAGTGCTGAACCAGAATTAAACTAGGACTAGACTAGTAGAAACCAGGTCTTAACCAGGACTAAACCAAGACCAAACCAGGTCTAAACTAGTGCTAACCCAGAATATACAAGTAAACAAGATTTAAAAATATATATATTTGGAAGATGGGTTGTGGGCCGGATTAAATTGCTTGGAGGGCCTGATTTGGCCCCGGGCCTTCTATTGAATAGCCCTGCTTTAATCCATCAGTTGGCTGTTATCAAACCATTATTTATTAATAGTAAAAATGTTCTAACTGTTGTTCTCAGTAATAATCATAAACCATTGTCAAAAATTGCATATTTACACAAGACAAATTACAGAATTATATTGAAGGAAATATTTGTTTAATGCTTATTACACCTATAAACATGTAGTAAAGATGTAATTCTTGGCCTGAAACATGCTAATTAATTTATCAAAAATAATTGATTATTGAAATAATCAGCCGATAATTTCTTTATTGAATAATTGTTACATTGACTCCATAACATGCTGTGCTTGTTTCATGGCGCAGTCAGAGTTGGAGTAAAACCTGTACATTTAGTGTTTCTGAGTAAAAAAACAACAACAACTATTTAGTCTATAAATATTTTCAATTGGGATGTCCTCGAGAAGCATGTGGGTCAAATTTGATAGAAATCTCATATTCACAGGCCGTTCGCAATCAAAACAACTAAACTCTTCTTTTAATTCGCTTAAGGTCATATATTTATTAATTGAAGAACCATCCTTAAGGAAAACAGAGATCTCTAATAAACTTTGATATGGCTGAATACTCACATGTCTCCCAGATACAGGTTTGGCCAAACCTCATCTCCATGTCGGCATGAGCGAGGAGCTGAATGTAAAATCTGCTCAAGATCACCAACAGAGGGACGACGTCTACTGGAGTTACTATCCAACTTACTTTCTGATTCTGTCTGATGGTTTTCTGTCGCTTCCATGTTTTTTCCTGAACTGTACTTTACCGACGAGCAGACTTCGAGCAGCAGAGTGTTTGAGTGTCACAGACAGGTGGTTTGGCAATGATGTGATCTTAAGGATTTAACTCTCCACTGTAATAAGATAGTTATAGTCAATTATAAAGTAAATGACATTGAATTGTAATTGATTTCTTAAGATTTTTTAAAATTTAAGGTAGGTTACTTGGAAAGTTGAGAATATTATACTATAGGATTTTTTTTATAGTACTTTTTTCAGAAATATAATTTATATTGTATTATATTAGGTCACTTTATATAATATATGTATAATATTACATTTGGCTCAGACCAAAAACAGGCTACACACTGGTGAGTTCGTTTTTGAGAAGTCATAGGAAAAAAAGCAGCACCAGGAAAGGTAAATAGTGCACCTTTTAAATAATAAATGTTCCTAAATTTTCCTATGTAAGCACCAAGATCAGTGGTTCTCAAACTGTGGTATGTGCACCACGAGTGGTGCGCCTTCAGGTGGTACGCAGACACCTCCTCAGTTCCAGTGTACTTCATTTAGAGTACATTTTATTCACAGTTCCTGAGACAGCTCTTCCTTGAGTCATTTCTTTGTTAAAACTACAAATGGCAATGGTGTATTACACTGGGCCAAAGCAACCTTGTAACGACTTGATTTAGATCTGGTGGTACTCTGAAGGCCAACTCTTTTCTTTGGTGGTACTTGGTGTAAAAAGTTTGAGAACCACTGATAATAGTACCAGATGATAATGGATGATAACCATGGCTCTACCCACACTGCTGTAGTTTTTCAGCAGCGCCACTTGGGGACAGTCGAGTGGCTCTTTTTGCGTGTGCACAGTGTTTGTCTCTTCCTGTTTGGCGTTGCTTGGTTGTCAAAAGCATGTTGGAGATAACTACAACTCCGAGTTGACGCGTAAACCGAGGGCGAAACCACCACGTCCAACTGCGCTCTGACGCAACATTTTGGTATGAACATTTTTCTGCGCTGTCTAAATGCAGGTTTAAGCGGTTCTTGTCTTTGAAACGTGAATGTCTGAATGTGCTGTAACTTCTCTGACATACTTGTTTATTTCTTCTAATGTGTGGGATAACGTAATGCGTAAAACATCTCTGTGGCGCAACACACTGTCGCGCTTTGTGAATTGCGTTAAAACACAGAAGCGCATTTCTCTGGCTCTGTCACGTCCAGTAAAACTGTGACTCACTGCCAAACCAGCTGACTGGGCACTTGCACATCCCAAAGTTAAACCTCAGGCCAGAGAAGCTGCGTGATGTTGCCAGTAAACTCGTATGACTGGTTAAAAATATCTCGTTTTCACTGAGTCCCCTGTTTTCCTCCGCTCAGGTGACTTCCAGCGGCACTGGGTGAGTAGAAGTATCCTTTTAAAATATTAATATCTGAGGAAGTATAGGTGGAAGGTGCCTATAGTGACCTAATTGCCATGTTTGTACTCATTGTTGACACTTTATCAATAATGTAAAGGGCAGAGCAGACATAATCTTCTTTCAACAACTTGTTTAAACCAGCTGACTACTTCTGAAACCTTTGACGACACAGAGGATGCTGGTACACTACTCAACATGTTGTTAAGTACTGGTTTACTGTATTGGAATCACACAACATTCGAGTCCAAATGTTGGTTCAACACTTGTGTCTATAGCAGTAGGATACTTCAGTGTACGCTGGTCTTAAGCTTGACTGACATTCTAATTCACAACTTGCCGATTCAATCTTGAATCTGTAGATTTACCCATGTTCCAGCCTGTCCTCTTTCATCATGGACATTATTACAGGGGGCAGCCCTGTCGAATGGACCCTAGACCTTTGGAGCACAAGCACAGTGCAAACTGCTTATCTACAGGTCAAAGGGAGAGAAAAACCCAGAGGACAGAGCGGATCCACTGAGTGGGAGAGTTATTGGGTTGTGTTGTCCACAAATACGTGCCCGTTGAGTCAGGCTGATGTTGAATTATAATTTGCATGCGGCAATACTGTTTTAATTATAGCTCACTGATGTGTTGTTACTTCCTGAATCCTGTTATTTTCTCATTCATCAGTGTCACACTCAATTTAGTTGCATTTTAAAATCATGTTGGCTTTGTGTTGTATTGTGGCACAGAATGGGCCTATATGAGAAACGTCCACAATACTTTATATGAATTAATGTGTGGGAAAAAAAGGTTGTCTTGTTCACAAGATGACATAAATGAACTCTTATGTAAAGTCTCTGGTGGTTTAAACATCTGTGAATAATACATATACAATATGATCTCAAACTGTGATGGGCATTTATATGTTTCTGAGAATATTACATGTTGTCTGTCTGATGCATATAAAATGACAGTGGTAAATTGAAAATCAAAAGAGCCGTTAAGAACTGGAAAGAGCTGGAGAAGCTGGCCTTGACTGAACATTTAAAAAGGCTTTGATCACCATAATAGAGGATATCAGTCTGTATGTTTTCCTCTGGCAGCAGTTAAATTATTAGTAGATTGTTGAGAGGATAGCACATATGCTGCAGCGTTATGAGGTCAAATTCGGCTCCCGACAATTTAGGTAGTAATGTGTAATTTGTCTTTCTGCAGTGGCATGGCAGCACTGCAGGACCGTGTCAGTGGCTGGAGCTGCCGTCAGGTGGCCCAGTGGCTGCAAGATGAAGGATTTGGGGAGTATGAGGAGCTGCTCTGTACCCAACATCGTCTGGACGGTCCCAGCCTGCTAGCCCTATCAGAGACTGACCTGCGCGGCCCTCCTCTTGGCCTCACTGTGTTAGGCGATATCAAGAGACTTGCCTTAGCCATTCGTCGACTGCAGAGCCAAAACCACACACAGCTGCAAGTGCTGGGCCTCCAGCCTGTGGACAGTCCCATCCCTGGGCTCTCTCTCACCCCGCTGGGGGGCCACTGGAGCTGTCAAGGCTCAGAGCATCGACATAATGGAACAGATCATCTGTGCAATGGGACTGAAGTGCGGCAGAGAATCACTGATCGTTCAAGGCCTACTTCAGAAGACTCACTGTGCCACATTCACTCCAATGGGAGGTGTCGTCCGCACCTAGCTGGGAGACTAGACCATGAGGTGTGGAAGACCATCCTCAGCTGTGTGTATGTGTTCCTTGTTTTTGGATTTACCTCCTTTGTCATGGTCATTGTACATGAGCGTGTCCCGGATATGAGGACATACCCACCTCTGCCAGACATATTCCTTGACAGGTAAAAAGACTGACTATGAAAGAAAAAATATTGCAATTGAAATCTTATACAACACTCCTGATAAACCCTTCACCTGTGTTCCTATCTAATCAAGCAAGTGATATTCATGTTTGTGTGCTAACAGTGTTCCTAGAATCCCTTGGGCTTTTGCAATGGCTGAGGCGTGTGGTCTCATCCTCTGCTACATGTTCCTATTGATACTTTTACTTCACAAGCACAGGTACACATACAGTATATTACCTTATGCAGATCTCTCAAAAACACAAAACATCTCCAGTTTGTATGTGCAGTATTAGCTATGATTTAAAATGGCAAAAACATGCAACTCCGTGTATTTCAGGTCTATACTCCTGAGACGACTGTGCTCCCTGATGGGAACTGTGTTCCTGCTTCGCTGTTGCACCATGTTTGCCACTTCATTGTCTGTTCCTGGGCAGCACCTCCAGTGTGCCAGTAAGGTGGGAGGAACATGCATATACATATCTCTTTTAAAGATTAGATTGTCGTTGAATGTTCCATTTTGTTATCATAGGAGATTAAAAACAAAAACTGCAATTCTTTCTTTTCTATTTACAGACGTATGATGACGCTTGGGGGAAGATCCAGAGAGCCTTAGCAATCTGGACAGGGTTTGGCATGACTCTGACTGGGGTCCAAACCTGTGGCGACTACATGTTCAGTGGACACACTGTAGTCATTACTATGCTCAACTTTTTTGTAACTGAATGTAAGTTTACACATTTCTCTCTTTTTTTTTTTTTTTTCAATGGATTTTTTTCAATGGATTTTTTTTGGCTTTACTTGACAGGACAGTCCAGCGTGAAATGGGAATGAGACTGTGGCATGTGCCGGCCGCAGTGTAGTGAGTTCGAATCCCAGCTCTGACAATTTATTGCATGTCCTCCCTTCTCTCTCATCCCCCTTTCTCACCGAGCTGTCCTGTCCAATAAAGCCTACCGGCCAAAAAATCATTAAAAAAAGAACATTGTAAAAAGCCAGATTTTAACATACAATGCTGTGGCCAAACGCACACTGCAGGCAGTAGTATTCATGAAAAGAGTATAACTTAAACACATTTAGGCAACTAGCTCGCAGGTTAAGCACAATCACTCATAAACCTCATAATCACCACCATTACTCATTGATAATACATGTACTCTATAGAGTGAAACCAAGTCCACCCCTTATAACTAATGTCTTTAGGACATATACTGCCTCAGTTTCAGTTGCTCACTTTGCTAATTAAGTGTTTAGCAAAAACCTGATCCACCCGAGTCCTTATTCTTGTATCATTCCCACCCTGTTTCCTGTCTGCATTTTCATCAAACGTTAAGGTATTCAGAATTGGTTTGGTATTATTTTGTGAAGAGTCTTTGATTGCCCTGACAAGCTGTATATAGAACTAAAGGGTATTATTATTATTAAATCTATAGCCAAGACCAGTGTTCCTCAAACAGAGGTATATGCACCACTGGTGGTGCACATTCTCTAGTGGTACCTCTTCAGTTTTAAGTGTATACTTCAGTTTTATTCATATTTTTGTTCTTGTGAGGATTTAGTGTTACTACTGTGACAATGGTGTATTCCTACTTAAGGAATAGACTTGGAATAGTCCTGATATTGAGGCAATTTAGATCTGGTAATTCTTGGAAAGCCAAATCTTCTTTTTTCCTTTGTGGTGGTACTTAGTGTAAAAAGGTAGGGAACCACTAGACTAGACATCTTCGTTGTATCAATGACCAGAGCTCAAGCCTGTTTTCCATTGCAGACACTCCTCGAACCTGGAATCTCATTCACACTATTTCCTGGGTGCTGAATTTGTTTGGAATTTTCTTTATCCTGGCGGCTCACGAGCACTACTCCATCGATGTGTTTATTGCCTTCTACATCACGACTCGCCTCTTCCTCTACTACCACACGTTAGCCAACACGCGGGCCTACCAGCACAGCCGACGGGCGCGCATTTGGTTCCCCATGTTTTCATTCTTTGAGTGCAATGTAAATGGACCCGTCCCTAACCAGTACCACTGGCCTTTCAGCAAACCTGCCTTCATGAAAACAATGATTGGCCAATAGGAGCCATCTTTAACTTACGTTAATATCCTGGTCTTCTCTTTGTGTTGTTGTTTGTTCCTCTTATGAATTCATGCATTATCTTTACCTTTACCTTTTTTTTTTTATAACACATTACAAAAACTGGGTGGTATATTTAGTAAATGTGGTCTTGTTTATAAGGCTAATTTGTTGAAAATGTTGTTTAAAGAGTAACTTTTCTTAAAAAGTCTTAACGCTGACACAAACTTGTTTGATAAATTGGTACACGTGGTGAGTCACTTTTGAATACTTTGGGGAAAAAGCCATTTATGCTCGGATAAGTTTACATAGGCCGAACCAAACGAACTATGCATTATTTACCGCATTATCTACTTGAAAATGTCTTAAATAAACTGTGGTATTTTATCTGCTAATATTTTCTTAATTTTGAGGAGGTGTTTACAAAGCTTAATTTATTTTTTATATAGTATTTATTTTTATAATACTAATGGTATCTTTGTAATTTAGTTTTCAATTGACTAGAAGATGAACATGTACATTTGTAGACCTGCAGTTTTTGGTGTTTGGTTTCAATCTTTATTGTAAATTATGGGTAACAAAACTTCAAATGCATTGTTTACGATACTGCAGGTACTTGTTTTACAAATGTTGAACACATTGATGCTTTATTAACATTGAAAATATGCCATCTCTTCCCTTTGGCAAAAAATGTTTACATGAATAAATTTCTTCCCCTTTGGTGGTTTTAATAAAAATGTGCATATTTTAACGGCAATTTTTTTTAAACTGCTATTTTTTAATACAAATTTGTTGCTAAGGGATATTATCAGCATATCACTTTTCCACCCCTAAAACAAATACAAACCCAACAACACCTCTAAAGTAATCATTAGAGATAAGTATAAAAAGGTTTACTTGAGAGTGACTGACTGATTTGAGACTGACGGTACCTCTGAGAATGGTATGTAATTTTCAGCTTTTACATTTATTGAACTGATGCTGCAGATCATTTTATTAGTAAAACTGTATAAAGCCCACACAGTCTAGAATTATAGTGAGTACTACTTTGTATATTTGTTCATGTAATATACAGATAATATTGCCGATTGCCTTATTATACTGCCTTAGTTCAAGTAGGATTATAGCACATTACATATATTTATTTTTTAAAGGCATCAATTGGAGTTCTACTTTGTTTGCTGGGGCTGGTGGTCTTCAGTAACTCCGAGTGTGTCTTTGAAGAGTTGGTCTGGGATAACAACCAACCGACGGGTAAGTACATGGCTATACTAATTTGGGACACACGTATTGGCAACGTATTCTAAAAAATATAAATAACTCTGGAATGTTCCACTGTTGAGCATTAAACTCCCCTATTTCTATGGAGCCGGGCAGCTGACTGCACCAGTTACAGGTCAGATCTGTGAAGAGCCAACCCTGCTCTCAGTAAGAATGCATATTTGTAAGGTTTTGTGGAAATTAAAATGGCTGTAAAAAAAAACGCAACATGTATTAAGTTCAATGGCATACTGTGGGACGTTTCAGGCAAAGCAACAACATCATTTTCAGGGAGACAAGCATGTGGGGGCCGCGGCACAGTGCACCTTTTAAATGCTTTGTTTTGTGTTTTAAGGAAGTGTAATTTTATCAAACCACACCTAAACATAAAGGTCAATGTAATATCTCTATTGACTTTTGCTTCAGGGTGTGTGGATGAAGCTGGAGCAGAGCACGAGTTTGGTTCTGAGTGGGTGAAAGATTGCATGGACTGCTCCTGTACTAATGAGGGCTTGAGCTGCTGTAGCATGTAAGACATTTACTGAGTAAAACCATAGCATTTTCAAAGCTTGGGTTATAACATTTCTCTTTCACATCGCTTAAAGGATGCCCGATGAGAATGTGGACATCCCTGAAGAGTGTGAGCTGGTTCTGGACAAAGAAAACTGCTCTGCCCAAATGGTGCTCAAATCTGACAAGACCAAAGAGTGCACACCAGTCTAATTACAATGTTGTCTGTATGCTTTTCAAGCAGAACGGTTTATTTTGTGTAATCTGATTTGCCTTGGGCTAAAGAAAAATGGAAATTTACTAACTGACAATGATTCAATGATTACATTATTGTTTATATCTTTGCAACTGCATTTGAACTTTAACCTACGCTATAATTATCTGACAAAGGTGCACATATAAAATACAAAATTACGACACACTTTGCCTTCCTTTTTTTTCTCCATCGCTATATACATAATCCATAAAACAACCTATTACTGATGTATTTGCACGAGCTCACCACTACGTGACAGCATTGACACCCAAAGGGTGCAATCAGCCTGTAGTCTCTGGTCTGGTCCTATAGTGCTGGTCTTGGTGCTGCCTCTCTCAGATGCTCAGCTTGTGAAGATGCGCGCACCTTTTGGACTCCTCTCTGAGCATGGTCACACCTGGAGCAGCGCTGTCTTTGTCAGCTTGGCATCCAACCACTCTGACAATCAAAAAGGTATGTATCCAACTCTGCCTGTAATGTGACAAAGACTTTTCATATTTTTTTCTTTTTTAACATGTTTTATTGTGGTGATGCAGAGGTCTTGTAACTGAAAATAAGATTATGCAAACATGTCTGTGTAATCCCTCATTCGTCCAGGAGTGTTCCACTGTGGAAAAAGATTCAGTTGTAGTCAAAAACAGAGTCCAGATGACTACAACTGAATCTTTTTCTACATTATGCAAACATATTAGACCTTACTTTTTTTTTTTTCAATTTTTCTTTCAATAATTATTTCATTCTGATGTCTTAACTTTATTCATTGTATAAACCATTTCTATTATTTAAATTGTATTGGGTGTCGTGGAGAAATAACGAGACAACTGGATACTGTCCTTGTGCTTGAAAAGCAACATGTAAGAACGCAGAAATCCCAGAGGCAAATAATGAGGCAGGGTTTGTTATTTCCAGGTCGAAAGCCTGTCACGGTTCTTGCCTTTTATAGGGGGATGACTTAGACAGCAGGAGCAACCACTGTTTAATGTTTTTCTCAGTATGGTTCCAATTACAGGGCATATATTTGGAGAAAAGACTGCCTTCTTGTTCTGTCCGAGGTAATGATGCCTGGATTTAACTGTAGCAACAAGGGATATGTATTTACTTGCATATTTATTTTTATAAAGATATTGGTATATATTTTCCTGGGGTGACATTTTCACAAGTTACTGGCTGTCTCCTGTAGAAAAACAAATATGTTCATATTAGATTACAAACTGGACTCGTAAAAAGCATTTTTTAAATTCCTACTAACATTTTGTAATCAGATTTAACACATATAGCAGGCTGTATCTTTTTTGTTTTGTTGCTTTGGTATTTTTTTGATTTGGTATTTGAATGATCATACAGTCTAAAACCAAACTATGATGTGTGTCCATGATTATCTTTGCTCCAAATTAAAACTGAACACAGAACACAAAGCCACAAATCCAAACCACAATTTTGGGGTAGAAGTAAATTTATTAGAACCTCAAAAGTGTATTCAGATGGCTTTGAATCATTGTCCCATTTTGTGTTTGAAAGTACAGTACTCATTAACTTTGTGATATAAAAAAGCCTATTCTGAAGCTGAGTTTGAGAGGAAGGGCTGTAACAGGTCATTGAGCTCTTCAGGCTGCAAAGATGTTTCACTAAACCACACAGGGATTTGTGTCTTTCTGCTGTCAAATGGACTTACTGTATACTTTCAGGACATTCTCAATACCAGACCTTTCTCCAGCAGCAGTTTGTTACTTCTAGTTAGAGGTGACATAATGCATTTCTTCATGAACAACGGATAATCAATTCTGTGCCACCCTGCCTCACACACTGCCAAAGTAGGTTAGTAATGATGCCCCATGAAGTGACTGATGCTAAGTCTATGTGCCTTTAATGGGAAATGACAAGCTCGTTTTGTCTGCCTGTCACAGCACACGGCAGCGGTTTCGAGGGAGAGAGCTACAATCCATTTTTAGGATTCTGACAAATGACAATGTCATGCCCTTTTCACTTTGCTTCACGCTTTATTGTGCTGATCTAAAAATTGAAGTCGAGGCTCCCGTGTGTGTGTGTGTGTGTGTGCAATAATTTCCTTGTCATAGCGCATTCATAATAGTTGAGACCTGTCTGGTGTTCATTAGCAATGATTGTAATTATTATTGTATTGTTTCACATACATTCTTATGTTTTGACCCTGGCTCTATTCAATGACCCCAGGTACTGGGGGGGGGGGGAGAACACTTTTTCAAAACAGAAAAGGATCAGAATAAATTTTAATTTATCAAAGGACACTTTGAGAAGCACCGTAAAGGTAAATACTAAGAACATATACACAACAAAGCAAGCTGTATACAGCTTCCCCTTAAATGATTTAAGAGCATTACAAAACAAAACCCCATTAACCATAATTATTTAAGCAAATTATATAATTAGTCAGTTCATTAGTGCAGTTGCAAACCTAAATTGAGCTTTTTAATAATGTATCCAGGCAATCAAGTTGATAATGAAAATACAAATTTTTAAGTACACAATAGGGTAAATTGCAAGCTTGAACACGTTAGACTAAATAGGAATAAATAAGAATGACCCGGGGTGACTGAGAGGGGTACTCCAATTAGCACTTTATGATGGATTTTATTCATATCCTGTGTTTCTGAGACACTGAAATGGATGTTGCTTCTGTCTGATATTTGCACATTATATTTTCTTTCACACATTTATTCAAATAATGTAGGTCACTAGACTTGAAGCGCATTCAGTATCTCAATAATTGCTTATTGTCAAAAAAAGGTTAATTATGCTTTTAATGTAATACTAGAGTTTGTCTTTTCACTTTGTAATTTGTAAGAAGAGAGTGATATGGTTTATAAAGGTCACCTGAATTAATTGATGGGCTGTTTTTGTGCTCCAAGACCTTTCTTCATTCCAGGCCACCACATTTTCAATTTTATCAGACTTATAGACACCTAAAAATGAAGGAACAAGACAAGAATTAGCCCCCCCCAAGTAGTGCTTGATAAGGTCATAAAACAGGGTTCTACTGAAACATGCCTGAATGATGACAGCAAAATATTAATCTTAGAACTCAGACCATTCTTACCACCAAATATGTTAAAAAAGTATTGAATATAACAATCCCCCAGAATGGCCAAAGTGGTCTTCATACCAAAGACAAAAGAGATATGAAAGTTGAAAATTAAGATGTTCTATATTTCTTCTCTGCGATTCTAACCTAATTCTAATTTTCAATCCTTTGTGCTTTGCTCCCTGCTCAGATATTTTCAGCGTGCTGCGATGGACAGTTTGATTGTGGAGACTGGAGGCTCTAAGGTCCTGATGAAATGTCCTTGAGTGGCAACACAACCCAGTCTTCTCTGTCAGCGCCTGCTCTGCTCGTGCCCTTAAACAGCAGTGCCTCCCCTCACTCGCTCGAATGGGCCCGACCCGGCCACCCAGCGCCAGAGCTACGGGAGGAGTGGACAAAGAATTACACGCGCGTCCTGGCTAACCTCTCTCTTCTCGGCCACCACGATGAGTGCCATATGTCCCCCGTCCTCACCGCGTGCCTCGTGGTGTGGTACAGCGTCACTATGGTGCTGGGGCTGGTGGGGAACATTGGCCTCATTTGCATCATATCACGTTGTAGGGAAAAAAACAATGTCACCAGTATTTTCATCTGCAACCTGTCATTCTCTGACATTCTGGTGTGCGTCTTCTGCCTTCCATTCACTGTCATATACACACTCATGGACCACTGGGTGTTTGGGGGGCTCATGTGTCGTCTAGTGCCGTTTATCCAGTGTGTGTCTGTGACTGTGTCTGTGCTGTCTTTAGTGTTCATAGCTTTGGAAAGGCATCAGCTCATCATTAACCCCTCTGGGTGGAAGCCCAGTATTCCCCAGGCCTACATGGCAGTCATTCTCATCTGGATTCTGGCCTGCTGTACATCTTCACCTTTTTTGGCCGTTCAGCTACTCAGCAATGAACCCTACGCTAAATTACCCCTGCCAAAATCGTCACTCAGTACTCCAGACTCGGCTGAGAATTATAATGTATCTTTTAGCTACAAAAACACATCAGCACAGTCGAATTCCTTTCGCCACCTTTCCTCCCATGGCCCCACAACTCCACACATGGAGGCCTGTATAGAGCATTGGCCGTCCCCAAAACAGAGGCTGGCTTACACCACATGGCTATTAGTATTTCAGTACTGTGGCCCTCTTTTGTTGGTGCTGCTCTGTTATGTCCGAGTTTTTGTGCGCCTGAAACATCGTAAAGACATGCTGAACCGAGTGAGGACCTCTGAGAGTCAGAGGGTCACCCATAGTCGAAGAATCAACATAATGTTGGTTGCCCTCATCACAGCCTTTGCTCTGTGCTGGCTGCCACTCACCATCTTCAATGTGCTCTCAGATTGGAAACAGGAGGCTCTGCCTGTGTGTCACCACAACTTGTTGTTCTCTCTCTGCCATCTGCTGGCCATGTCCTCCACCTGCATCAATCCCATCATATATGGCTTCCTCAACTCCAACTTTAGGCAGGAGGTGAGAGAGGTGATACTGCGTTGCCGCTGGAGACCTGTGGAGGAGTCCGAGCATTACCCCATATCCACAGTGCAGATGGAAATGTCCCGCACCTCTGTGCCTCAGAACTGCAGGAGCAACTCAATTTAACTTTACTGTACCAAAATATTGGTTATATTATTATACTACACTACTTTAAATAATATTTGTCTTAATCTGTATCAGTGCATTTTCTAAAAACAGTGCTTTGTTATCATTTCCATGATTGTAAAATACGTACTGAATTTGTACTGTTTGTGAATAAAAACAAACTATTATGTTATAATTATACAGTCTTTATTATTAAATTATATTTCATCTGTATGGCAGCTTTTGTGTTAATTTAACGTTATTTTTTGTGATGCAAATGTAACAAGTCTGTCTACGTTTTCCAGTTTTGTAACCATTCAAAATGATGCTGTGTGACAGTGTGCCAATAAATTTTTTTTATGGTTTTGGTAATGGTGAATAGTCTAGATTTGTTTTTATTAATACAACTGTACTCCTGCGTGCCATTATCTGACCCAAACCTTCCAAACCAAAAACTTACCTTGACAAAATCTCTCTCAATAGTAAATGGAAGACGATGACATTTTATGTAGATTATTCAGGTTATTTCCTTCAAAGATGTAAACTAAATAATCCTTTTGTCTCACTAATTTTCTTTTACAC
This sequence comes from Chaenogobius annularis, assembly GCA_015082035.1. NCBI lineage: Eukaryota > Metazoa > Chordata > Actinopteri > Gobiiformes > Gobiidae > Chaenogobius > Chaenogobius annularis. The sequence continues at coordinate 1,217,769 of BJKM01000087.1, read as the reverse complement.
GCACTTCTCCCTCGCCTTTCCCCTTCCTACATTAAGTCACACCTGAACCCGTGTGAGTGGTTTATTAACCCGTCAGTAGCAGTAAGGCTCTCGCTCCAAAGCAAGGCTGGAGCATGTGCTTGGGAAGGACTCTAGCTCAGGAGGGAGTGACGCAAAGACGCACGCAGCACGCACGCAGCCTATTTCCCAGAATGCACCATGTTGCAAACTCTAAGCGCGAACGATGCACGATTTTTGTTCAAAGCAACAAACTAATTATCCACAAAAGTAAGAACATGTCATTTCCCACAAGTAACTTTTATATGATTTTTAAGTATTGTATTTCCCAGTCGTGTGCATTTGCATGTGTGGTTTTGGTACAACTGACATTTTAGTGTAGTTCTTGGAACTATAGCTTCTTTTTCTAGCTAAATATATTAGCATATTTATGACCAGTTCACACAAGACAAAATACCTATTAGGTTGTTGTGCCGTTAAGGCGGGACTAGTCATGTCACTTCTGCTTTGCTTTTGATTATATACATGATATGACATAACAATTTGGTTGTCAGAAGTCCATGGTCTTTGCTGGCAAAGGGGTAACATTATCTCAACTTGCTATTAAAAAGGGAAAATTATAAAATTGACTTTTCTGTGCTTTTAACCAAGTTAAAACGAGTATTCTGCAGTCATAAACGCACTCAGATTTGTGTTTCATGATTTATTCATGCATGTTTGAGCTATCCTAACTTGTTTTTGTCCTGCTGTTTGAGGCTTGAGTGCCGTTTCCCCCCATCCCCGCCCACATCCCTTTACATGTGATTATTTGAAAACATTAAAAAGAACATGCATGTGTGAAATTTCATGTGTGAAATGAAAAGGTGTGGCAGTTTTGAACAGTAAGTCAATGGAACCCATTTCTATTACTAAGCCATTTTAGATCAATATTGCTATTTACAATGAACAAAAAGTAAAATAATGATCAACGTATGTTATATCTCGGTGTAATCCCTCATTCGTCCAGGAGTGTTCCATTGTAGAAAAAGATTCAGTTGTAGTCATCTGAATCTTTTTCTACAACGTATGTTATAGTTTAAGACTAAATAACCAGGAAAAAAATATATAATATGCCTTTGTTAATAATACACACCACCAAAAACAACAACCGAAATTGTTATTAAATATGAATGACAATGTAATTTGTGTTTACTATGTATATCTTGCCAAAGTAACTGCAGTTAGTTGAGTTCTGAATTTACTTTACTTTCATTCTGTGTCTGTTGTTTGTAGCTAACCGTACCTCCAACGGCCTGTAATGGCCACCACCATCAACATATCCTCTGTTCTGAAAGGTAACATTCATTATTGTGTTTTGCACGGATTTATAATGAGTTTTTATTGTAAGCTCTGACTTTATGTGTGCAGATGTTGTTGCTTATGTGGATGTGTGGTCGTCAGAAAAAACTGCTAATTATTCCAAACCATTTGTTCAACAACTGGAAGAAATGGGGGCTCAGGTATGTCCTGTATATTTCTAATAATTTATTCATGAATACATTTCCTTATGTTGCACACACTTATTTACAGTGTTTGCTTTGCAGGTGACAAAAAGATTCACCAAACAAGTGACTCATGTAATCTTTAGCTATGGGCATCCTGCTACGTGGAGGAAAGCAAAACAGAGTAATGTGAAACTTGTCTCAGTTCTGTGGGTCGGCAGGTACAATTAAACCTATTGAAGAGTGTGTTAATTCAAGCACAAATTCGCACATTTGAATGATCTATATTTCTTCACTCAGGTGTTATGAGGAGGCAGTGCAAGTCAGTGAGGATCTATTTCCAGCTATAAATGAAACCAATCCAGTATTAAAGAATAAAAAAGTGAGTGTAAATACAACATTGAACTCATGAAACATACATATGCCGCATAAAGCAGGTAACTAAAGCAGTGTTTTGTGTTTTTAGCATCGATGCATGCAGCCCAAAGATTCACCTGAAAAAACCCCTGACAATGACAAACGCCTGAGAAAAAAACTGGACAAAATGATGAAGGACGTCACTCCTATAGAGCCGCTGGGTGAGCATTTGTCATCCTCTGTACTAAAAAATGGAGTTCATAAACTATTACTGTTATTATTTTTCTAAATACAGCTGCAGACTTTTCACCAATTATTATTGATGAGAAGAATGGAATCATTTACAGTCCGGCTTTAAAAAGGTCTGATTACATGGCACGACGTTTAAAGGATATGAAAGAAAAGCATGAAAATATTTCTCCTACAGGTAAATGTATTTAAAATTGATTACAGGTTTTTTTTTTCCTTGATTGCAACAAGTACATTATGATTCATTTTTGTTTCAGCATCTCAAATAGTGGAATCGCCCTCTGGACTGAAGCCTTCTCTGGGAAACTCGCCAACTGTATTCAAACTTCCTTGTAAGCAAGTCAGTTATACTAGAAGATTTAAAACATTATGCAAAACTAACTTTTAACACCCTTTACCCCTAGTTTCATAAATTAAAATCCTGGTATTTGTTTGTTTGTTATCCTTCAAAACAAAGTATCCTTCAAAACAAAGTATCCTTCAAAACAAAGTTGTTGTTGTGTTACTTTTAATGGCGGTTGGCAGCAGAAAGGTGCATTTACCGCCACCTACTATAGTTGTACGTCTTCAAAGTATATGTTTTACGCTATACCGTTAAAAAAAAAAAAGGAGAGAGAGAAAAAGAGAGAAAAAGAAAAAGCACTCTCAGATTGCAGATGCACTTTTTTATTTTTTTTATATATGGTTTCATCCTTTGTCAGATATATTTTCTTTGAACCAGTGCTGATGGGATTTGCCCAGGTGGCTAAAATCCTTCCCAACTGACACACTCTGTGCAACTCCAGCCCATTCTAAAGTATACAAAAACGTTGTGTTAGATATGTTATGTTACATGAAAATGTTCATAAACTTATAGTCTTCAGAGGAAGCACTTCAAATCCTAGTCAGTATTGAGTCGATGAGTTTTTAGGTGATGGATCCAGTAGTGTTCCCTCCTTGAGAGTAGGACCTCCATATTACCACCTCTAGGAAGAAGTCTAACCTGTTCAATCGCAATATAGCTTAATGATGAAATGGGATGCTTGAGTTCAACAGAATGTTCTGCCACAGGATAGTTCATGTTTCTATCTGATTATACTTTGATGCTCAGCAATCCGTGTTTTTGGTGCCCTGCTTGTTTTGCCCACATTAGATTTTCCACAAGGGCAGGTAATACAATTTAGTATGGTAAAATAATATGTTGGACTTGCGTCATCTTTCTTCCCAATCCAACCCAAACAATAATGGCAGAGAAATAAAATATCATTTGAAATTTGGAGACATGATTAATGGCTATTTTTGTCATTACAGACGACCAGTCCGATGATGACTCTAGTCCCTCTGTGGCTGAAACGGGGTCTGCAGCTGAATCTCCCGCTAAAGAAGAAGGAACATCACTGCCTGACATTAAAAGCCATGAACGCTTAAGGAGAACAACAACAGAACAGCCCTGGATGTCGCCTTGCAGTCAGGTGTTACTGAAAAAATCTCTAAGTCCTGTGAAATGTCCAGATTTTCAAGAAAATGAGGATGAAGAAAAGAATAGGCAGACGAGTTCAAGAAGGGCATCAGGAAGGATATCAATTAAAAGAAGCAGTACAGAATCAATTAAACCTATTCTTTTTACTGATACTCCTAACATGCCGGGCACATCTGACACGAAAAAGTCTTGTAAGAAAGTAAGCAGGAGGTCTACAATCAAGTCTCCTAGCTCGGCTTCAAAGGAGATCAAAACTTTAAGTCATAAAAGTACAAGCAAAGAGGGAGAGGAATCAACAAAAGGAGACAGATCCTGCACCGAAACAAAAACACAGGTTCCTAAAAATGTGAATTATACTACTACTGATAATACTGCCACTGCTGCTACTATTACTGGTCTCTCAATCAAAACTACCTCCCCAAAAGAACAAACCGACACGAAACTAACTCCTATTTTCTCTGCCTTGGTGCGACCCCCCACTTTACCCTGTGAATCACGCAAAATAGTGTCTTGTTCCACTGATGGAGATGACGACGTGTTTGAGGACTATTTCTCTCCTGCTAACCTCAAGCAAAAACCAAAGAAAAACCTCTCCTCCGGCCAATCTGTGAAAGCCTTTCAGCTTCCCTTTGAACTGGACACCAAGAAAATAAAACCGAGAAGGAGTGAAAGCACTTTGCATGAAACAAAAAGGCGCAAAACGAAAAAACTGGAACAGAACATATTACATTTAAAAGACTTTGATTCACCGGATGCTTCTGAAAGGCAGAGGGACGGAAATACACTTCGCTCTGACCTGGCTGGTTCTAGTGATAATTTAAAACAACAAACTAAAAAAAGACAAAGTGCGGTGCCGTTCACCAACATCTGTGCACCATCGCCCTCACAGCGCAGACGACTGTCACTGTCTGTCGAGCCAACAAAGTCAGAGGAGCCCGATGCTGCTTTGGAGCCGCACAAACAACCTCCGAGCAGCTCTTTGACAAGTGAGTAAAGGGCCACAGACCAACAGGACATATCCACCAACATGGACCATGATGCAAGGGAATGGGATTTAAATAATATAACCAACACATGCTGCACAGGAAAGTCAGTTTTACATCATGTGAATTTGTGGCCAATGCTCATCACTGTGAGTCAATTATTAATACAGTATTTTGTTTCATATTTCAATTAAAATTTTAATATGATATCCTCCAAAGTATGGCTGTTTGTGTTTTTGTTTGTCATCTGGAACACCAAAGACAAAACAATTATTAGACAAAACACTGCATGGGTTGAGGGTGGCAGAGCAATGTGTAGATGGATAGATATAAAATGCAGTTGTAGTACTCCCTCTGACAGCTGCATCATTTGTTTTCTTTTTAAATGAAGGCAGAGGAAATCAAGATGCAGTTGTCAGTGAGTTAACGCAGACTGAAGAAGGCACAAGTCTCCAGACGATGGTACACACGACAAAGGTAAAGATTTATGTATTCATTTTGACACTTCTGTTGCTGCATGAGCATGTTATGAAATGTTAGTTTCATAAGAAATACTAAGTTAAACTGTGTCCTCACTCAGTCTAATAGACTTGAGAGTGCAGTTAGTTTGTTTACAGTGGGAAAAAATGTGGATCTTATTAGTTGATGTTGTTCAGTAAAAAAACTCAAGTTCAGAGACATAATGCAATTGATCATGCTTCACTATCCCAGTAAAAAATGTGTTGCATATTTGTTAGAGGTGGGAGATATATTGGCAAAATAATCTTGCGATTGTTGATTTTAATTGTCATTAAGACTATATAAAGAGCTGATTAATAATAATGCTTTCTTAAAGTAATGTCTTTGAATATCATTATCAAGATTTGAAATATATAGATATTGCAATATTTTCTTTAGTCAATATTTCCCACCCCTAGTATTTGCATGTTTGCAGATTTGACCTTTTATAAAAGCCTAATTTGTTTAGAAGCCTCCTCTCTGGACGGTACTGTGACTGATAGACACACATTTCTATAGGATGAAGCAGTTTGACGCATCCAAACAAGTGGTTCTTTCTAGTCCAGAGGGTTTCCTGTGTTTTGAGTCTGATGTCACGGACCACTTCCTTTCCTCTGAAATGCACCTGGGGCAACTTCAACAGGCTGAATACATCATTATTGTCTGTCAGGGTTTAACATTATAACCTTGCATTCATAACAAAGCTTTGCTTTGTGCCAGTGAAGAGTCCAAGCTTTCTATAACGTTGGCCAAAATCCCTGTTAAACATATGGCTGTCTAAAGGTTGTGCCAATTAGAGAGTGTGGTTGTGGAAAGCTGTGCTGTGCTTGTGGATTGTTTTGGCAAGCTCTGTACGCAGTGGGCCTTAACCCCTGACTTCCAGCTGCTGCAGCAGATATGAGCGTGTGGCAGGAAACACTGCAACGGCCTGTTTACTGCCACTGCTCAGCTGTTTGTGCTGCTTGGATACAACAAAAAACAGCTTTAGCTTCTATGCACTGTTTTTCACAAGGGAGTCCTTAGCTTCTGACAATGTTGTTATTTAAAATGAATGACCTGATAATACCTGAAATGACTAACTTGCCTTCTTTGTATCTGTTAAGGCAGCAAGGACACTGGTTATGACGAGTATGCCCACAGAGTAAGTCTTAATCATCCTTCCCAATTTATCTACCGGTACCCTTCAGTCATTCCAATCAACTCTTTAGTATGATTTATTAATTATAATTATATAGTTGTTGTATTGTGTGAAGATGTCAAGTAGCATTTTTATTATTGGGTTTCTATTTTACTGATTTGTTTTTGCAGTAAGCAGAGCACGGTGGTTCAGGTGGTCAAGGCGCTGGGTGGGTTCACGCTCGTGGATGAAGTTTGTATGAGTACGACTCATGTGGTGTCAGGTGGTCATCGGCGGACCTTGAATATCCTCTTGGGCATCGCTCGAGGTTGCTGGATTCTGTCTTTTGATTGGGTATGTCACTGAACAATACGGCCAGGCTCAAATACTACACATCTTTTTAATTTGCTTAACATCTTTTAATTTTTTTGACAATTAGATTCTTTGGAGCTTGGAGAAAAGACAGTGGATCCCAGAGGAGCCCTATGAACTTTCAGACAAATTTCCTGCAGCACAGGTTTGCAAAACTGAAAAATGCAATAGAGTTCTAATATTCAATGGAGTTCAAAACTAAAACCTAGAAGACAATATTTTGGATACTTATTTAAACTTCATTAAGCCCTACCTACATGTATTCTGCAAACCGTTTAACATATATAAATAAAAATATACTCTTATAGACAAAACGTGTTCAACAAAAGTATTTTACAATCTTAAATAATTTAGTATCCTGTAAAATATCAATCAGTAGTAACTTTAAGGCCATCTCTGTACCATTTTCTACATCCGAGCAGCAGTAATTAATTCCTATTGGATATATTTTGGTGTACAAATAGAACTTGGGTGTTTATAAAAGGCTTGTTTAGTTTTACATACAAGTTCACAAATAACAATTACAGTCACTGAGCTTTGTTGGCATCAATGAAGTGACGCCAACAAATCCTTTGGTTGGTTTTGGTCCGTTACGGTGTCAAAGAGAGCCTGAGAAGTCGACTGGTCTGATCATCATTGTTGTGCTTCGCAGTGAGTAACCAGAGCCTTTCCAGTAGTACCATTTGATTCCATTGAAGCGATTTGAGTTTTGGCCCTGCTGGTAATACATCCCATTCAAATTGGAAGGTCCACAGGCATCAAACCACCAACCTAGACGAGTGAACATGAATCATACTTTAAGATTTGCCCTGTCATGAGAATCAGTTGCTGTTAATGCCAACATATTTTAATTAGAGATGCAAAAATACGCAAATCTCAGAGTACAAAATTATCATTAATTTCACATTACGATATTTATTGCAGTATTGTGAAGAGGCCGAACAAAATAGTTGAAATGATTATACGTATCATTGCTGTCATATTCCAAAGATTAAGATATAAAAGTGCCAATAACAGTTATTTCTTAATGTTGTCTGCTGTGAAATGGAGCAAAGGATCATGGTCTATATAGTTCCTTCTGTTTCTTTAGCTGTAGCACAAAAAACTGTGTATTTAAGCAAAGAGGATAATAATTTGATATATTGTGACAGCCCATGTTATTATTGTGAGTCTTGATGATACAATATCCAGATATTTCAGTTATTGTTGCGTCTTTAATTTTAATAGTTCAAAGTAAAACTCAACCTTTGTGTTACATAAAACGTTTGCAAAAAGCCAGCTAACAACGACACTGTTATTTGGTCACTCGGACTCAGAAAGTGGAGGTAGATGTTGGCAGCAGAGGGCTTTTCAGGGGAATGCAGGAGGAGGCTTCAAGGAGCAGAACGAACTAGAGCCGTGTTCCCAGCCTCTTAATGTCAGCTATTGTTGGAGCTAAATTCTCCGAGTCGGACGGTGATTAACTTAATTCTGACTGTGTTCCACGGCCAAACGCCCCTTTTAATACCGCTGAGGTATTGGGTGAGACAGTGGAAGCTTTTGGGCATTATTGGTGGTGTAATGTATTTCCCTCGTGGCTTGATCGGAGCATTTCTTACCTCCTGTTGTGAGCTGGGAACATTTGCAAACACACTTGTCGTTGTCCGCGTCCTTTGTACTGAACTCACTTCCTGGCTGCCCGATGCTGCTGATTTTCCCTGCTGTTCCACTGTAGCCTTTAAGGTTTATCCTGTAATGTAACCCAGAGGCATGAGAGGGCTGCCATGATTCCTTAGGCTAAACATCAAGTACAACTACTCTATGATGATTATTATGGAATTATTGTTACTGTTACTGTTTTCTAAAAGTGTGTATTTAATTACTACGTGCTCATCTGTAGAGTTTTCTGAATCATGACTAAACAAGATGCCTTTTTGAGACTTAAAGTTTCTTTGCTTGTACAACAAAACCTTTTAGAAAAGCAATACGTGCTTGGAAGCAGACTTCAAAGGCACAGAGTGTGATAAAAGAAAACATTAGTATTGCTGATGGGCTCCTCTGTCCTTAAGTTAATGCTAGAGCTACAAGAAGCACAGATTATACAAAACACATTTGCAAACAACACAGAAAACATTTCCTTTGATGTCGAAAGTACTCACCTGTAATTCTGTGCCTCACTCTCTAATGAAAATTGGTCGTATTGTGAGAAGCCGGAGTTCGCTTCCCAGTCGTTCAGTTGAATTCTTAATTTGTAAGAATGCACATTTGTCAGTTTGTAGACAAAATCGTTACCGAGCCAGTATTCTTCAGAAGGTTCGCCAAAACCCTGCCAAAAACACGTATACATTTTTATGAGAAAATAATAACAAAATCGATTAATACTAAAAATGAAGCTTCTATAAATCAGTTTTCAGTTTGCAACAGCAAAGTTTGACTATTAACAGCTTTCTAAGGCAGTCCAAAGTCACGCTTTACTTTTCTGGACATTTTTCAATTGAAGTTGGAGAGAAAAGCGTATCCAAGGTTCGACTTTACCACAGGAAGAATTTGCTCTCACCTTTTTGTACTCCTGCCACGTACGGTGAAAGTCAACATGGCCGTCAAAGCGTTTTTGTATCACCGTCCAGCCTCCTCCATCTGTCTCCATGTCACAGAAGGCCTTCCAACACAATTTACATAAACTCACATGACCTCATACATGAATACCACAAATGTCCGCTTGAGATAGAAAGTTAAAGTTATCTTAAAGTGAGAGGAAGCGGTTTAAATTTTAAGAGGGCTGATTAAAGGTGCACAAAACGATAACGCCTCCATCCTCCTGTAATTCAATTTGGTTTATTTAAAATATTCAGCCTCTTTTTTGTTTGATGACTTGTGTTTGTGCATTTACAGTTTTATGTTAATCACAAATTGAGGTGTGCAGTTGAAGCAGGATGTACTATCGAACCCTGGCGCGAACGCCAAAAACTTAACGTTACTGGCCAATTTCTCTCCAATGTCCATAGAGGAACATAAGTGATAAAAACAATATGGGGAAGAAGAGTCATGTAACAACCCGATAAACTGCTGGGTCACTACTGGTTAATACATTTATCGCACAATTGTCAGAACACTTTTAAGACGCCAAATACTACATTTAACGTTTATTCAACAGTTCCATTGGTATTTCCTTCATAACTTCATCATTTCATTTGAAGTTTGTCCCACAAAGATTTGGTGTTCTCACCTTAACCTCTTGTGTCGAGTCTGGGAGAGTCAGAGTGTAGACTCCACTTTGAGTATTTCCCGACTTAAACACTGCAGCACAGTCAATGCATGTAGTGGGAATATCTTTCATCATGGCTGTTTTGGTTTCTGCAAAAATGTCTTTAGAGTTAGTGATATTAAGAAAGTTTTAGTAGAGCAGAGGGCTTTTACATGTAAGACGAGATATTTAGAAATTGTGACTTAATTGCAGTCTTGACTATTTGCTAATTGTGAATCTTGCTACTGTAATTGGTTTTGCTGTTTCATTTTTGCTTTTAAATTACATTCTCATAATTGATTGTTAGGGCTGCACGATTTTGGAAAAATGCTATTGCTATTGTCATTATATTTGCAAATGATGTTTTAAAATTGGTATTCAGTTTAGCTTTTAACATCTGAGGGAAGAATGAAATCTGAACTGCTAAACTAATACAAGAATCCCACCATGCATTTCACATTGGTTTCTAAAGGTTTACACTTCAGGGTAGACAATTTCCCCCTAAATTGACTAGATATTTAGTTGTTCGTAGAGGACATTCTATTTAACGAAATAGAGCAAACTTCGCCAATTCAAATGTCGATACGATTGCAATATATTGTGCTGTGGTAATAAGTATTGAGTGTAGGGCTGCACGATTAATCACAATCCGAATGGACGCAATTAGCAAATCGCCAAGGCAAAGTACCATAATTTTCCATTCACTACAAAATCTGTCTTCTTCTGTATAAAAACTGCTAACCCAGCAGTTTGCGTGTTCTGACATGTGATTCGTGTTTTGTCCGTTCATATTTCAGTGTTTTTGCCAATTATTTTGGACGTGTTTAAAATGTCAACAGAATACTTTTATTAAAACAAAAATCGCAATGGTTGTCAGAAAAATCGGCATTAGATAATGTTCCCAAATGCAAAGTGTGCGGCTCACCTGCGACTGCTCCCACGGCGATGGAGTGAATGAGGCTGTTGACCGAGTCCAGGACTTGCTGCTGCTGGTTGTGCAGGACCGTGTTGTTTGTGGAGACTCTGAGAAGCTGCTGTTGGAGTTGTCCGATCACCGCTGTCTGTCTCAGTAGCAGAGCCTCCAGCTGCTGCTTCTCCTCGCGCAGAGTCTTGAGCTCCACCTGCCTCTGCCCCTCCATTTCCTCCACCCTCTTCTCCAGGTAACTGCGACAAACGGTGCCAAAGTGAATGCTTTAAATGGGCAGCTCTGTCGGCCGAAGTGAACTCAAGAAGGGCAGACTCACCTGTTCTTGTCGTTCAGTTTATTTATCTCATTGGTTTGAACTATTACTTGTTTTTCTAACTTGTTTGTTGACAGCGCGTTTTCAAGTAGCTTCTTCTCAAGTCGAGTTGTTTGGCTTATTACCTAAAACAGAAATAGTTGTTGCCAATTAGAGGTGAAATTGTTGCTCTGAAGATACGCATCATTGGAATTACAAGTATATCTGTATTTCTAATAGTCCATAGGCACATAAAAAATTGCATATAAATTAACAATTCGAAACAAAATTTGGTGAAAGGTACTCAAAGTTGGCGCCTATGAACAGGAAGCTGAACCCCATGAATAATAAAACTGTTAAAAAATAAATAAAATAAATACACTTATCTACATGTTATCTTCTAAAAGCAGAATAAACTTTTTGGTTGATTTTACAGTTGATTTTTGCCTAAATGCCCCTTGTCTTGTGAAGGAGAATGTTTGTTATAGACAATCCATCTGCTCAATCATGAGTAGACACATCACTGACTTCATTCACGTAGTTTCATTTGTTGGTAACGTTGGCATAATCTGTCTGACTTGGCTGATCTTGGTGTCCTCTATAAGTTTGTCATGCACTTGTTCATTCTTCTAAAGCGTGAATTCAAACCATTGTCGACATGGAAAGCGAAAAACAGAAAGTCCAACAAAGTTTTAAAAAAAAAGTGACCAGACAAATCTAAATGAGGGAAAGTTTAATTCCATAAAGACCAATGAATTCAACAAAACAAGGGGTTGCAAACCTTGCCTCCAAAGTTCGCGGTTTGGAGGAACTGAACTCAGCAGAAAGCGTCTGTTTATAGATCCTGGGTTTGTGTCTGTATCAGGGCTGGTGATGTCTTTGAACAGACGGATGTGTGATTGTGACAAACTGATAGACCCTTTCTGTGGGAATACGGCCGTGCTAATAACAGGAAATGCATGTACAGTTGGCTCACGTAAGGTCACTGATGTGTAGCCACAATAATAACCCAACACTACGACCTGTTTTTCACTCTGTTTTTCACTCTTAACATTTGTGTAATACAGAGAGAGGAACTACGGCGGAATGAAAGTGGTTCGGAAAATATTTTTGTTCCAACGCTTCAAAAACAACTCTGTTATGTGTTAACAGGTGCAGTGCCCTATATTTCCCCCCTGGCTCAGGATTTGTTTTTTAAATTTCTATAGTTATTTTTTTCATTGTGTAGTTCAGAGGAAAAAGGATATACCTGTGTCTCCACATTGGTGAGTTTCTTTGATTGCTCCACAGTCTGACTCAGCAGGCTGGCTCCTATTTCTATCATTGTGGCCGTGTGGTTCTGGACGGCCGTCTGTTGGATTTGAACCATGTCGTGCTTCAGACTGTCCTGTATGTAGTTCTCCAGCTGAAACACAAATCACACCAGTTCACCAGTGTCCGGACTTGTCCCCATTCTGGAAACACAACAGGTTATTAGAGACTCATTTGATTCACATGGACTTTTATAGAGTTGCTCACATTGATAGAACTTGCTGTCCTTTTCCAATTTATTAGTTGTAACCATAGAGACCCATAGTTCTTGTATCAATTAAGGCTTGACGTGACTTTGTACTGTGCTGCTTTGTTTTACTTATAATTGGAGAACCTCGATGATTGGAGCTGTCCAATTAATCACATTTTCATCGAGCTCCAGTTCAAATTGTCATTGATCAGCTTCTGGCTTTTCGATCTACAGCCAATCTTCTGTCTATAAAACATGTGGTTCAGAACGAAATTTAAATTAAGATGGAAAGACTTGTAGAGGTGGGATATGCTCCGTATAATAATATCATCATTGTTGTTTTGGAGATGTGCAAAATTAAAATATCAAGATAATAAAGTAGAATTTAAATAATTTAAAATGAGAAACGTTTAATTTAATCTCCCAAACAATGGTATAAAGTGATATTTCTGTCCTTTCGTGGTTAATTTCATGGTCCAGTCACATTTTGTACTAGACTTGAATCTTAACTAAAAAGTAACTTTATTTACTACTCGCATTTTTTATCCTGAACACTTATTTTAGGATGTGTGTGCGTGTCCATTTCCTCATTTTTTGAACCTTTTACCAAGACATTTACATTTTTGAAAATTCCTGATGCATTGTTTGTATATCATTATCGAGATGATGCAAAGTGTATTTAAATATTGAGATTTACTTTTACCATATCACCCCTAAACCTAGACCCTAAAATCTATCCACACGAGGAAAAGTTGTATTTGTTGGCCATATAACCCAGTCCTATTGATGATACATGTAGAGGTGGTGGTTTATCTCTTGTACCTTTTGTGAATGAACAGATTCAGAGCGACACCAGTCATTAAGGTATTTCCGTCTTGGAGGTGTTCCTGAGAGGCAATCAGGTCACACGCCTCGTAAACAGGATGAAGTGATGAGTGAGGAGTTACATCCTCCATGACACTGTGACGCGGCCACAGACCACTGTCCAATTATCACGGTCATCTCGCAGAGCTTTGCAAGGCATTCGGGGTTTCATGTAAGGCTTTCCAAAACGTCATGATTTTTCTCACAGTATGTTTGACCAACTATTGTGATTACTGCCTGTGTTTGTGGACTTCCTGTTTGTTTGTGTTTGAACAATTAATAGATGTTTGGGAGCTTGTCCTGTTGACTCACTCTTTTTAGCCTTGTTGTTCTTCTTGACCTTTTCAGTTTTGTCTAAATCTTTTTTCTCTCTTTATACATTCCACATGCATCTGTAGAGCTGTTATGTTTATTTGCATTGCATTGTGATTACAATTACATTTGCAATATTAATGCACATTTCATACATGGCTAGGAGCGATAATTAATCTTTGAGAAATGTATTTATCATTTATTTATGCAGGGACAACCCAGCTCTTTTTTGTGGGTACCCTGTTAAAAACAGAATACAAATTAAACAAACAAACACAGGCTATCCAAATAAAATGCCAATAAAACAATCAATAAAATGAACAAATGCATTAAAAACATACCTACCCATACACTATGAGATAAATCATATAAAACAAGAGGATACTGTCCTTAACCAGTGGTATCACTGTTTTGTTCCTCAGACAGGGAGCAAAGTTGCTGAAGGCCTTTTTGCCTGACTCTGTACTGGTGGTGCGATTGTAAAATAAAAATGTCCTGAGATCTCAAGTGGATACTCTATCTGAAGTTGAGCAAACATGTTAAATAATCAGGCAAAATGCCAACAAGAGCTGACATTGCTATTTGATTTTGATGTGCAGCACTGTTCTGTATCAATGGTCCAGTGTGTTTTTTTTATATATATAATATGGCCTTTCCACCATGACAATACCTGATCCTGTTTAAATGATAGGTTTGGCAGCTTCGCTTCCGTCAGTCTGCCCCAAGGCAGCTTGGCTACAATAATTTACCACCACTGAGTGTGGATTGAATGAATAATGTAACGTAAAACGCTTTGGGGTCTGGGTGATAGCGCTTTTATTTGTTGATGATTTTATTTTTCCTTTAATAATTAAGTTTTGAAGTTTTTAATTGCCTTACTAAAATGGTCAGTGCATGTTTTTTGACGAGGCTTTGATTTGTGAAGCCACTCATCTTGTTTTTGTGTGGAAATATGGCGTGAGGATCAAGTGCTCTGAGTTCTTCTGTGATGAAGCCGATGCCAAAAGGAATGAGCGATCGCACAGTGAGACCAGCTTTTCTCTGTCTCTTGGAGTTTGCTCATTAATCAGACACAGGAGGAGGAGGAGATGGTGGAAATGCAGCTACACAAAAGCTGCATTTCAGCTTCTCTTTATGACTAAAGTGTTGTGAGTGAAAGGGAGCTCTGCGTCCCACTGGCACGCACCTGTGACGGTCTTTGTCACTCAACAAGACTCCTTTTGTGCAGAATACACCCTTGACATGTTTTTTTCGTTTGAAACTTGTTTAAACTAGTTATAATAAGAAGTGTGAATGAGACAGTTTTAACAACGTTTCACATGTTTGCAATTAAAGCACAATATTTAAATTATGGCTGTGCAGTTAATAAAAATTAAGTGAGCTCCAATAGTTTAAAGTTGAAAAGTTTTTGTTTTGTTTTTTTAATTGAAGTCTACAGCCAATCCTCAGTTTGTAAAAGCATCTTTAGCATATTCACACTGTAACTGTTACAGGTGTGTATCAATATTTACTGTCCCTCTCAAATAAATAAATAAAAGCATGTTCTTTGGAGCAGAGCTCAGAATTTCACTGATTAAAAGTTTATGTTGGATGTTCATGAAATTAAGATCAAAAGCCATGTACTTTTGGTTTAATATAAAACAATATTTATAATATAAATTATTTTTATATTATTAATTATAAACATTTTGCAAGCCACTGATTTAGACATTAATGCTGTTTTTGCTGGTGAATGTCTTTGTGATAGAACCAGGAAAAACTATACATTCAAGGCTCAATAATCTTTCCTTTGTCATGTACACTTGTCATGTACTGTTATTAAAATGAGTTGTCAAATGAACAGTAGAGCAAAGTAATGATCCTAAAATTGTGATAGTTGATCTGAGTGTTTACCTTGAGCAGCCACTGTGTGTTGTTCTCCATGATGCTCTCCAGTTGCTGGAGCCTCAGTGACGACTCGTCACTGTCCACGGGCCCGTCCCTCTGCACTGGGTCACTGTAGCTGCCTTTACAGTTGTCCTGCTCCGGGAGGAGAAAGGTGTAGCTGCACGGCCCATTCTGGATCTGATATTGCCTTTTACCAATGTTGGCATCTAAACCGTTATAGCAGGATCCTAATGTAAGGCACAAGCTCACAGTCAACACATTTATTAGCAACATTTTAGCTTTTCTCTGTCAATTTATGAAGACGAAAAATAGTTTGTAGTTCCGTCCTAAGTTCAATTGAAGTGTCCCGGCCTTGTGTGTGTGCTCAGTAGTAGAATGAGGATCTGGAGGTAGCGGTTCCCTTTAGGTGACCGGTGCCAGACTGCATGTGTGAGCCTTTCATCAAGTCCCAGTCCAGACACTTTGTAGCGCTGCCCAGAGCCCCCTTTCTGATTAGCCAGAGCACTGTCCCAACCACGCCTCCTCTGTGGCCGGTCACTGAGGTAAAGATTCCTCTCAGAGCTTACACCAACTCGCACAACATGACACAAACTGCACACACATGCATTACATTACATACACTGCTTTGTTATATCCTCCAAGAGCCACATGTTTGTCCGCATCACATTAAACTGGACTCAGGATGCAGCTGTCCCCCTCCAGTGCTCTCAGGGATTGTAAGCCGTTCATTCACAGTTTCCCGGCGTACGTACAAACACTTTTTAACAGCACAGTCCAAGGAAACTGACCATAGTTTGACATGGATATAACTGAGCCTTTACTTTTGTTGCCAGACGTGCAAAACGGCCATGTTACAAAGTAAACAAAAGACCAGATGAACTGCTGGTTCACTACTGGTAAATACATCTATCACACTAGTCTGAGAATACTATTGAATGAAAGCCATGTTTAGTATTTTGCATCTTAAAAGCTCTATAGGTTTAACATTAGGCTAGCGCATAGGTTTTAGAGTGATGACAAACTAGCACACATTCCACAACAATTAAAAATTCAAAACAAATCATTTCTCTTAAGTTAAACTCAGAATGTTGCAAACAAGAAACTGAACCTCATGAATTACAGTTAAAGTGGTTGATTTTAGCTTTCTATTGTCTCGTTTTCAAAGTAATCCTCTGCAAATACTCCATATTTTTAATTGATTTTAATTTCCATTCTATTATTTTCAAATGTCCATCAATTTTAAGTTTTATTGTTTACAATAACTGCAGTAACTCAGAATTAAATTGTCTCTGGAGGACCGAAATGCTTCATGTTTTGCGGTAACCTATTTGGATTGTACAGTAGAATTGTAGGAAGCCGGCTGATGTAATATGTTTCTCTAAAAGGAAAATGAACATATTTAAGATGAATTGCAAAAGGGGAAGGAGTGGCGGTTGTTCCAATAACACAGTATTTCAGGTGTTCAACTTGAATCACTTCACAGTTCTTGTTGTGGTGTTTTTCAAAGGAAGGTGTATTTATAAATCTGTTTAAACATGTCGCCTCCGGGAGCCCTTCATTGATTCATTCAGTCTCAGAATTACCCGGCGCTTTATTTGTTTTCCTGTGCTGTCAAGAGTTCACACTGCCGCCTCACAGCCTCCAGTTACAATTAGGAAAATCAAATTTTAATGTTATGATTATTGTTTCACAATTATTGACAATTATTGATAAATCCTTTACTTTCATACGCAAGTTTAATAGATCACCATTCCTTAAAAATGTTATGGAATCAAACTTTCTGAGGGAAAAAGCCTGATTGAGAAATGTTTTATACATATCTTTGCTTTTTAGAGAATAGATTGACCTGAAATTCCCCAGTTACAATGACTAACAAAAAGTCTACTGACAGTAAAGATGCACTATGTAACTTTTCTGAATGGTCTGCCACCTGCTTGTCTCATGGCTACATTATGTTATCGTTTTGCCTCAAATGTTGCACTGAATCGAAACTTGGTACTTGTAACTTAGCTTGTCTGTAACAAATTACAATGTCTGTCAATTACAGACATTTGATTGCTGAAAAATAATTTGGCCTGTTGGTGTTACCTTCTTCCCCATGGAGATAGATAACTTTAATGCCATACTGTAGAACATTGCAGGCAAAGAGATGACATCTCCATTGAACAAACATTTTTATTTTTATTTTTATCCTATACTATGGTAATTTTAAATCTAACACATGCCCTTTTGATTTCAAATATGTTGTT